>JAGDYQ010000222.1:96671-234815 GCA_021962125.1 Bulinus truncatus
TCAAACATTCATTGCATCAAACATTCATTGTATCAAACATTCATTGCATCAAACATTCATTGGATCAAACATTCATTGTATCAAACATTCATTACATCAAACATTCATTGCATCAAACATTCATTGTATCAAACATTCATTGTATCAAACATTCATTGTATCAAACATTCATTGTATCAAACATTCATTGCATCAAACATTCATTGTATCAAACATTCATTGTATCAAACATTCATTGTATCAAACATTCATTGTATCAAACATTCATTGTATCATACATTCATTGTATCAAACATTCATTGCATCAAACATTCATTGCATCAAACATTCATTGTATCAAACATCCATTGTATCAAACTTTTATTGTATCAAACATTCATTGTATCATGCATTCATTGTATCAAACATTCATTGTATCAAACATTCATTGCATCATATATTCATTGCACCAAACATTCATTGCATCAAACATTCATTGTATCAAACATTCATTCTATAATACATCCATTGCATCAACCATTATTGCATCAAACATTCATTGTATCATACATTCATTGTATCAAACATTCATTGTATCATACATTCATTGTATCAAAGTATCTTAGTTAAAAAAAAACACAGACAAACAAGCTAACAAACAAAAACTTTTGCTCTACACTGACGTAAGATCATATCTTAAACATAAAATACTATTACACCCCGCGGGACTGTTTCCACCTGGGGTCAAGTCACGCCCTACATTCTTTCCCGGGACATTTTAGCACCAGGTCGTACTCTTCTTGACCTCCTGCCCCCCTCCACTCCCACCCTTTCGCCTCAACCTTTTGATTTAATCTTACCTGCAATAAATGATTACCAGAAAAAAAAAATAGTCGATTTTTAAATGTTCCCTTAAACACGACATTCCCAAATAATAACACACAATTACAACGTATGAAATAGTCTGGTATCAAACCACATAAAGGTATAGTATTTGATACAGCATACCCTTACTCTGTTATTATATTTCTCCTACAAATGCCACGCAAATATTCGCTATTAAATGCAACCTTTGTACATTTCAAGCTTAGATATTACACTGTAATAGATTTTAGGCTAGTGTCGATACTGTGTATTTGAATTTTTTAAAGTATCGGGTGGACGCTTTTATTTTGAGGACAACTACTTAAAAAAAAAGTGCTCGATATTTTAATAGTTCATTTTGTGAGTTACAGTTTTTTTTAGTTTATTGTGCAAGATTGAGTGACTATTCCAGTAGGTATCTGAAAGAGTATAGGATATTTTTAATGGTCATATGATAAACATATAACTAGAGAGAGAGGGAGGGAATAGAAGTAGAAGAGAGAGAGAGAGAGAGAGAGAGAGAGAGCGCGAGAAAAGGAGAGAGAGAAGAGAGGTAGAGAGAGAGAGAGAGAGACAAAGAAGGAAAGTGGGAGGGGAGAGAGGAAGAGAGAATATAATTTCGGTTTGAACAGTTTAGCAGTCTTTATCTTTTTTATTTTAAACGATGATCTACCAAAAATCTGACAGGTTTTCTGTGTGGGTCACCAAAAGCAAAAGTTTGAGAACAGTGGGTCGGATGGCCGAGTATGTCGACCTGAGTGTCCTGGGTTCGATCCTCGGTGAGAACCATTGGAATTTTTCCAGGTAAACTTTGTTGCAAAGTCGCCCCACAAGTCCACCCAGCTTTAATGGGTACCTGACTTGAGTTGGGGAAGTAAAGGCAGATGGGCGTTGTGCTAACCACACAACCCCTTCATATGCCGAGATTATAGAAATAGATGAATTCTACACTTCATCTACCCCCGATGGCCGTTTAGGGCTAAGGAAACTTTTCTTTTGTCGCAAGAATGGCTAATAGAAATTAATCAAAATGCTTCATTGAAATTAAAAAAAAATTGCGCCTACCAAAAAATTGATAATTAAATGGTTATTTTATTCATTTGTATTTCTCGCATTCCGGAACCGTATATTTTATGGTTGTATTTAGAATATAATTTTTTTTAACTTTTCGGCGTGTCGGGAGAATTTTCTGGCGTGCCAAGTTTGTATTGCGAGGTATGTATTTGACATACCTGTTTCTAGACTGTTATTGCACCTAACGCATGAAATAATCATTAATCACCTACGACCGTAATGTGGTGCTTTGTTCAACTTTGACCTATTATGGGTACAAATGGGAGATGAAATAAAGAAAGGGGGATTGGAGGGGGGGGGGGTTGGTAAATTGTAACTTCCTGAAAAGCCATCGATAATGGGAGAAAAATATAAATAAATAAAAGTATGAATGAAAACTGGCACACGAGAATTGATGACGTCAAAACGATGAACGGAATCGATTTCTTTGTTAAAAAAAAAACTGCCAGACGAGATGAAAACTGGAAGAGGAGAGAAATATAAACCTAGAAGATGTAATGTCAAAGGAGCGCATGAATTGATTCAAATATTTGTAATTTTTAAACGTATAATATTTTAAATGTTTTTTTTTATTGTTTTTTTTTTGTTTATTAGAATGACATAATGATACAGACAATGAACACAAACACACAATGGGTGGTTACATAGGGCCGCCCTTCCCCACATGACGAAAGGGGCCCTGTTGGAGTAATTTTTTTTACTGCATCATCATACAAATGGCTCAAATGACTTTAAAGGAGTCCAAGGGCCGTCGATTATCAAATATTATTGGGGGGGGGGGCTGGGGTTCACAAGCACAGACCTTGACAATGTTGTTGTTGTTTTTGTTATGTTTTTTGCCTTGGGTCCTTAAAGGTAACATTAGCTAAGGCCACCAAAATGCCCCTTTCATTAGGGCCCCCTCAAATAAACGGCTCTGGGCATACCTTCATGTGTAAGTCCATGCGAATGTGTGTTCTTTTATAGGGTCTTGGGCACTAGTAAAAGATACATTTCGGAGTCTTTCAGTAAAGGTACGTTTGGGGGGGGGAACCTAGAGAGATGTAACGTCTGATCCCCGAGGCTAATGTAATGCGGAATGGAGGGGGGGCATGAATAAAACGCCGTTATTACTTGCCAATGCTGGACCCCAATGATCGTGTGGAAATAGAGCCAGCCTCTAACGGAATCTTAATTTTAAATTGTATTGTTCCTATGCCTCTAACAATTGCTAAGTTTACTTTTCTTTGTAACTGCCAAAAACAAAAAAACACTACTAGTTCAAACAAGGGTTTCTTAGGGGTTGGGATCCTAGGCATCCGCCTCATAAGCCAGAAAGAAACGCCCCTGCTCCGCGTGGCGCCACTACAAATATAGACCCCCGGAGGGGGGTGGGGGGGAAGGGGGGCAGAAAAAGTATGCACCATTCCAAAACGGAGCTTTTTTTTCAAAAATAACGATACACATACACACTCACACGTACACACACGCGCAAACACACACTCACACATACACACACGGAAACACACACACACACACACATACTCACACACACAAGAAACTGTACCTATTCCGTACTGTTCACCTGTCCAGTCTAATTAAATATTTACCAACATTAAACTTCAGCAGACGTTCTGCGTTGGAGCATTATTTCCCTCTCGGCCAGCAACACATTCTAATTATAGAACAATTAATTTCCCGTTTCTATTTACGTTTGTTATTTCCCCCCCCCCCCTCTTCATTGGCTGTCATCCATGTTTTGTTGGAATCCGATAAAAGAATCGACAACAGAGATCGTTTGAGTTGGAGCTTTTAAAAAAAGAAAAAAAAATGGCGGCTATTGAAATGAGAAAGTGAAATGAAAACAAGACAAGGTGATTAGAGGGTTTGGGGAAAATTAGGTAACCTTTTGATAAACAACTGTGGCGATACGGGGAAGGAATCGATTTAGCATGATGCCCGTTTGATGATAGAAACATAAGCCATGTGACGCTTACAGATTATGTGTTTGTTGGTGTTCTCGTGCATGTTGGTCAGAAATCCTTATCGGAGCAACCGAGCAAGAGAAGACAGAGAGAGTCAGAGAGAGAGAGAGTCAGAGAAAGAGAGAGAGTCAGAGAGAGAGAGAGAGAGTCAGAGAGAGGAGGGGACGGGGAGGGGACACAAAGAGAAAGCGAAAGAGAACCAGAAAGATTAATATAGAGAAGGCCAGGGAGCGAGAAAGAGGCGGGCCTTAGACGGGGGTGCAGTCGGGCCCCATGATACTGACCCAGGTCGTTCTTATGTATGATGGCAAACTAGACCACTGCCAAGGCCCCCCCACTCCCAAAGTGCCCCTCCCCCTGTCTGTATAAAAACTCCTGTGCAATCTAATTCTATTGAGGCCCCGATGGTAGTTTTTGCCTGGGGATTCCACTGGTTTCTAAGAGTTTGCCTCCAAAAACATCAGAACCGCTTGGGCGTTGACCACAAAACGAACTCAAGATGATCCATTAGGGAAATTTGAAACTATTTTGAAAATTCAATATTGGAATAGATTTATTTATTTGTTTGTCTGTTTTCGCTTCCGAGGGGCCCGAAATTAATATGTAAGGCTCTGGATAGAGAGAGAGACAGAAGGAGGGAGGGGGGGGGAGGAAAGAGAGACACTCATTTGGACGAGTGTAAAAGTGTCGACGGACAATATGCAACGGATAAAAAAGACCAGAGGTGTGGCGGGAAGCAGACGGTATGCAGAAGGTTAGGCCATGGAAATCTAGATATAGCATCAGGAAGGACAACCAATATTTTTAAAAATACGGTTTAGGCTGACAAACAATCAAGTGTTTAGCGTTAGTCTTCATGTTTAATAGCAGTTTTGTATATTTGGTGCTTATGTTTTTATGAAATAAACACAAACGCAATTAAAGTTTGAAAACTTTTAATAACAAATTTTTTAATTTAAAATCTTTATTTTGTCAATTTAATTATTTTTCGTTTTTTCATTGGTTTTTCTTGAACGGTCTCATTCAATTGCTTAACATAATTTTTAGACGAACAATTAAAAAATTTAACATAAATAAGTTCTTTTAAATTATGATTGAAATAAAAAAATAATTTCTTCAATCAGCAATGACTCATCAATTGTTACTCTATCAACAATTTAAACAATTTTTTTTTTATTTGTTTGTTCTAGAAATAGTTTCAGACTACTTGCTGATCTTTTCAATGAATTGAATACTTTCCAATTTAGTAGGCAAGTAGAGAAGGTGTACTCAGATGGCTTCAATAGCCCTCCTCTGTTGACATTGTTAAAAAAAGCATCCAGCTTTTTCAATCTTAATTCGTCAATGTCTTTAAAATTTTTATCGACTAATATTTCTCTAAAGCTTTTATTTTAAAAATTATGTTATTATAGTATATATATGAAAATGTAGTAAAATAAAAGGGCTTTTTAACAATATATGTTTCAAAGTGATATTATTATGCAAGTATGTTATTACTTTTAAAAAGTTTAGATGAAAAAAATAAACAAAAATAAATAAATTAAACAATTCACAAAGAAGAAAAAAATCATTATGATTCATTTCAATAAAAGTTACTTTTTATTAAACTACATTCAATTCTCTGTGTGTAGGATATTTTTGAAGACATTATAATCAGATACAAAAGATATTTAAAAATTTCTAAAAATGATGTGTTTTAACAGAAAAAGGACCAAAAATCTGCTGGGATCAACATTGACCATGCAACAAAAAAAATTCAAAAATATAAATCTAAGTTATAAAAACTAACATTCTAATGTCTATTGATAACAACAAAGCTCAATTTCAGTATGTTTTATAACTTTGCTAAAAATATTTTACAAGATTAGTGTAACTATTATACCAGCTTATGATAATTTTTCATAGAACATTATATTTATTTATCAACTGGTCACTCTTATCTACACCCCCCATATATTTATTGTAATCCTGTATTATGGTTGGTTGGTCAACAGTAGGTTCCTAAAATTTCCCATTTACTTAGTCTGTCATTTAAATGTTCCAAATCCATTTGCATTATGTATAGTGGACATAACCGAAACAGTTTTATTGTCCCTCCATCGTACTGTCAATAACTCCCTTTCTAACTCATCTCATATCCCCTCTTTTATATTTTTCAAAGATTGGGGAATACCTTTACATGTCATAAGAATAGTTCCACATGCTCCTACCCCTAAATTCCATAGATCTTTAGACAATTGTATAGTAGTATAAAAATTATCGACTAATAATTTATACCCCTCTTTAGCTAAAGATTTAATTAATTTCATTACCACCCCATATGCCAATCCAAAAGGCCCATTATCATGTTTACCTAAATATAAATGAAAATCATAAGTATACCTAGAAAGAGAATCAGCTAATACCCATAACTTCATTCACCACTTAGTTGGCGTATCCCTTATGTACTGCCTAAAAATATATCTACCTTTATTTCTTATCATTCTTTAATCTATTGATATATCTTGGTAAGGCTGAAACAATTTTATACATTACAATCTAATAAAGTTAAAGAAAAAATGTACTTTACATAACTTGTTGGTTTTGTCTTCAGTTTGAGGATTAGACACCTTTAGAAAGCTCATTACAGATTTCAATCTATCACGAAACATAAAAGCTCTGGCCCAAAGTCCATTGTATAGTGATTTAGTAGACCAGAAGCGGTCATTGTTCTGTGCTTGAACAAGTCCAGCATACATGATAAGTCCACAGAATCTGTAGAATTCATCTGGTGTAAGATCAAACCAGCCTTGGTAAACACAAGGTTTTGTAGGTCCATAATGTCTGGCATTGCTATTATTAGTCACAAATATGAATTACTAAGTCCAAAGTAAAATAAGGTTTTTAAAATGCCACTGCATTGCAGAATTTCCTAATGTCTTCCCTTGTTTTAGCTCCTCCGAGTTGTTGAATGCCTGGATCCCTCTCAGGTAGAAAATTCTTTGGTGGTTCTGGTAATGTGTCATTCATATCATCATGCCATATGATTTGGGGGATAAAAAAAAATATGTAAAGAAAACCATAAATAAAAAAAAATTCAGCTTATTTATCCAGCTACAATTAATTATTTTATAATGATGAAAACAAAATATCATCAATACAGATATGTAAATATTATGTGAACTTCAGTTTTTTTTTTGTTTTTTTTTTGTGTTTACGAAAATCTGCTGATTGGCAATAACACAAAAATAAAACAGTAACAGTAATTCTAGCGGTAGAGAACTAAATAAATAATATTTATACATAAACCTTTATATAATAAAGTATAAATCTTTATACTTTTCTCTTATTTTATAACTATTCCCACATTTTAAGTTCTAAAGAATAAATAAATGAACAAATAAATAAACATAAAGATCATTAAGACAAAGTCAAAGCATGTTGGTTCAATACTTACACATGTGAGTTTGGAAGTGTTGAAAACTTGAATTAAAACTAATATTTTAAGCTTCAAAGTCATCTGAAGAAGTAATGAGCTCCCAAGTTTCATCCATCTTTGTCACTTGAATCAAGTTTATTTTCCTCTAAATAATCAGAATCTAAGTCCATTTTAGTGTAGTCGAAATTGACTAACAAAACGTAAACAAATCAAAATGGCGTTCGGTGGGTCACCTGATAGTGTTGTTTTATTTACGAGAAATTGTTGTTAAAATAAAAATTGACAATTATTTTTTAGTAGAAAGTATTTAGAAAGCATTTTTTTAAATAAAAATATTATACTAGACATAAAAAGTCACATTTTATTGTATGCCGTCTGTTGGGCTTTAATCCTTACGTCAGCCTAAACCGTACACAGCTAGAATGAAATTGTGTTTGGTTGTCTATCCTGGTGTTATATCTAGATATCCATGGTTAGGCGCACCGACAACCTGAGGAATGATTTACTGGCATGATGATAGACAGCAGACACAGATAGACAGAACGGATATAACAAGGGCGGAGACACGTTTTGTAATTTCACAGACGTCGTGGTGCTGCATAAAATGGAATACAATGGTACTGTGGTACAGGGATACAGTGGTACAGTGATACAGTCGTGCAGTGGTACATTGGTACAGGGATACAGTGGTACAGTGGCACAGTAATGCGGCGGTACGTAGGTACGGTGATATACTTGTACAGCGATACTCTGGTACAGTGGTGCAGTGATAAAGTGGCACAGTGGTACAGTGTGATACAGTGGGATATCTTGAGAAATTACCAGTGATGTTACAGTGGCACAGTTACATCAGCGTGTTACACACCCACCTTTCGTGTGGACAACACACGCACATTATTTGTGCGTGCAATCACATACCTACCCATTGAGTGGGCCATTCACACACTCACTTTCTGTATACATCCACAATTAGCCTATATATGTATAAAAAAAAACTTTGGAAGAAAATTAATGAAGGGGAAATAACGAGGAGCTAAAAAAATGAGAATTGCTTCCCTTTAAACTTGTCTTCATCATTATAATCTGAGAGAGCTTTGAAAAATAAAATATTGCTGATAGAAGGGGACTTTTATTTTATTTTAGATTTTTTTTTTTTGCAATGCTAAAATATTTTTTTTTCACAAACGAAATAAATATTCGGAGCTTTGATGAACTAATAACAATTGGAAGCTTTTCTACTTATTTAGTTCTTCCGCTTTTTATGAATGTCATAAGCAATAAACAGAAAACAAATGAAACAGGAAAGCGTTGGCTTTGTTTCGGATATTTTTCAGCTTCTTAGCTGCATATTTTTAGAAGATACAAAAGCTGACAACTTTCAGGAGGAGGTAAGTGAGAGAATTAATTAGACATCTTCTAGGAGAATAAAAAAAACTTTTTAAATAATATTATCAAAATAATTTCTGTTCCTAAAGAGATTAATTACCGACATTTTTAATTTACATATCATAATTGGTTTGTTTTCTTTTTTGCATAAATATCTGTGTTCCCTGTCAAGATGTGAAGGCTAAAAATAGTGGATGTCAGGATGTGAAGTCTGAAAATAATGGATGCCAGGATGTGAAGTCTGAAAATAGTGGATGTCAGTATGTGAAGGCTGAAAATAGTGGATGTCAGGATGTGAAGTCTGAAAATAGTGGATGTCAGGATGTGAAGTCTGAAAATAGTGGATGTCTGGATGTGAAGGCTGAAAATAGTGGATGTCAGGATGTGAAGTCTAAAAATAGTGGATGTCAAGATGTGAAGGCTAAAAATAGTGGATGTCAGGATGTGAAGTCTGAAAATAGTGGATGTCAGGATGTGAAGTCTGAAAATAGTGGATGTCAGGATGTGAAGGCTGAAAATAGTGGATGTCAGGATGTGAAGTCTAAAAATAGTGGATGTCAGGATGTAAAGGCTGAAAATAGTGGATGTCAGGATGTGAAGGCTGAAAATAGTGGATATCAGGATGTGAAGTCTGAAAATAGTGGATGTCAGGATGTGAAGGCTGAAAATAGTGGATGTCAGGATGTGAAGTCTGAAAATAGTGGATGTCAGGATGTGAAGTCTGAAAATAGTGGATGTCAGGATGTGAAGGCTGAAAATAGTGGATGTCAGGATGTGAAGTCTAAAAATAGTGGATGTCAGGATGTAAAGGCTGAAAATAGTGGATGTCAGGATGTGAAGGCTGAAAATAGTGGATATCAGGATGTGAAGTCTGAAAATAGTGGATGTCAGGATGTGAAGGCTGAAAATAGTGGATGTCAGGATGTGAAGTCTGAAAATAGTGGATTAAAAATTGATAAAATATATAAAAATGTAATGAAATTCATGTTGCAAAGTAATTTTTTTTTCGATTGCATTTTTTTATTTTATTATGAATAGGCTTAGAATGTGCCCGGGGAAGGGGGATGGTAACAAACTCCTTTTTTTTCATGGTATCACATAATGCAGTCTTCAACATTTGTACGGGTTGTACACATGTTGCAAAACCAACACTTTGAGGGTCCGATACAAAGACACACGAAAAGACAGACAGAACATAGATAGACAGAAAGACAGTCAGACAAATAGATAGAAAGATAGATAGATAGATAGATAGATAGATAGATAGATAGATAGATAGATAGATAGATAGATAGATAGATAGATAGATAGATAGATAGATAGATAGATAGATAGATAGATAGATAGATAGATAGATAGATAGATAGATAGATAGATAGATAGATAGATAGATAGATAGATAGATAGATAGATAGATAGATAGATGCTCTCACACACAGACAGAAATATTTGTCTGCCTGTCTATCTGTCAAACCAATAACTCGCTCAGTGTCGGATGTTTTCTCGCGGTCAATTGTCCCGGTCAATTGTCCCGGTCGATTGTACAATAATCGCTTCAAGCTCGGCCCTGATTAATTTAAGGAAATCTCGCAGGTAGTGACGTCATCGAAAATTGTCCACGGCTGACGTAGACCGCAGTGGCCCACACGCACGCATACACGCAATGTCAATCATGATTGTCGCTGTGCAGACAATTCGCTTAATGTCGTCAATATCCCTCTTCCCTCCCTCCCTCCCTCCCTCTCCCCCCTCCCTCTCCCCCCCACCCCCTTCTTTCCGCCGTCGTGCCGTCATCCGCTACAGACCGTCAAGTCTGTTCTCACACGACACGCTCCATTGAACCTTTTAGAAAAGGTCTCGGACAGAAGAGCTGGCAATGGGTTGAATTTGTTTTTTCCACTCGGTAAGCAACAGTTTTTTAACTTATTTCCCCTGAGCGAGCCAGTCCTGACTATTAATCGCAGGATTTAAATATAGGGGTCAGTGGTACAAACTTGGTAAAGGTCTCCGTCAATACACAGAGTGCACTTTCCAAGATCATCTATATGAATTTCAATCGACCAATTGAATTTTTTTTTTGTTGTTGTTGTTGTTCTTTGTCTATTCTTAGCTTTTTTTTAACGTTTACAAATATTTTTTTACTTTTTTTATGAAGGGCAACACCATAAACATTTCGGGAGATGAGACTATTGGGGAAGAGGGGGGTGGGTAGGTGGTGGGGGAATTACGTTGTTTATCCATAACCTGCCATTAAAAAACCCACACATACACCTCCACCCACTAGCAAAATAATAAAAACGTGGGCTAAATATTGCATTTTATAAACAAAGTGAGGGTTTAGGTCCGCTAGGGTTTAGGTCCGCTAGGGTTTAGGTCCGCTGAGGGTTTAGGTCCGCTAGGGTTTAGGTCCGAAGGGTTTAGGTCCGCTAGGGCAGAGGTTTTCAACCTTTTTTATGCTGCGGACCCCACAGACATTTCAAGCCCGGGTTGTGGACCCCCATAGCCCAAGGCGCCCAGAATATGTCTTAAATTCTGTTCTTAAATTCTGCCTTGCATAAGTTACGCACAAACCATGTACAAGTCATTTCACATAGCTATTTAATCAAAACATGAAACAATCACCTAGTATTTATTCTACTGGTATGTATGTTGCAGTTTTCTGTTCAGTGGTAAGGCTGTGCCTGTTTTGCACTACAGCAAGATCTTCAGTCATGTCCTTTGCCGCCAAGGCCTCGCTGTGAATCACGCAGTGGGTTGATACAATGTGTGGCGCTGCTTGTTTCCCTCGTGCGATTAAACCAAATTTACGACCAGTCATCGTAGCATCGCCGTCCATGCACATGCCAACACATTGTGTCCAGGCCAGTCCTGATTCTTAAAAAAATGCATCAAGTATACATAAAAGGTCTGCACCGGTTGTGCACCCCGTCAGCGACTTGCAGAACAAAATGTCTTCAACAACTTCACCTTCCAAGCAGTATGGAATGTAAACAAACAATTCGGCTGCATTCGCAATGTCTGTACTTTCGTAAAGCTGAATTGAGAGTCTGATATGCTGTAGGCGTGCAATCAGTTGGCAGCGAACATCTTCAGACCTGTCTGCAATTCGTCTGCTTACTGTGTTATCAGACAGTGGAATGGCTTTCAGTTTTTGACTATTCCTTTCCTAGAACGACTTCGCACATGTCGACTGGTGCCGGTTTAATTAGATCCTCTGCAATTGTTTGAGTTTTTTTTTAGAACGCACTATTCGCAATGCTACCAACCAAACACGACGCTCGAAGAGCTTTCTCGTTCACAGTAATGCAGGCCATCAGTTTGCCTTTCTGTTTCAAATAGAGCTCTTTCTGCCTCTCAAAGTATTCCTTCGCTTTACTGGCAAGTTTCAAATGCACTGTGGTCAAATGGCGCCTCAATTTAGCAGGCTTCATCGCATCGCTCGATAATGTTTGCATCAAACGACACAAAGAAGTTGGTCAGCATCGGTCCCCACTGCGGTGAAGCCGAATGATATATATTCTGGATTATACTTGCGCAGTTGTCTTTTTTGTTCGTCTTGGGGTGTTTAATAATCAGAATCTTCCAGTTTCTGGTCAGTTTTCCTCTTCACAAATTTATCCATGCTACTAGGCTTGGACAATTTACTTTTACAAATATTGATAAACAAAATGACCAAAACAGCTTAGCCCCGTTGACTCAGATCTCACAGGGAAAAAAATTAGAGACAAAGTTTTAGAGTAGAGAGGATTTGAGTAGGTAATTATGTGTAAAAATATTTCACATTCTGATGAGGAAAATTCATAATTTAAAATTAAATCGACTACTATGACAAAACAAATACAATTCTTATCAAATATTTTGAATTGTTTACTAACATTTTAAAAAGTATTTGTCACATAAGCAAGTCACATGACAACAGAACAGCATATGTTCATCGGTAGAATTTCACACCATTTCTAGGCCAATCTAGGCTTGTAATAATTGTAGCCACTGATTAACCACACTGTTTATAAACAATACACACGCTTGCGCAGATCCTGATGTTTTAACAGTGATGTCAGAGCTCAGTAAGTAAGAAATATTGCCAAGATATTGCCAAGATGACATGAGTCTAGTTCAGATTTCAGACGAAAATATAAGGAAATACCAGCAAATTTTTTTTTTTAATTCTGCACATTGCTGTCTGCGCCTGAAACATTGGCATAGCTAGTATTTTTTGTTTAGCTAAAAGCTAAACAATCTACCAAACCAAGCAATACTTTAAACAAGAAAAAACACTACTTTCCTTAACCTGCCCACGGACCCCTTTGAAGCTCCCCACGGACCCCCAGGGGTCCGCGGACCACAGGTTGAAAACCTCTGCGCTAGGGTTTAGGTCCGCTAGGGTTTAGGTCCGCTGAGGGTTTAGGTCCGCTAGGGCTTAGGTCCGCTGAGGGTTTAGGTCCGCTGAGGGTTTAGGTCCGCTGAGGGTTTAGGTCCGCTGAGGGTTTAGGTCCGCTGAGGGTTTAGGTCCGCTGAGGGTTTAGGTCCGCTAGGGTTTAGGTCCTCTGAGGGTTTAGGTCCGCTGAGGGTTTAGGTCCGCTGAGGGTTTAGGTCCGCTAGGGTTTAGGTCCGCTAGGGTTTAGGTCCTCTGAGGGTTTAGGTCCGCTGAGGGTTTAGGTCCGCTAGGGTTTAGGTCCTCTGAGGGTTTAGGTCCGCTAGGGTTTAGGTCCGCTGGGGGTTTTGTCCTACATTCGTGACAAACCCCTAGCTATGTGAAATTTTATTGTTTAGCCTCGTTTACTGACTGATTCTTACAAAAAATGTAAACAATACAGGAGAGAGTGATGATTGACAGCATTGTGACATTACTGACACCTGCGACATGTCACAAATAATGTGACAAAACCAAAGGATTACTAACCAGTACATGTATATATGAAGAACACCACGAAAATTGGTAAACACGCATTTCCTCTTAACCAACACTGCGACTTCTTCATTTATATTAACGCAGCTGTCGTCTGCTAAATAGTTCTTCACGAGAATGAGTGACACGCCCTCGTCGCCAAACGACAGACATGGCGTAATTCACTTGAGTACACTCGCTGGAGATTAACAGTGCTGCTAACCTACCCTTTTTTCTCCTACTTCCTCCCCCCCCCCCCCCCCCCAAAAAAAAATCTATTACCAACTAAGGTATTTTTTAATATAACGTACCGTTGTATAACCGAATCGATCGGTTAGATTTTTTTCATTTTTATCAAACGTTTTCCTCTTGTTGATTTTTATGGATGATAAAATGATTTGAACGAATTATGTTTGGCGTCTGATGTCGAATTGATTCCAGAGCAGTTCTAAATGAAATATTGATTAACCCGTTATGTTTTTTTTTTTTGAAGTTGCTTTTTTAATTTTTTTTAATAATATTCAATTTGACTTAAAAATTCCAAGAAAAAAAATGTTTCATGTTGACAATTCAATAATTGCAGACATCAGATAATTTTATTGTATTTCTCACTGACATAGTGGCGTTGCCAGTGTTGTTGGAGTCGACAGTGGCGGACACTGAAATTGTCTCCCCAATCCCGAGCCAAAATAAATATTTGAAGTAGTGCAGATGCCACCAATAGATGTCGACATCATTGTCAGTGCCACTCAGAACTGACCATGTACACTGCCCTCCCTCTTATTTACGCCAATTGACCGTCTTGACCGCAGTGAGTGAGGCTAGCTCGATATCTTTGTAGTGGTGATACGAACCTGCATGGTTTAGGTCAGGGGTGGGCAAACATTTTTGGGTTTGAAATGGTACCCCATGAAATAGTGCCCAGTGAAGGAAATAGTGTATAAAGGAATAGTGCCCAGTGGAATTGTGCCTAATGGAATAATGCCCAATGGAATTGTGCCCAGGGAATAGTATCAAGTGAAAGAAATAGTGCCTAATGGAATAGTGCCCAATGGAATAGTGACCAATGGAATAGTGACCAATGGAATATTGCCCAACGGAATAGTGCCCAGTGGAATAATGCCCAGGGAATAGTGCCCAATGGAATAGTTCTCAAGGAATAGACAATCATAACACAGATCTGGATCTGTTGCTTCAATTACTTGCAGTCGACCACTGTCTGCAAACTTGAGAAACCTGGGTGTATTGGGCGTGGAATCGAATCAACTACCTCCAGATTTTCCTTACATCACGTGACTGACAACGTCATCCTGAAACTTCCCATAACTTTCAACAATCGAAGCACTTTATAAGGGAATCTCTCAGGTAAAAATAACAAAGTAAACAAAATTAATAAATTTCACAAACTATATTAACAAACAAAATTAACAAACAGACAAAAATTAACAAACAGACAAAATTAACAAACGAAAACTGTATTGCTGGTCGTGGACTCTTGAAATGACTTGACCTCACTCCTTATTTGTTGTCTAACCCTCTGCCCACTGTCCCCCCAATCTTACAGACCTGACCTCTGTGTAGCCGACAGTGTACGGGTTAATCCATATCAAAGATCCAGGACTTAGTCCTTCATTAGACCTACACACCGTACTTGTGGGAAGACCCTCCCCCCTCCCCATCAAAAGACTGCCACAGTTTTTTTTTTTATTTTCTTACCACTGGAATGTAAACAGACAGTTGGAGAAGAAGATCATGGGATGTAGACGGGGTGGGGGGGGGGGAGAGAGAGAGAGAGAGAGAGAGAGAGAGTCAGAGAGAGTGGGTCTAGAGAAGGGGTGGGCAAAGTTTTAGAAACATGGTTCACGCGGCAAGTGCTAAAATTTGACGAAAGGGCCAGATGGATGAAGTGTTTTTGTGAAACGGTATACAGTCAAATAAAAACGTTATCGATAGAAACGAGCCTATGGCAGTGGGACGCGGGGTGGATCAAATCGCCTGAAGGGCCGCATTCGGCACGCGGGCAATAGTTTACCCATGTCTGATCTAGAGAATGAGATAAAAAAAAATAAGACGTATATAATATGATTATAATATGTTTGTAATATGATTAAAATACGATTATAATATGATTATAAGAGCCTATTCGAACATGCGCTTTTACATTTCGGCTGGAGGATATTTTATTTCTATTTGTGATAGGAAATACAATATGAAACCAACAAAACTATGTTTAGAAACACAGAATTCTGAATTTATTGCAAACTTACTAGTTGATTTAGGTCACAACTATAATTGTGCGGATGTGAGATCATGCTTGTGGTGAAATACGTGTTATTATTTATTTTCATTTATATATTTATAAATATTAATTTCAAAAACTAGAATCGATTTGGTCAGAGATTTATAAAAAAATACATTTGCAATTCGGTTTATTATTTAAGAATTTATATTTTTAGTGAAAGTACGTTGGTTAATTTATTTATAAAGGTCAATCTGACACTAGACCGACTACTGTTTCAATGAATGTTGAAATAAATCTACTTTTTTGTTTCTTTTTTATTTAACAACTTCTGAATTTGTTTTTGTGCTGATTGAATCCATAATTCTTCTTAAATCAACAACAACATAAATTCCTCCTGGGTTGTGTATATGCAGCTGCAGGTGTGGCAGATAGGAACACAGATACTCAGGACGTTCGGTTTAGTATACCTTCTGTACTAATATTGTTTTGAAGAAAATAATATATAAATCTACATATTTGTAAAAGGCTAATTACTGTAATCATCATTTCCCCCCCCCCTCTCCCCCACCAAAAGATTTCGCCACCTGACATTTGCCAGTCAAGTTGAAAAGGTTAATTCTTTTTAAACAGACCTTAATAGCCAAAACACGTGACATGTTAGTGGCCAATCCATGGCCCACCTTGTTTCGAATTGGGGTTGGGGGGAGGGGGGGGAGGGAGGGTTCACTCAACACACACACACACACACACACACAAAAAACATCTGGTTATTTTACACAATTATCTTAACACCGACGACATGTTCGAACTTTCGGAAAACACTTTCACAGGCGTAGCGCTCTCCTCCCCCTCCCCTCCCCTTCCTTCACCCCCCCCCACCCACCACCCCGGCCCCGTTTAACGTCAACAGGTCTTGTTGTCAAGGAAAACTAATGTCTGGTAAAGACATGCTACAGAAACATGCCAGTTATCTTACAATGGGAGGGTGGGGTGGGGGGAGAGAGAGGGAGAGGCGGGCGGGGCTGAAGGTGAGAGCGGTGCTCACCTGGGCAGTCAATTTACACGGGGTGGTCTGCTCCCTCACGCCACTTTAACCCCACTCACACACACACACACACTTCAAACAACGTTCACGTGATGATGGGTTGAAACTAAAATACAAACGAGACATCTAAGAGAAAGTAATTTGCTAGTTTGAAAAAGTACGTAGTAACATTTTCAATACTAACTATTTTTTGCAAGGATTTCAACGTGTTCGATACTGTAATGAGTTCAACGTATTCGATACTATCTATTACTGCAATGAGTTCAACGTATTCGACACTATCTATTACTGTATGAGTTCAACGTATTAGGTGCTAACTACTACTATACTGAGTTCAACGTATTCGATACTGTAATGAGTTCACCTTATTCGATACTATCTATTACTGTGATGAGTTCAACATATTCGATACTAAGTACTACTGTAATGAGTTCAATGTATTCGATACTAACTACTACTGTAATGAGTTCAACGTATTCGATACTAACTACTACTGAGGTCCCGATCTATACATATCTTACATTACGTCTACATTGATAGCACTAAAAAAAAACTAAACCATCACAACCCAAACTGTCAGGTGGTGCAGCAACAATACTCGCTCATTTTCCCGTGCCAGTCATGGCCTATATAAACAATCCACTGTCTCCAAAAAAAAAATTCAACTCTATACGC
The DNA here is from genome assembly GCA_021962125.1 of Bulinus truncatus. NCBI lineage: Eukaryota > Metazoa > Mollusca > Gastropoda > Planorbidae > Bulinus > Bulinus truncatus. The sequence continues at coordinate 114,207 of JAGDYQ010000222.1, forward strand.
ACAAACATAAATGCTTTTTTACCCAAATGTTTCTTCCCGTCCAACTTTTTTCAAATTTTTAGAATCTTTCAAATTTAATCTTTTACCCCCCCCCCCCTTCCCTCTTCCTCTATACCACCGTTTTGCTACAACTAGTGTTGTTAAAAGTATCAGACGAGGAAAAGAAAAACCTCTGAGCAACTCAACTAAAGGGAGAGAAGTAATTGTTTAAATAAATAAAAGTGTTATTCCCCTTGAAACCTGACAGATCTATGAATCCATTGAGAGATTTCATACTCGGTACCGGCAATGTAAACAAAAAAAAAATGGTGGAAAAGTTTGATGTGTGTCAACAGCTGATGAAGAGATGATTCTTGAAATATTTTACCCCCTTTTTCTTTTTATTTTATATTTTTATAAACTTTTTTTTTTTTTGCGATCCGATATATTGTTTGGTGTGACGTTCTTCAGTTGTAACGGACGAGGATATATTTAGAATTGATTGTAGTCGATAGACCGTGTTGAAGTTGAGAGGATGTTACTAGAAGAAAGATGTTCCATGTGCTTCATAGCACCTGGTGCAGTCGAATGTGACATAACTACTGCTCCTCTAAGTTATGTGCGTACGCGTTCATACTACTCACCGAGAGCGCGCGCACAACTCACCGAGAGCGCGCACACTACTCACCGAGAGCGCACGCACTACTCACCGAGACCGCGCGCACTACTCACCGAGACCGCGCACACAGCCTATATTACAACTGAACGCGCAAACGTTTTGTTAGGCCAGCTTTTATACAATTAAGTTACGTGCGTACGCGTTCATACTACTCACCGAGAGCCCACACACTACTCACCGAGAGCGCGCACACTACTCACCGAGACCGCGCGCACTACTCACCGAGACCGCGCGCACTACTCACCGAGACCGCGCGCACTACTCACCGAGACCGCGCACACAGCCTATATTACAACTGAACGCGCCAAAGTTTTGTTTGGTCAGCTTTTATACAATTAAGTTGCGCACAAAAATGTTAAATTTTCTTTCAAAGTGGCGCACAGTCGTTAAAGCACATTGTAATTGATAGCACATGGTGCAGTTAAATGTGACACAAATATCTCCCACATATTCCTATAAGCTCACACATATTCCCATAAGCTCCAACATATTCCCATAAGCTCCTAAATATTCTTATAAGCTCCTAAATTGCCATAAGCTCCTAATATTCCCATAAGCTCCTTCATATTCCCATATCTCCCACATATTCCTATAAGCTCCCACATATTGTCATAAGTTCCTACATATTCCCATAAGCTCCTAATATTCCCATAAACTCCCACATAATCCCATAAGCTCCCTTACATTCCCAAAAGCTCAAACTTATGTGGGAGCTTATGGGAATATTAGGAGCTTATGGTAATATGTAGGAGTTTAAGGGAATAAGTGGGAGCTAATGGGAATATTGGGAGCTTATGGGAATATGTAGGAGCTTATGGGCATATTAGGAGCTTATGGGAATATTTAGGAGCTTATGGGAATATAAAGGAGCTTATGGGAATATTAGGAGCTTATGGGAATATATAGGAGCTTATGGGAATATGTGGGAGCTTATGGAATATGTGGAGCAAATGGGAATATGTTGCAGCTTATGGGAATATTTGGGAGCTTATGGGAATATGTGGAGCTTATGGGAATATGTGGGATCTTATGGGAATGTGTGGGAGCTTATGGGAATATGTGGGATCTTATGCGAACTATTTGTATTTGATAAAACAAGATACGATGCATTATGCCAACACTAGATAAAAGTCTGTTAAATCAGACGAAATCAATATCGCGATAAACTAGACTGACGTCAGACAGAGATGGTGAAGAAATTGAAAATAACAAAAATTAATGAAATACGTTAAATGGTTTAAATATTTTCAGGGGCCGTTTAGGTAATACTTTCCTCTCAATGTGTTAACACCCCCCCTCCCCGCCCCCTACTTAACGTTTGAATTTAACACTTTTTGTTATCTTTACTTTACGCTGTGTGTCACACCCCCAACTCCCCGCCCCCTACTTAACGTTTGAATTTAACACTTTTTGTTATCTTTACTTTACGCTGTGTGTCACACCCCCAACTCCCCGCCCCCTACTTAACGTTTGAATTTAACACTTTTTGTTATCTTTACTTTACGCTGTGTGTCACACCCCCAACTCCCCGCCCCTCACACCCCCAGACAAAACTCAACGTATTCACGACATCTCATTCAATCATTACACTTATATATCGATAAGTTAACATCCGCACATGACCTAACTCATTTAACCTTTACCAATTTATCAGATATTAAAAAAAAAAGTTCGAATTGTTTCACATTGCCACTTTCTACTAAAATTGTAATTTTTTTTTATTATTCTGGCTTAAAGTATAGACTGAAAATGATAAAGACACTAAATATACATATACAGAGCCATAGCTACCTATTGTGGCGCCCTGCGCGAGTTACCTTTTGGGCGCCCTTCTCCCAATCTGAAGAATACAAAAACATTTTAAAAGCACTCTTCCGGCGCCCTTTTCCGAGTTCAACGGCCTGAGCCGCCACACAAGCGCACAAGTACCCTTCCTACGCCACTGTCTATATGTATGTACTTCGTATCTCTGGGAAAATCCGATTATTTCTCTCAGTTACCTCAAAGTTATGACGTCATCGAAACGCCGGCCTACTCTCTAAACAAATCATATTCCTACATCACACTGTTGACAATATCTTTCAACGTCAATCTATAACGGGTTGAACCATAGATATATAAGACTAGATCGCTTATGGGCTATGCATAGACATATATTGTGCGGACCATAACTTTAAAAAGAGAAGAGTACAATTCTGTATAACTTATATATTTTTACAAATTCTTTGCAACTATGATGACGTAGTACGCATAGAAACCTTAAGTAGGCTAACCGAAATAAATAGCAGAAGACATTTTGCATTGTTTTCCTTGACAAATTTTCAAAAACTTTTTTTTTCAATTAACTTTGAATAAAATGCCTTCGTGTTGTGTGCCCGGTTGTTTGATTATATTATTACTAACCGTCAAATATAATTTTTTCGGACACATCAGTAGATTTTAAAAGCGCCAACCTCTAGCATAAATGGGGATTTTTTTTTAATTAAAAGGAAGGAAATCTTTTTCGGTAAAAAATAAAGAACTGTTCAGAATTGTACTCTTCTCTTTTTAAAGTAGGGGTCTCGAATGCAACACTTTTTCGGTCTCTATTAAATAAGCATAAGCGATCTAGTCTTATATATCTATGGGTTAAACCGGCTTCGACTCTTCTTTACCAGCTTCCGGAAACTTGTAGCCATTTGCATATTAATATGCAGTTGGTACAAGCAGACATACTTGTTCCTGAAAGTATCAAATGGTGTCTTATTTTTACTGTCAACGATAACCGAACGCATAGGCGTACATACGCACAGGAAGTCGAATTAGGAGTTTTATGTAGAAGAAGACGATATGCACAACTATAAATGGCCTAGCAACACTAAGTGTATTAAGTCGTAGGGACTAAGGGTGGGCAGAGGCCGAAAGTGAGACGCCCGACGGTCAACTTAATTAGCCCAACTAGCTGACCGCTTGACCTGTACCGGCGCACAAGATCCAGTTAGCGTACTCACGTCCACCATCAAACATTTTCTATGCTTAACTCACCCTCGCATGGAGGTATACACTCATAGACACACACACACATACATACATACATACATACATAGGCCTACATATACTCACACATACAGGCTGATGTACAGAAACACATACCTATGTTATAGCGGTGTGCGCGGCAAGCGTACAAATTCATAAGTCAAACTCTAAGTGTACACAGTTAGACATACAAACTACTTCATTCCCTCCCTTTCTCCCCCCCCCCACCCCAATCCCATTCACACACAAAAGCGTGAAATATAGAGACAGAATTGGTGTGTACTGCCTAAAATGAATTTCCACTTGGTCGCCTCCGAAATGACACTCATTGATTACATTAAATATGGTATAATTAATTAATTAATTAAGGAACTGTGATTTTTTTAAAATTATTATTTATAAAAACATTAATACAAATAAACAGCCCAGACATAAATATGTTTTATTCCCACCACGTTGATTTTGCTTGAACTGATATTATTAAGTTTCCCAACTTTTGAAAGCATTGATTTTACATCCAGTAGCCCTGTGATTGATTTTACATCCAGTAGCTCTGTGATTGATTTTACATCACCAAAGATACAACTCATCAAGTCTCAATAGTTCATGAACAAAAACAAGGATTCCATGTTAACACACTTCAAATACTGGACCTTTTTTTAAATTATATTTATTATAATGCTTTACCTAAAATCTACTAAGGCCGAAAGCTTTATAGCGAACTGAGTGACCACAGTGTATCAGGAGGTCAAGACTAAATTTCTGAGATTGTCAGTCAAGTTGACTGGAGTCAAGTCGAAATAGAAATGAAGTCACATCAGTGTCAAAGCCTGACCCACCGCTGGCCGATAAGGTTGAATTGAAATTACTGTCCATTTCCTCACATACATAAAACTTAACAAAAAAAAGCTAATACAAAAAGTGAATAGAGATACGAGGGGTGGTTGGAAGGGAAGAGTAAGGTAGCAGAGAGAGAGAGAGAGAGCGATTGGACATGCTGATGTTGTTTTGTGTGTTTGTTTGTTCGCTTTATTGGTTAATGCAGTGGTCGGCAACATGTGGTCCATTGCGGGCCATCAGTGGTTAACGTGAAGATTTTTGCTGGTCCGCAGAAAAAAATATTAAAAAAAAAAATACAACGATTGAGCGATACTGATAATCGAACTGAAGTCCTTGTTTGTGATTTGTATATTAGTTAAAGATATTTACTTGTAATCACACTCGCATACAGACACATCCACAATCACACACACACACAAACACACACACAGATAAATACACACACACACACAGATGTACACAGGACAAAGAAGGGTAAAAATAGTTATCTGTGTGAATAAACTCGTTAATTTACTGGTCCTCTCAAGTGAATCTCGTGAAATGAGTGGTCAGTTAGGTTGGTAGATGGCCGACCGCTAAGTTCAGTGCCGTTAGAATTGCTTTGTTTGTTTTGTCCACTCTGGTCATCTCACAGTTCACCTATCTGATGTCCACTCTATCATCTCACAGTTCACCTATCTGATGTCCACTCTGGTCATCTCACAGTTCACCTATCTGATGTCCACTCTGTCATCTCAAAGTTCACCTATCTGATGTCCACTCTATCATATCACAGTTCACCTATCTGATGTCCACTCTATCATCTCACAGTTCACCTATCTGATGTCCACTCTATCATCTCACAGTTCACCTATCTGATGTCCACTCTATCATCTCACAGTTCACCTATCTGATGTCGCAGTGGGAAAGAAACGGGAGACGAAAATGACCAAAATGGCAGGGGGGACAACAAGTAAAGACAACATGTTGTGGAGTGACCGGATATCTAGAGTAGTCTTATTGGAAGTGATGTACAGCAACCACCAACATAAACTCACGCATCAGTCTATTGTCCGTCTGTATCAGTCTGTTGTCAGACTGTATCAGTTGGCTGTCTGTATGTATCAGTCTGTTGTCAGTCTGTATCAGTCTGTTGTCATTATTATCAGTCTGTTGTCTTTCTCTATCAGTATGTTGTATGGCTGTAAGTATCAGTCTGTTGTCTGTCTGAATCATTCTATTGTCAGTACTTATCAGTCTATTGTCAGTCTGTAATAATCTGTTGTCTTTCTGTATGTATCAGTCTGTTGTCTGCCTAAATCAGTCTGTTGTCAGTATGTATCAGTCTGTTGTCAGTCTGTATCAGTCTATTGTCAGTCTGTATCAGTCTGTTGTCAGTATGTATTAGTCTGTTGTCAGTACTTATCAGTCTATTGTCAGTCTGCATCAGTCTGTTGTCTTTCTGTATGTATCAGTCTGTTGTCAGTATGTATCAGTCTATTGTCAGTCTGTATCAGTCTGTTGTCAGTATGTATTAGTCTGTTGTCAGTACTTATCAGTCTATTGTCAGTCTGCATCAGTCTGTTGTCTTTCTGTATGTATCAGTCTGTTGTCAGTCTGTATCAGTCTATTGTCAGTCGGTATCAGTCTGTTGTCAGTATGTGTCAGTCTATTGTCAGTCTGTATCAGTCGGTTGTCAGTATGTCTACGTACTACACGGGCATGAAAAATTATTCCGGCTTGTTCATTTTGTATCAAGAATCAACACACATTTTTTTTTCTGTTATAAAAATTATAATCCTTGAAAATAATATAAAAACAAAGACAACTACAATAAATAAGTTAAGTTTTAACTAATGGGTTGTATCGGTTTTTGTTTTTTAGTGGATCTGGGTTGCTATTTTAATTTAAGAACTTTAAATGAAATGTCTAATTTTCGGCAGTCACATCATACCAGATAATTGTGTGCCCTACAAATATTTCCACATACTCGGAGTGTGACTTAAGGATTCCTAGAATAGGTGGACAGTCGAACTACCAAACAACTATCCGTTGAATTAAGAATGGTTTTATTCAGTAATCTATTGAAAACGGAAAATAAACGAAAGTTAGACTACATAATGCGAACTAAATAGAAATAGAAATGTAAAGGTGATTGAACTTATCGCTACGTGAGCCAATTTGATATTTGCTGATGTGTTACTTCACTAGAATAATTATTGATATTTCGCAGTGAATATCTTTAATCAAATCACGTCTACAAAAACCGCATTACTCAAAGTCATCAATTTTCACTCTGAATTTCTTTAATCAAATTATGTCCATAAAAAATTGCTGCACATTATATCATCAATGTTATTTTTTTTTAAACTGCAAGTCTGATTGTTAACTGTATGCAGTTGCCTCCCCACCTACCCCCCTCCTCCCTTTTTCACTGCCTACATATTATGAAACAGCAATGGAAAAAAAAAAACAATCCACTATGCATATTTTTTTTGGAACTCTATGCCAGATTTTTAACTTGGGAAATTCTAATTATGGAAACTTCATAACGAGGCTGTGAAAAAAAAATATTTTTGCATTTGGGAGGGAAAACAACAACAACAAATTGAAATCTTGTTAACCTACATTAAAACCTGATCGTCTGGTTGATAAATCTAATTAAATAGATATAATTGCATGTTTGCCATGTGTGGGGGATTATGAACATATGATTGGGGGGGGGGGGGGGTAATGTGTTGACTTGTCGATATCTGTAATAACTATATGCAAGTAATAATATTAGTTAATCTCTAGAGCTTTTAATAGCCTGGGGCACATTAAATACTTAATTGGAATTTTTTTTTTTTAAATCTTTGAAAAAACATAAATTAGACTGTTGTCAGTTTTAACGTCATAAATTAGACTGTTGTCAGTTTTAACGTCATAAATTAGACTGTTGTCAGTTTTAACGTCTGCTGGAACAAGTTTGAGGATCCCATCTGATATTTTGAAATGCGATATGGTCCACACACATTTTGCATATAGTAAAGTTTCCCTTCTAGTCAATTAAATTAAAATATTTATTTTTTAATCAAAGCCGTTTTAATAAAATAAAAAAAGGGGGGGGGGGTGTGGTCGTGTGCTCCCGACTGTCGACCAAAGGGGCCCTGTCGGGGCCTAAGGGAACTTTTGATTTTAATTAAAGTCCTTTTTTTTTAGTTTTTTTTTTTGGTCATATTATTTTATACTAACATTTTATTTCGATTGCATAAATGTACGTTAGGCTTTGCCATCCATGATGTTATCTTACATCCATGATGTTATCTTACATCCATGATGTTATCTTACATCCATGATGTTATCTTACATCCATGATGTTATCTTACATCCATGCTGTTATCTTACATCCATACTGTTATATTACATCCATACTGTTATATTACATCCATGATGTTATCTTACATCCATGATGTCATCTTACATCCATGATGTTATCTTACATCCATACTGTTATCTTACATCCATGCTGTTATCTTACATCCATACAGTTATCTTACATCCTTGATGTTATCTTACATCCATACTGTTATCTTACATCCATGATGTTATCTTACATCCATACTGTTATCTTACATCCATGATGTTATCTTACATCCATACTGTTATCTTATATCCATACTGTTATCTTACATCCATGATGTTATCTTACATCCATACTGTTATCTTACATCCATGATGTTATCTTACATCCATGATATTATCTTACATCCATACTGTTATCTTACATCCATACTGTTATCTTACATCCATGATGTTATCTTACATCCATGATGTTATCTTACATTCATGCTGTTATCTTTCGTTTATCTTAAATTCATGCTGTTATCTTACATCCATACTGTTATCTTACATTCATTGTGTTATCTTACATTAATTATGTCATCTTACATTCATACTGTTTACGGTAATGATTCACTTCGTAGCGCACGGGTCACTGAAGCTGTGACGTGAACTATAACCTGCAGATCGCATCTCGGACTCACGACCAAAGCGCCACCTGTCTTCTAAAAGAAAAAATGTGTTTATTGTATCAACCTCTCATTGTTAAATTAATTAAATAGTCTTCCATGTCTAGGTTTAGATTTTTTAAACAAAATGTAAAGCCCTTTGTATTAATATCTAATTGTTATATAAAATAGTCATTCATGTCTAAGTTTGAAAACACATTTAGTTCAATTTGCCAAAACTTTTTCCTGTACGTAACTGAAAAAAAAGTTAATAATAACATTTCTAGGCTTAGTATTGGTATAGAAAAAAACATCTCTATTGTTTTGCCAGTCAATATTACATAGATTAGTGTTCAGAGCGTGAGGTCAGATTTCAGATGTATCATCCCTTCCTTCCATTTGTCCAATGGCATCTTTTATTACTTTCATTAGTCCGCTGATGTCCAGATGGGGTTGATCTTTGTCGTCACTCTTTCATCTCTGATACGATCACGTCTAAACCCCCTCCACCCGCCCCCCCCCCGGGGGCCGCACATGTCCATCTTTCACTGTCCGGCCAGCCGACGGCTAAACGTGCCATTTCCTCATGAACTTTTTATTTTCCTCTTTTATTTGTGTGTCCATCTCGGTGTGGCCCAGACCATCTGTCCGATACCCATTTCTCGCATGAATGCACTAACGTTAAGTCTTCTGGAATCTTGTTCGATGTCACCCCTCCCCTCCCCACACCACACATACACACATCCCAATATCACATGCCCTCAGTAAAAATACGCCATTGTTAACCAATCAAAATCTTCATTTTTAAAAAAAAAAGTTTGTCGTCTGCTTCAGAATGTCACGTGATGTTGTTTCTCTCCCTCTAGTTCTATATATAACGTATCTATGAGTAATAAGTGTTTGTCGGTGTATGTATATGCTTGTGTGTGTGAGGAAACATACTGTCAGCATCACCCCTCTTTTCCCCCACCTACCTCAATTCACCACTCTCTTCTATTCCTCTAGTTTGCTTCTATCTATTCTTCCCCCCCCCCCACCAACCAAAAAAAAAAAAGTCAAAGTTTGTTGATTGTTCCGCCAGTCATCCAATCAAAATAGTTTTCATGTCGGTGCACCGAAGCCTTTCAGCCGCGAACAGCAAGAGAGATTGGCCTCCAGCGAGGTATAAATCACTTGCTTAAGTTGAAATGTCTTGCAGGAAATGGTCTTCAAATATTGTTGTTTTCAGAAGCGTGGGCCAAGTCGAGAATTGAGAGGAACACACAAAATGTGACATTAAAACAAAAGCTTGAATGCTAAAAGTATTAATGGTCGTTCGCAAAGATTTATTAAATGAAAATTTGTATATTGGTTTGACAATATACAAAACAAAGGACAAGAAACAAAGGACAAGAAACAAAGGACAAGAAACAAAGGACAAGAAACAAATGAATGAATCGAAGACAGTCGCTCGGGATTGTCAATTATGGAGAATTACATATCTTGACGTGTCCATTCGCCCCCCACCCCGGCCCCAAAGATCACATCGATTAAGGGTATGATGATGATGATGATGATGATGATAACGATGATGATAATGATGATGATGATAAAAGCTCCCTGAATGTTATCGTTACTCGAACATTATGTCCAGAAAATGTTATAATATGTATTATGTGACATGTATTATGTGACATGTATTGTGTGACATGTATTATGTGACATGTAATATGATAGTTGCCTTAATTCACACCGATGAATCAAACTATTTAGAAGCGTCTTTCACCATTCCGAATTTAACAGCGTGGTACGCGTCTGGGGCTCCGCTTTGAAAAGGGGCCCCCACATACCCTCAACTTGACACCCGTATTTATGTTACGTATGTCGTTTCTTGTCTTCGGTGGGTCCTTACAATTTGTTTCCGCATCAGGGCTGTCGTATCTCCTCAGAAGGCTAAACTACAACTTCAATTATAGTGAAGTTGTTATCCTCCAGTGTCCTCATTACTTAAAATATAATTAGATGGACATCACTAGTCGAACAGAAATGTCCAGTAATAAAAATGACAATATTTACCATCTCATTAATAATTTCTTTATTAACACAAAATGTCGAGGATGACGATGGTGGTTTCTTATATTTATTCACTTTACAAATATGACATAGTTTTATAGAAAAACATCTACCTCCAATAACCGTCAGTGTCTCTTCTTATTTATTTGCTTCCGTTTATTATAACCCATTCATTTGGTGCGTTACCGTACTACAGGGAATTCCCTCTAACATTTCTCTTTTCATGTTGACTAAAAACTCACAACATGCACTGACTACAGCAAATATAACAGAGTTATCACAAGGGCCTTAAAAAAACCTTATTAAATAATACATTGTGAATACACTGTGAATAGAGGTAGTAAAGGTTATGCAGTGGTGCGCATCGACATTTAACTTCCCTTTAAAACAACCAAGAGTTTGAAGAAGGTCCCGCAAGTGCCCAATTATCACATTTTAAAGTAAAACACATTCCATTATGAAAATATTCCAACTTAAGTGTGGGGGGGGGGGGGGAGAGAGATCACGAAATAGGTTGAGAATTGTTGTCCTTACACCAACAATATAAAATTTACTGTGATAGAACTATTTTATTTTGCTGGTTTAACAGACTAAATTGTAACCTGTTGCATTCTCCTAGAGTCATTCTGCAACAGCGTCAGTCAATGTGAGAAACACTGGTGTACGGTATTCAGCCACCAATAAAGATGGTTTCATTCTGTTCACAGACGTTTGTATTCCATGGTGAGTTGCGAATGTTTAGACTAAATCAACTTTCTTAATCAAGACATGACCAACCTTCTAAATCAAGACTAGACCAACTTTCTAAGTCAAGACAAGTCGATTCGCAACAGTGACAGTCAAGAGTAGCCCTAAGCCGTAGAGCGCATGCGCCGATTGTTTTCATGAGATTTCGTTCACCTGAAAGACATTTGAGTATTTATGATGGTAAGAATACAAAATTGTGAACTAATTTATTATTATCGATCATTAATCACTCACTAAGCTGTGAGTAATCGAAACCATGTACGAAACCAATGATGGCTCAATAAGGCTCCCACAGTTTGTTGCTGTTCTCATTGTGCCGCTTACATTTGCTCTGCCTGCAGATTTATGAAAAAAAAAACGGAATGTGGCTCTCATCGGCTCTCAAGAATGACAACCTCTGTACAAAACTTCCATAGAATGGAGCCATCCTAAACATTTGCCTGTTCACAGACGCCTCTTGTATAGAGATAACTCCTGTATCACTTAGCGCATGGAATGGTCTGCAGATCAAACGGATCTCTCAGAATTATCGTTCTTGTTGGAACAACTATTTTCAGTGGGGCTTTTTTTTGTGTGTTGTCTCCCTTGAATTGTTCAGCCAATCACATGTTTGCGTGAGGTCTGCTGCTTTTTTATTGTACGCGGGAGATTAGAGAAATGGTTAAACCTTCTGTTCATCTGTGGTGCGGATGTGTGCATTGTGAGTGGGCGTTTGTGTTCAAAATGTTGTGCGTTAAAAATTGTTCACGTGAGAAATTCCACCCTTAGTCTAGAGATACGTCTATGATCCCACCATCCATTAAAAACAAAATTTTAATGAAAAAAAAATATTACTCAGCTGTTTCATGATTTTATTTTCCCGCTTTGCAATCTTTATCTAATTTTATTTTTAAGTGAAAGGAAATACTGTTAAAAAGAAGACATCTATGATAAATGGAAGCACTAAAGGGCCATCGGGACAGGCGGAGTGTAGAATTCCTCTGTTTCTATAACCACCTCATATAAAAAAGATTGCGTGGTTAGCACAACGCCCAGAGACCTTTACTTCAACAACTTATGGTCAGGCATCCATTTAAATGTGAGTGGACGAGGGACTTTCAGTTTAATTTCACCAGGACCTGGAAAAATCTTTCCTCTGGTTCTCACCGAGGATCGAACCAAGAGCTCTCAGATCGACAGTCGAGCGCTCTACACCGCTCTACTATCCGTCCCTTCTGAAAGACAGACTAGACCAACTTTATAAATCAAGACTAGACCAACTTTATAAATCAAAACAAGATCAGATTTTAAATCAACACGATCAACTGTCTAAACCAAGAATCATTTTTATTTTAAATCCAAAACTAGGTTAACTTTTCAAATCAAGACTGACGCTTACATACACATGTTCACATTCACACACACATACACACACTCATGCACGCATTCGCACGCATACTCACACACGCGCAAACTCACACGTACACCATTCGTCTCTCTACACAACGCACACACCCACACTTATATATATATATATATTATATATCTTCTTATAAAAGGTTATTTCCGCTGTCCCAGACACTAGTTAGTTTACAAGAACACATGTGGCAAGGGAGACAATGACGACCAAGGGAAGAAAAACATGTAGTCTGAAGTTACCTACCCTTTAATCTTCAGAAGTTCGTCCTCATTTTCCTGATTTTAAATTGTGCTACATAATCTTCGGTCTAGAAAAACAAGAACCGCTACTTTTAACTTCAGTTTCTTCAAGCAGAAGTTTTTTCTTTTTTCTAATAAAAGGAACATCGGGACAAATTTGTACGGCTGAAAAAACAAGTTTTGTTTATATTTTAACTTTGTTTAGCATGGAGCAATTTAAGGGGTAAATTGTAGATTTTTTTGTTAATGGATTGTTAAAAATAGATACACAATAACTAATTATATCAAAACTTTAAATGCATTTTAAAATGTGTCTTCGCCATAAAGGAATGTCGTTTGTAAATTCCCTCCCAGGGCTTTATCGGTGGTTTGCGGTCCCTTCAAAAGCCACTCACAAGAAAAAAAAACGTAAGTTATCGATTAGTAAGAGTTACGTGGAAACACCAAGCTCGTATCGGGGCGGGCTCATGAGTGCGATGGCCCTTTTACGGCGTTTTAACCCACTCACCTTTAGAGTATAGCAGCATTTGGCATCTGTTGCCCCACCAGAATCACTCAATTTAGGGCAACTGTCCCACGCGCCGCACAAGATGAGGGTCACCTCACAGGAGCGTTTATTTACGATATATGGTTTTATACTTTCGGCTCTAGGCCCCGTATTCGATATTCGGCCCCATGCTTTTAACATTATCGCGCTAAGGCTGCCTATGAGGACAAACATCAAGGCATATATATATATAGTTTTATTTCTTCTCCTTCATAAATAGAGGCGTACCCAGGTTGAAGGGAGGGGGGGTCCATATTTGAAAGTCCCCCGGGCCCAAGCCTGGGGGCCCCAATTTTTTTAACATTAAAGATTAAGTACATTATATCATGTCATGGTGTTAAATGTCAAAGTGCAGGGGCCCCCTAAGAGGCCAAGCCTCCCGGGCCCCCGAATCCCTAGGTTCGGCACTGTTCATAAAAGTAAAACCATCAAGAAACAAGAAAGGAAGATGTATTTTTTAGTATAAATACACTAATAATTACTTCTAAAACGGACTACACGAGTTCAATAACGTTGTAAGGAAAAAAATGTAAAGTTTTCCTTATAAGGACTAATACATGCCAACGGGTTCAGAAGACGTAGAGTTTATCTATTTCTGTGTATGAAGTCCTTCTTAAGGATGAGATGAAGTCTCTTAGATCCTTTAAACCTCTAATGGGACGGTTTTTATGGTGCCCTTCTTTCATCTCCACCATAGCCGATAGTGCAATGGCCATGGAGGTACCACGGGAGATATATTATAAATCCACCGGTCCTCACCGGACCGCACGACCATCCCTTCCCCTGTTTCTATAGCTACGGCTACTCTACGGGATTGTGGGTATGATGATGATGATAAAAGCTCCCTGAATGTTATCGTTACTCGAACATTATGTCCAGAAAATGTTATAATATGTATTGTGTGACATGTATTATGTGACATGTATTGTGTGACATGTATTATGTGACATGTATAAAATGTCGGAGGCCCATTTGTAAGATGGGGGGACTTGGGGACATCGATCAGACTAGAAAAAAATGTCACGGGGCTTGAGGTCAGCGGTCGAGCGCCCAACCACACTGGATGGTCGTGTGGTAAAGCGCTCGACTGTCGACCTGATGGGTCGCTGGTTCGATCTCCGGTGAGGACCAATGAATATTTCAGGTTATGGCATCAAGTCCCCGCTATGTCTCCCGTGGTGCCTCCAATGGCCATTGCACCATCGGCTACGGTGGGGATGAAAGAAGGATGCCATAAAAACCGTCCCATTAGAGGTTTAAAGGATCTGAGAGAAATACAAATCAAAAGCTAATTTGACTGTGTGTGGGGGGGGGGGCGTGTGTGGGGGGGGGGAGGGGTGTTGTCGTTTTGTTTAAAAAAGACCGATACATAAAAATACATGCAATGGGAGATGTTTTAATCTCAAATTCGCTGTGCGTTCCACTCAATGCACACCCACCAACCAACCAAATAATTTGGACGAAACATTAACTTCAAACAACTAAAAAAACTTCAACCAAATCAAAGAGTTAAAACCTCACGACAGATTACTTACTCAAAGATACATTCCGTGGAGTCTTGAAAACCCAAATTATCCATGTTGTTGTTTTTTGTTGTTTTTCTTGTGTTTTTTTATAAATAAATGAATAAATTGTTTTTATTTCTCTGTTCTTGAGTGCTGCGTTAATGACTTTGTCCGAATTATCAAAGGAAAGAATTCTTCGTTGAACTTTTTGGACTTTTTTCTTTTTTTTTAGAAAAACATCAGCGCAAACTCAAACATTTCTTCTCCTTATTCAGAACTCTTAAGCCTGTCTTTAAGCTGTTGCACACACAAAAAAATACGATTTTTCTGATTATTATCTGTTCTATGTTCATTCTTTTGAGTTGAATAAATTTGTAAGAATGTATTACAATTTAAACATTGGGTGTTTAGTATTGAGTATGTTTGTTATATAAGTTACAAGGACATCTCCGAGACTGGAGCACATTAAACGTAACCGCCGTTATAGAAGCAAGACCTCAACAAAAGTACCCTCCCCTGATTTAATAAAAAATGGCAATTAAAAGTTAAGTCAAACTAAATACTTTTGTTACATTGAATAAATATTAACATTTTTTGTAAACAATGTGTAATAAAATTTTTCTTTGAGATATTACTAACTTAATTTACTTTTAAACTCAAAATTTTATTTTTGAAAAATCAACATTTCTTGGTAGTATTGAAATTAAACAAAACCATTTTTAAATATAACAAAATATATTTCTTGTCATAGCTGTATTTATATTACGCGGTCGGTTGAACACACAAAGTTTTTCAAATTCAGTAAGAATTGAACTTAAAAAAAAAATTTAAGAAAAAGAAGACTTGAACTTATAATATATCTCCTAAGAGTATTCTGCAGCTTGAACCTAATATCAAAATGAAATATCAAGGTATAATGAGTGTGCCCTTCATAATAAAGTAATTAAAATACCTATCTAGAAACAAAGAATCCATGGTATACTTCTAATTAATGTCTAAATATTGCTATTTACTTTAAGACATGAGCATATAAATCCTTAAATTGTTTTATGGCTTTGTTTTTTGCTTTCCTTGAAAATTATGAAAATTTATGAAAATTATGAAATTTTTGAAAATTATGAAAATTTTGAAATTTATGAAAATTATGACATTTTTTAAAAGCCTTTCTTTCTTAATATTCTATTTTATTACTCTAATTTTTTTTAAATTATTGAGCTTAATTCATCTCTCAAATTGGTCAGATTAGCAAAAAGCTCACACGTCAATCAATAAATCCTGAGAACTAGATCTTCAATGCTCAATTTTTGTTTTATTTCACACATTTGCTCAAATAAAATTAGCATTGCTTATGAATGGCCGTTTTTTTTTTATGCTAACCAAATCGGCATGTGAACGAAACAGCTGCTAAATCTCATGTTTCCATTTATTTATATTTTTTAACGCTTCGAAAGTTTTCTTTTTATTTTCCCTTCAATGCATATCTGGCAACTACTTTCTGATGATTACGTGTAAGATTATCGGGTCACTTGAATAGGATGAACAGGACGAAAATTTGGCCAAAGCGTAACATGAGAATTTCATCGAAAAAAATAAAATGTATAAAAACATTTTGGCAACACAAAGTGCAAAAAAAAAAAGTGCCAATAAAATCTGGCCACATCAACATTTAGAATCACGCTTACACAAAAATTTCACCATAAGAGAAATATAAACAGAACAGCATAAAAATTCTAAGCTATCAACATTTTTTTTTATCCCTTGATGAAATAAGACACTGTGCAAGCTAAGCACTGGACTTCCTCGGTCATATTTTTCCCCCCTGACCAAGTTCTCACATTATTGCGTGACAGTTTATTCCCTGGACCAAACACCCCCCCCCCCCATGCCAGACACCATGTGACACAGTTGGGGGTGAAACTAAGCGGACACTGACCAACTCACTTGCCGACCGTACGATGGCGATTTACTGACCATTGTCACGCCCGGAGAGCTCGAAAGTTATTCTTTTTTTTTTGGGTGCCTTCTTTTAAAATGCTCAGTTTTAAAAAAAAAAGGAATAAAAAAAACATAACAAAGACATAATTTATAACTTTGTGAACAGATGAACAAAAAGCTAACACTTCCGACCAATGGAATGGGATGCAATTTATCTAAGCCCATTCAAAGTGGAGTTATATCAAGTATGACATCTACTGACAAAAGGCCGTCTCTTCAGAAATAGGACCATGATGACGTAATGACTTATTGCCTCTGATTTCTTGTTTATTAAGCTCGGGGATAGAGTGAGGAAGGAGGCAGTATAGGTGGAAACACTGACATGGTTAACGCAGCAACCCCAGAAATGTTCGTACGAAGCACCCCCCCCCCACCACTGTTCAGTCTAATCCGGCCGTGAGCGAACTACGACCCAAGGGCCGCATTCGACCCGCCAGACTATTTAATCCTCCTGCCCGCGGCCCCCGCCACTCGTTTCAGAGTGAATCACAGCTAGGGTTCGAAAATTACGCGTAAGATTGGCGCGCGTAATTTACGCGTAAATTACGCGTAATTTACGCGTAAGTTACGCGTAAGTTACGCCAAAATTACGCGTACCATTAATGCCCAATTTCTTGAAAATGTATGTTCCTTTTGTTGCTCACGCTCACTGATTGCTAGTAGGTGTATTTTTAATAATGTTTTCGAAGGTTTTTACTTGTAATTAACCGGCCATACTAATTTGCCCGTCGTCCGCATCGGCCACGTATTTCGTCGTGTACTTACTGCATTAGCGGCGGCCATCTTTGGCTAAGTAATACCGTCTAATACGGTCAACGCGGGGCGGGTGCAATGCGCTGCGAAATACGGCCGCCGCGGGTGCCGAACTACGCAAAAGACGGCACACGCGATCGACGCTGGTTAGGGTTAGAAAATTACGTGTAAGATTGGCGCGCGTAATTTACGCCAAAATTACGCGTACCATTAATGCCAAAATTCTTGAAAATTTATGTTCCTTTTGTTGCTCACGCTCACTGATTGCTAGTAGGTGTATTCTTAATAATGTTTTCAAAGGTTTTTACTTGTAATTTACCTGCCATACTAATTTGCCCGTCGTCCACGTATTTCGTCGTGTACTGACTGCATCAGCAGCGGCCATCTTAGGCTGAGTAATACCGTCTAATACGGTCGACGCGGGACGGGTGCAATGCGCTGCGAAATACGGCCGCCGCGGGTGCCGAACTCAGCAAAAGACGGCACACGCGATCAACGCTGGTGCAATCCGCACGGCAGACAAAATCGCCAAACTCGCCGCGATGCTCATTGAAGAGGGAGAGGCATGCTCCTTCGAGAACGCGCGCATTTTGATCCGAGAGGCCGAACGTGATATATGGTACAAGCGCTGGGAAGAAGGCAGTACGGGACGTGAGATTTTCAAAAACATGCCCAAACCCAATAAAGCCGATCCGTGGTGGCAGCTCCGGCGGCATGAGCAGGCCCTCATAGCACAATTTAGAACTGGTCACTATGCAGTCGGCACATACCTGGCGCGAATCAGGGACACGCACGATCCACGTTGTAGACGCTGCGGTGAGGTCGAAGAAGGTGTCGGTCATGTTTTATTTTACTGTCCAGCCCTGCAGGAGTTCAGGCGGGACCCACTGGGTAACACAAAGGTCTTGAACCTATACGGCTCTCTCCAGGAGTTGAGAGACACAGCTACATTTATTTTAAGAGCTATAAAAGACTAGGTCTTGTGCTCTAAATACAAGAGAGGTATTTCTAGGTGCAATCCGTAGCGAAATACAGACGACGTGGGTGCAATACGCAGCGTAATACGGCCGTCGCGATCGACGGAAGCAATATACACAGTAAAATGTTTTCTATACGTTTCATGACATTTGGAACATATATAGATAATCAAGGCCGTACCCAGGGTGGGGGGAGGGCTGGGGGATGCTGCAGCCCCCCCCCCCCCCAAAATGTTATTGCTGATAGTAACTCATAAAAATATTGACAAATATTTGCCTTTAAAAACTTGGAATAGACCCCCCCCCCCAAAAAAAAAATCCTGGGTACGGTACTGTAGATAATGTTTTTATTTTATAACCTCCCCGTTTGGCTTGCGGCCGCTTGCCATACAGCTCATTGTGTACTTAATCGAAAATTTTTATGATTTTGTCTTATTTTTAACCAGACTTTGGCTTCCTTATTGAAAATATTTATTTCATTATGTTTACTGAAACGATTAAAAACAAACAATATACTTTGCGGTTTACGCTGTTTTACCAAACGAATACTTCCGGTTTAGGCTTGTGGCCGGATGTAGATGGTACTCCTAATCACTGTAATTAATTAATCGCCACTGTTAACACAACGAATTGCGACAGAAACAATTAAAAATGGCCGTCGAATATGCATTTTTAAATTACCGTAATTTACGCGTAATTTTCAAAATTACGTTACCGTAAATTACGCGTAATTTACGGTAACTTACGCGTAACGTTACGCGACTTCGAACCCTAATCACAGCACTCTAGCCTTTTGTGGGTATGCCGTTTACACTTAATTTACTTTACAACTTGTCGGTACTGCATCCATCTGGTCTTATTCCGTACCGCAGGTCAAAATTTCGAGTACAATGTGGGCAGCGACTCAAAAACGTCGCCCTCCCCTGGTCTAGGCTGTAGTTCGATAGCGTCGATAGCGTGCGTGCATACATTTAAACAGAGCGCACAAAATGTTTCTCATTGTCGGCCTTTATAACGCAATGTCTCGCACTCAAATGTAAATTTCCCGCTAAATCCCGCACTCAAATGTAAATTTCCCGCTATATCCCGCACTCAAATGTAAATTTCCCGCTATATCCCGCACTCAAATGTAAATTTCCCGCTATATCCCGCACTCAAATGTAAATTTCCCGCTATATCCCGCATTCGAATGTAAATTTCCCGCCATGTCTCTCCCTCAATTGTAAATTTCCTTCCGATGTTGTGCACAGTCAATAACTATTTCCTTCGCACAGCCTTTTGGAAGATTACTGGGAACATTTCCCCCCCTTTCCCATCCGTCTTACATTTTACATTATTGTTGTTTATTTCCTGTGTATAACGTTACTTAATGACTACCATTCTTTTATGGTCATTGAGTGACCATTACGGTCAGTACCGCGGGGACATTAGGGAATAATTAGTGAATCATCTTTTTTATTTACCTTCATATTGAATAAAAGCGGTCGAATTTCATCTTGTGGCCGGTCCCTGTGGGGAATTGAAGCGGGAGGGGGGGGATAGGGCGCAATAATGGACCCACCACACCGTCTTTCTCTTCATGTTGTTCCCAATGTCTAATATTTCTGAAAGTAATGTTCACAGTTGTTTATAATAAAATCACTATCTCTCTTGCTAACCAGACCGCCGGCATAAGTCAACTGAAATATCATCTGATTAGTATTAGTCAATAGAGTCTCATGTGTAACAAACGTCAATCAACAACCGGAAGAGTGAGTTTACAGAAATTAGTCAGCGTAGGTTTTAACAAATGAACACAAGCCAATATAAAAAAAATGGTATAATGTAACAGACACTTGCCAACTAAAAAATGTTTGACTGAGCCTTTGGCTCAAGATTTCATAAGTCTCACAATGTGGTGAAGTTTAGTTTTTAAATTACAATATTTTTTTTTGGTGTGTAAATTTGGTGCCAAATGTTCTAAAGCAGGCATTTCAAACTCATCGAGGGCCGCATGGGTCACAATGTTTAGTCTTAAGTCCTCATGTGACACATCATTTAACAGTGGCGTAGCGAGCGGTGGGTATGGGGCATCATGCCCCGGGCGCTACTCACAAAGGGGCGCCTAATGATATATTTTACATATAATATTATATGGTTTTCAAATGGGGGCGCTAAACAGGTATTGTGCCCCGGGCGTGAGTTAAGCTCGCTACGCCACTGTCAATTAAGTCTTTTGATAAAACGTTTAGCAGAATATTTTTACTTCCTTTCATTGCTGATCTTGTATTGTAGGTATCGATGGTGATCTTGTATCGTAGGTATCGATGGTGATCTTTTATCGTAGGTATCGATGGTGGTCTTGTATTGTAGGTATCGATGGTGGTCTTGTATTGTAGGTATCGATGATGATCTTGTATTGTAGGTATCGATGGTGATCTTGTATTATAGGTATCGATGGTACTAATCGTATTTCCACGTGTGTTGATAAAAATTAATGATATATAGTTAATGGGGAGAGGTGGGGGGGAGGGGGCGGGGGAGATATTTTAAAAATGGAAAGAATGCCCCCCCTAATGTCTGTGGGGGGGGGGGGGCACCAATTTGGGGCGTTTGACCTAAAGAGCTTTGAAGTGCAACAACATAGTTATACATGGATAAATAGGACTATTGTCTTCTAGGGCTTTTAATAACAAAATTAATATACGACTTGAATTTACTCTCGCATCCCTGCTCTTAATTAAATGGTGTTAGTAAAGGAAACAACGTATATACACACACCCTACACCTATAAATAGTCCACTTATTAAAAAAAAAATAGTGGAGAAATATCACATTTGCTCGAATATTTCTCACTGGGAATTTCCGAAGTTAACCAAAAGACACACAGTAATGCATCAATGTCACCACGGTGGTAGAGAGTATTTTTTTTTTCGTCCACGTTTTCTATTTAAACATGTTAGTTCGAGAGTACCCAGAAGAGTTCTAGCCACGGTTCTAGCCAATCGTATTCAAGTGATGTAGTAGCACTATAAACATTGCAGACCTTTTTTTGTGTGACCTAAGCGTTTTAGAGGTCAGAGGTACAATGGTCATTTACTTACTGTGGGTGTTGGCCCCTGGAGACATAAACTTAGTTACTTTTATTTCAGTAACAAAAAAAGTAATAAAGTTATTTGTGGGTGTTTTTTTTTTTTAACATTGCAGTAAGCAACATTGTTTCTGCCGGACAATCGAAGAGTTTGTTAGTGTCCAAAGCTTGGTCGGATAAAAGGGGGAGTGCTTATGATGAATTAACATTTGACCCATCAATATCTCTTGCCAGTTGGAATCGCCATTACCAAAAAGCCCCTTTTCCGGTGAAAATTCTGTTCAAAACCTGGTCTTAATTTGAGCCCCCTAGAGGGACTTTTGCTTACGGTCCCTAATTATCTCAAAGTCTGTCTACGGTCTCAAATTATCCAAGCATTTGCCTATGGACCCTAATTGTCTATCTCTTATGTGGACCCCCCACAAAATCTGAGAACGGCTATGCCTTGACGGCGCTGCACCGCCAGACCTAATACTGTCTTAATCTCACGAGTGTGAGTGTAGAATCGAGGGTGAATGTTTGCGTTGAATTATCAAAGAAAACGTATTGACAACAATTTGATTGATTCTATCGCTAACTTAACATTCTGTTATTATGTTCAAGTAAACAATGTATTATTTAACTCGGCTGACTTTGATTACTTATAATCAGCAAACAGTTAACCATCCAAGTTATATCGTTTTCGTTATTGTTTTTGTTATGTTTTGCTTTAGGCTGTACGTGTAATGTCTTTTGGTAATGTTTGCAAATGAAAAAAAAACTTGGCTTTCAGAGATTGACGGTGTGTGTGTGTGTGTGTGTGTGTGTGTGTGTGTGTGTGTGTGTGTGTGTGTGTGTGTGTGTGTGTGTTTGTGTGTGTGTGTGTGTGTGAAAATGTGTACAAGGAGTTGCTGTCCAGTTATTGTAGTAATCAGTTGTAAGAATGGACTTAAATTGTGATGTCCTGTTGAGGTTTTGTTATGTGATATCTGATTAAAAGGTTAACTAATATTAATAGAGGACTACTGTGCTTATTGTTTACATTGTGATATCGATTATGGTGATTTACATTGTGATATCGATTATGGTGATTTACATTGTGATATCGATTATGGTGATTTACATTGTGATATCGATTATGGTGATTTAAATTGTGATTTTGATTATGGTGATTTACATTGTGATTTTGATTATGGTGATTTACAGTGTGATATCGATTATGGTGATTTACATTGTGATATCGATTGTGGTGATTTACATTGTGATTTTGATTATGGTGATTTACAGTGTGATATCGATTATGGTGATTTACATTGTGATATCGATTGTGGTGATTTACATTGTGATATCGATAATGGTGATTTACATTGTGATTTTGATTATGGTGATTTACATTGCGATATCGATAATGGTGATTTACAGTGTGATATCGATTATGGTGATTTACATTGCGGTATCGATTGTGTTGATTTACATTGTGATTTTGATTAGGGTGATTTACATTGTGATATCGATTGTGGTGATTTACAGTGTGATATCGATTATGGTGATTTACATTGTGATATCGATTATGGTGATTTACATTGTGATATCGATAATGGTGATTTACAGTGTGATATCGATTATGGTGATTTACATTGTGGTATCGATTGTGTTGATTTACATTGTGATTTTGATTAGGGTGATTTACATTGTGATATCGATTGTGGTGATTTACAGTGTGATATCGATTATGGTGATTTACATTGTGATATCGATTGTGGTGATTTACAGTGTGATATCGATTATGGTGATTTACATTGTGATATCGATTATGGTGATTTACATTGTGATATCGATTGTGGTGATTTACATTGTGCTTTTGATTATGGTGATTTACATTGTGATTTCGATTATGGTGATTAATATTGAGACATTGATTATGATGATTTACATTGAATTTACTTCTGTTAAGGGGGTCAAAAACTAGGAAGCTCCATCACTTAACAAAATATTTCCATGTAAAATTTTTGAACACCATTAGAAGGATGGACTCTGCAGTCAGACATTATCAGTAAACAAAGCTTCCCTTGCAGCGATTTGGGTTTTGTCAGTGACGAACCTAGGGATTTGGGGGGCCGGGGGGGCCGGGGGGGGCCGGGGGGGCCTGGCCTCTTTTGGGCCCCTGCATTTTAACATTTGACACCATGACATGAGATAATGTACTTAATATTTATTGTAAAAAAAATTTGGGGGGCCCCCTCAAGCTGGGTACCGGGAGGGGGGGGGGGATTTTCAAATTGGGAACCATCCTCCCTCCACCCTAGATACGCCTATGGGTTTTGTTTTATAAGAGTTTATACGAACGGATAAGAGCTCAGTGAGACATTAAAACGACCTCATTAGAGAAGCAATCCTTCAAGTCTACCGGCTGTACAGTGTCCATTCGCCCAACCAGCCAGTTGTAGAAATATACGATAAATGTGTTCCTTTTTTGAAGTTACTATTATAAATCCTATAGACAGTTACTGGAGCTTAAGAGTTATCTAAACAGGGGACTTAACAAACACTTTTTTTCTTCTCATGACCATCGTATTAGGTTTTCTCCCCTGGCGCGGTAAAAAAAAAAGGGGGGGGGGGAAGGTGGGGGCGTGCATGTGATGTAAATGTATTTGATCAAAGCGAAATGACCGCTGGCCAGATATGAACTTTAGAACCATTAAATGCCAAGGGAAGTCGTAAGATGCCAGGGAATGAAGTGGGGGTGGGGGAAGGGGTGGGGGGGGTGTGGAGAACTGTTGGTGTGTGTGTGTGTGTGTGTGTGTGTGTGTATGTGGGTGTGACACGAGTGGTGATGAAGTGAGAAGTAAGAGGAGGGGAAGAACTCTTCTGTATCCGAAATGTCATATATATAGGTCAGCCTTGTGTGGCCAGTGGGATATGTTATGAGTGGCCGATGGTCATCAAGAGAATAAGCGTGCATTATGATCGTCGGGCTGTACGTGAATGTGATTGTGTGTGTGCCAAACCAAAAATGTCCTTGCTGGAATAGGAAGCAGTTATAGACTCCACAGTTTTAAACCTACTTGACAGATGTTGGCTATATTTTTAATGTAATCATGTATAATACTTAGTTTTGAAATAAAATAAATTGATAACAACTTAAGTTAAAAAACCTACTTTAGTGTGATTATGTGTTTGAGAGAGAGAGAGAGAGAGAGAGAGAGAGAGAACGAACAAGGTGATGTTGAAAAGGGTGGAATGAGTAGTATTGGAAGATAAGCATGCAAATTAAAGTAACCTCCCTTGGTCTTGTATTAGTCAAGTGACTAACATTTAATCACAGCAGTAAGAGGGTCAACTGGTCATCGGGTTACGATGACCACACACGTCATGACACTACTTGTCTAGACTGGGAGATGTTTTTGTTTGGTCAAGTTCTAGTATCCCTGTGGTCAAGGTCCGGGACGGGTGGTCGTGCGGTAAAGCGCTCGACTGTCGACCTGAGGTTCCCTGGTTTGATCTCCGGTGAGGACCAATGGATTTTTCAGGTCATGGATATATCTCCCGTGATGCCTCCATGGCCATGGCACTATCGGCTATGGTGGGGATGGAAGAAGGGCACCATAAAAACCGTCCCATTAGTGGTTTATAGGATCTAAGAGATTTCATCTCATCCTTACAGGGACTTCACACACTGATCAAACCTAAGGGAATATAACTCTATGCAAAGGATTTTTTGCAGGGTACAGCTAGCGAAGTTATATTTTTTTTCCGTCGAGCCAAACTCTCTAACCCATCGCCAAACTAAACAGAAAATAAAAAGTTCAGAGATTAAAATATTCCACTTGAACGCTAGCGACTATTGAATGTTATTTTTAGCCACCGCAAAAATTGGCGTTGTCGGTAATGAAGTGGACTGGCTTGATCAATTTTCCCCCCACCTTCCTCACCCAAGTACCACCACTTCATAAAATGGCATTTTAAGTTAACTATCAAAAGTCTAGAACTGTGTTGACAGAAGTTTGTGTTTTTTTTTTCCCTCAACAGATTATGTCTGGTCGAAGGACTGCTTCAGTGGCGGCTCCCCCTCTTGCCAAACATGGAGGTAACGGATCAAAGAGGTGTTCTGATGTTGTCCTTCAGTCTTTTTTATTTATGTATTAATCCTCCATACTTCATCTGTTTTGTTTAAAGCCGTGGTAATTAAACAGCTCTCATATTACGATTGAGTATTTTTTGGCAACGGTTCGTTTCGGTAAGTGGTCATATCAGTCATTATTTTTTTTTATATAAACCGTCTCCTTTCGCTAATTAGCCTTTATTTTAATCTTCTGAGCAGCACAGGGCCAAGATGTCCTGGTATGACCACACGGGATTCGATCGGTCAATCGCTTTTCCTTACCAAACGCCTGGTCCCTTGGGATGTTTGTCCAGCCGGCCACTTGCCATGTGGTCACATGTCAAAGCTGTGGGCTATATCAGTCTTATTGCTGCCATGTTTGGCCTGTGATCAGAGCACTTGGTCAACCGGGTACGTGGGCATGATAAAGGAAACTGGGTGGAGAGGGGGGGGTGTGTATGATACAGAGTTGGTCAGGTCAGATGGATCTACATGGGGGAAACTTCCTATTGTAAGACTGTATGTATAGATCTTGTGTGAGTTTTTTAAAAGTATTTCTTGCACTTCAAGTACTCTACATCCCGAATACTATGATGTGCTCAATAACGCCTTAATTTCTTTATTGGCATGAGACATATCGATCCTAAAGATCGGTTTTCAGAGCTGATACTATAAGTGGATGGTTCACATACCAATATAAGATCATACATTGCAGGGATACATATCAATATAAGATCATACATTGCAGGGATACATGTCAATATAAGATTATACATGGCAGTGACACATACCAGTAAAATATAAATTGCAGGGAAGCATATAATATAAGACTATAAATGAATACAAATATAGCCTATTATTGGCAGGCACACATAAGAACCAAAAATAAAAATAGCAGTCACACACACACATGACAGCGGGGACGAGGCGTGAGTGTTGTCTAGTGTTGTCTGTCATAACTCTTAGAGAAAAATTTATTGATGTTTTTATGCTATATACAAAGTACAAACGTACAAAGATTTATATATTTGTATAAATTATTAGACTAACAACACATACAATCTATATGTAAATCAATGTTATATATATATATTTAAACTTGTATTCATTTTATTATGAATGATTATGCTAAATATATTCAACAAACACAGCACCATTAAATAGCATTTTCTATAAACATGACTCTGACCGGCAACACTCACGCCTCGTCCCTGCGTGACAGGCAAATATACAAAAAAAGACTACAAATGTGAAGGCACATGTACTAAGACAGGGGCTATAAATGACAAACAAAACGTACAAGCACGGACTCTAGGCAAACACGCATACAAACAAAGACTATACATGACAAACAAACATACAAAAACAGACCATGAGTAACAGGCAACATCACAAACACACTTCAACACCAAATGTGTCTTTAAACTGAAGACGAGTTTCTTGTTAAAATTACCACGATGTGTTTCAACACTGGAGGGGAATGGACGTAAGGGAATTTTTTTAAGGGGGGGGGGGAGGGAGTGGGGGGGGGGAGCAGAGGCTTGTTTGATTGCAGGGGGGGTGGGAGATAAACTGATAATTAATTTTCGATCGGGAACTTCTTGTATTTTTTTTGATGCCATGTTTGGGGGCGAACAATGCATCTTAATGAACGTCTCACCCCCACACAAAAAAACCAAAACCTTTATTTTTACATCATTAGGAGCGGTTCACTTCTATGAACTTCATTAACTCCTTCAAATCGTGGGCGATTTTTTGTCCCATCTCAATTAAACTTTTTTTTTGCATATGTTTTTATATGTGTTAGTTTTACATTCTTTATTTTGTTCTTTCTGTATTCCATATTCCTTCCCCCCCCTTTCCCGTACTTACTCTTTACTTATTCTTTCATTCAGTACATTCACTTTGTTCATTCTTTATCTCTCTTACTTTAACTATATCTCTTTCTTCATTTGAGAAACTCTTTATTCCTCTCTTTATCTGTCTTGCTCAATTAATCCGTTGTTGTTGATGTTGTATTTCGACCTACTTAATCCTTTGTTGATGTTGTTTTTCGACCTACTTAATCCTTTGTTGATGTTGTTTTTCGACCTACTTAATCCTTTGTTGATGTTGTATTTCGACCTACTTAATCCTTTGTTGATGTTGTATTTCGACCTACTTAATCCTTTGTTGATGTTGTATTTCGACCTACTTAATCCTTTGTTGATGTTGTATTTCGACCTACTTAATCCTTTTTGGATGTTGTATTTCGACCTACTTAATCCTTTGTTGATGTTGTATTTCGACCTACTTTTCTCACTTTTAACACTCTGAGGCCCTGTGATTACCATATTTACACTGCCAGAACCCTCACCCATTTTAGCAAACCAAATTCTCTCCCTTAACTTTAAACCTCAACGTCAAACTGGCTTTTTAAAACTGGACGTTAAACTGGCTTTTTAAACTGGACGTTAAACTGGCTTTTTTTTTAAACTATAAGTCAAACTTGCTTTTTAAATTACGCGTCGAACTGGGTTTTTAAACTAGGCGCCTAAGTGACTTTTTTAAACCAGGCGTAAAACTGACTTTTTAAAACTGGTACTTTCTAATCATTCTACCCCATTTTTTTTTCCAAATCGACTTTCCAAAAAACAAAAATGTTTCCCCCGGGGTTATACTGCAAGGCGAACTTGGCGTCTATTTTTAGACTGACAGCCGTGTCAAGTGGATTTTTCAAGTCTCCTTTTAAACCATTGCTAAACCAGCATCTTCACATAGCATTCAAAGTTAATGTGTCGTTTTATCCGGCTCCAGATATTACTCTCTGCTTTATTTGAAACAGATAACTTTATTTAAGTATCATTTCAAGGAAATCCACCGGTCTGGCCGGTAACGACTTGTTGACCCTCACGCAAAATGTTTGAGAGGGGTTCTTCTTAAAAATATTTATTCCCCTTGTCCTAAACTCTCTGGGCATGGGTAGGGAGATGTCATGTCCTGAATACAACACAATAGCTGGGGATGTAATATATCGCCAGTCAGATCATTTTTTTTTCTAAGAGGATTTTTTTTCACCTTATGAACCATGAATTCTATTTCATTTTTTATCTGTATTTGTTCTAAGTTTTTAAAAATTTTTTTTAAAAAAAAGTAAATTGAATTTACTGACATATAGCCAGCAGCTATAAAATGTATCATTTTAATTAACTTCTAAAAATAAAAAAATAAAAAATATGTCCTCAATCAAATGACAAATCACTTGGCACGCAGCAAATGTTCATTTCCGGGAACTCCATTTACATGTCATGGTGATCACTTATGTAAAGCGTTTTCAATACATCTATAGCACAGCGAAGTTTAAGTGTATATATAGGACTGTGCTAGATGCGCACGAATAGCTGTATGCTTGTAAAAAAAAAATAATAATAACCTCTGAATGTTTACAGTTTTACACGGGAAGGAGGGAAAGAACTGCTTAAGAACGTGAGGGGTTTTGTTTATTTCCTTTTCAACTAGCTGATGCCGTCTAAGGCTTGGTATTGTTTGTTCTTTCACATATTTAGTGATGTAAAATACAACAGATGGATGAGTCACACCGTCGCTACATTCAAATGGCACCCCTCTCAGGAAAACAAAAGCCACCGGATTTATTTGGTGGTCAGTTTCATAAGGACAATGTTGAATCATTTAAACGGCGCCACTTCCAGGAAAACAAAAGCCACCGAATTTATTTGGTGGTCAGTTTCATAAGGACAATGTTGAATCATTTAAACGGCGCCACTTCCAGGAAAACAAAAGCCACCGAATTTATTTGGTGGTCAGTTTCATAAGGACAATGTTGAATCATTTAAACGGCGCCACTTCCAGGAAAACTAAAGCCACCGTATTTATTTGGTGGTCAGTTTCATAAGGACATTGTTGAATCATTTAAATGGCGAAACTTCTTGAAAAAAAAACAGCCGCCACCCATAACTGCCCCCTCCCTACCCCCAATCCAGAAGGACGCAGCTGCCACATTTAAATGGTGCCCCAATCATGAGGCAATAGTCATGTTTAACTGGTGTGATCGGTGTCCCATTCAGAAGGATACAGATGCGCACATTTAACTGACCTGACACCCCCCCCTACTTGAGGAGGACACAGTCGCCACATTCAAACGGACCGAAATGACCGCTACATTCAAATAACGCCCCCCCCAATCAAAAGAACATAACGGACACATTCAAATGACCATTTCTTGTCAGAAGAAACAAACATAGCTAACCGATTTATACCCATTGATAAACGGATTATCCTTTCTAAACGTGATATCTCAATTTATACCGTAATCATAATTCTATCACTTACATAATGAATAAAAATCAGAAAAGTGCATGACTCCTGGATATTTATATACTTTTAAGCTACAGCAATGGATACAGTTTGCCTCTAGACACAATGTTTTAAAATGTATCTACAAGAATATAGGGTAAAGTACTCTCTGGCCCTCGAGGTCGTGTTGTACTTGTAATCGTGTCATTGATAAATATCGAATACATATATTTATTTGTGCACACATTCAGAATATCTGTGAAAACATGCCAGCGTCATTCCATTCCGAGAAGTGAATTGTTGGGCCACCCCCCCCCCCCATTTTTATTTTGTATGCCCCTTCCATCTATTTGACGCCCCTTCCGTCTATTTGGCGCGCTGCTTGTTGTTAAAGCATCCTCTAGATCAGTGGTTCCCATGGACCCCTGTTATAGCCATAAGTTGCCCACGGACCCCAAGTGAAAAAGTTGCATAAATGCATGGTATAAAATTACAAATTAAAAAAAAATATTTTGTTGAAGAAGTATTTAAAGAAATTATAATTTGTGTTTAAAATAAAAAAAAATAATGACTTGAGATGATGTTATGAGTGTATTTATGTCCAGCTCAATGTTTGTGAGGAGTGACCGCAAATCCCCACGAGTACTAATTTCTGGTCGGTTGTTGTGTTTGTGTGTGATGAGGGTCAGAACGGCACTGAATCCATGTTCTACCAAATAGTAAAACGGAAAAGCTGTCAACAACTTCTGCACAATAACCCATAATGCAGGATATAAAATTGGGATCTGTTTCTATAACCAGATTTTGTGGTATCCTTGTTTAAAATTGGTTTAGGTTCCTCATATGTGGATTTCAATAAGCTGCTCCTGTATTAGTATGGATTGATCTGTGTTTAGGATCTGAGTTTGTCCACGCGCCCAGTCGGGAAAATCCAAGTGAAGAATGTCTTCAAATCTTTGCTTCAGGTCTGCATAAAGAACCGTTCAGTGTTGACAGTAAGCAAGTTAATCTCCAACTTTATTTTGGAATTTCGAAATATTTGGAAACTGAGAACATTCTCCTCTTTCCAAATTTTGTTTGCAGAGAGAAAGTTTTGCCACAAACGCAGACATTACGCTTTTAGATTTGATTAAATTTAATTGGTCACCTTGTAGGTTCAAATTAGTTTCGTTAAATTTGTCAAAATAAATCAGTCATATGGGCTATGTCACTTTTTGACTTAATTAAATTTGCTTTCCAGGAATTCAACACTGAATAAAAGAGCGCATACAATCGATTTAACATGCATCTTTAGATAACCAACGTACGTCTGTGTGACGTAGTAAAACGGTTATGGACTTCGTCATTTTTCAAACAAAGTTGACAAAATAATATCTCATTTTAGATATTCCTTCTGATTTTATTAACTGCTTGAATGACTTAATCTAGTGATATATGCAAACGTTCACTAAGTTTTTTTTTCCGACAAAATGATGTCGATGAATGACATAAAGTACTGAAAATACATTCGGTACAGCTTGTTTGAAGTATGCCAGACAGCCTCGGTACCGGTATCTTCCTACCATTGCCGGACACCATCAGTAGCAAAATAAATTATATTAGTCAAGGGTATAGCTTTTACATCGAACAATCTTTTTAATTCAGTAAAAAACGTTTCGCATTTTGTCTCCAAACATTAAGCCAATAACAATTCTTGACCAAATTTTTCTTCTTTTACAAATCTAACATGAGCTAAAAGGTTCCTGGTAAAGTGTACTCGTCAAGCTGTATAGAAAATTCAGATGTTTTTAAGTAATTACATAAAGGACTTTCCACGGACTGAGGCAATTCGTCAATCCTTCTTTGTACTTTATATAATGTCGAAAGCTGGTTTGTGCAAATCTGTGCGTATTACGTCCTTACAGCTGATAAAATAAGTTCTTCAACAATAGTACAGAGGCGTAGCTGGGGGGGGGCGAGGGCACATATGTCCCCGGGCGCTACTCACAATGGGGCGCCAAATTAATATTTTGCATATAATATTATATGATTTTGGAATGGGGGGGGCGCTAAAATGTATCAAAAAGGTATTGTGCCCCGGGCGAAAGTTAAGCTCGTTACGGCACTGCAATAGTATGCAGCTTTCCTCACTTTGCAATGACTAAAGAAAAGTTTTAAGAAGCAGCAAGAAGTTCATCATCTCACTTAGATGTTATCTCAATGAGTTGTTGCAGTGACAGTATTTTTACAAACTTTTTATGTCACTGTTTGAAAAAAACGTTAAATCCTTATTCTTTTTGTCTAAGACTGGGAAAATGTGTTTATACACTTTGTATCAGAATAACATTGAACTTAATTCGATGTACGATGTAAACTATTTTATAGTTTTTTTTTATATTGAAGACAAATTAGTGCAACCAGCGCCGTTATTCCATTTCTGAATAAACGTGTAATCGACCGTCTATCTCTCACCGTGCTATGCTTGTTATCATTTTAATTAACTGGCACTACTAGTTTATTTATTGTTTCCTTTATTTAATTTCCATAATAGTAAAAATGGATCAAAATTTTACTATTTTACATTAAACCTTTCGCGGCCCCCCTGAAGTTGTTCAGGGACCCCCAAATCAATTTTAACTCTTCACGGACCCCCTGAATGATACCAGGGACCCCTGGGGGTCCGTACGGACCACTTTGGGAACCACTGCTCTAGATTGTGTTTGATTGACCAGGTCTGGTTGTAGAAGGGTTGAAGTGGGGAGGGGGGTGGAGGGGGGAGAGGATTCAGGTCTTAATGAACCAACACATTAAGCTGGGCGCTGGGGATCATTCCCCCGAACTCTTTGAGTAAATAACGGTTCTTTTGTGCGGAGTGACAGCACACACACACACACACACACACACACACACTAACACTAACACGCTACATCTGCTAAACGACTTTTTTTTCTACTTGTATTTCGGATTGTCTTCTTTACGCAAACATACACTCACTAACTCTCTCTCTCTTTCTCTCTCTCTCTCTCTCTCTCTCTCTCTCTCTCTCTCTCTCTCACTCACACACACACACACACGCACAAAACACAAGTCTTATCATCATTACAGTCAGGAGCAAATAAATGACTGCTCACACACAAACTGATCAGCAAGCGAGAACCACACCACACACACACCACACACACATACACACACACACACACACACACACGCACACACACCACACACACACAATACGTGAATCGTACTTGGTACCGAAGAATGTATGTGGCAGGAGGAAGGGTGTGTGTCGTGTGTGTGTGTGTGGAGGGGTGGGACCCACCCTCCCCCCCCCCTTATTCCCTACACTACTCTGGATCACTACAACAGAACAGAATGAACGCTAATACTTAGACCTCTACTCTTAACCCCCCCCCACCCCACACACACACACACAGCCCAACCCCATCCTCCACCAAATCCGATTATCTCTTTCCTGCCGCCCCCCCCCCCGTCCCCCGCACATTTCGATCTTCTATCCCAGCCCCCACCCCCATCCTGAACATTTTAATATGTACCGGGGTCTAAGACGAAATCGGAAGGGGTGGGTGGGTGGGTGAGGGAGGAGATAGAAAGAAAAAGAAATAAAAACAAGAACAAAACGATCGCAGATTTGGGGGGAGGGGGGGTACCCGGCAGTCAGGGGGTGGGGCAACAGTGTGGGTATTTCTTTTTTTTTAATTCGCCCCCCCCCACCACACCATCTTTCTAACAAGTATGCCCTTCAGATCAATAAGATCTTAGTCTCCAGCAGTTTGAGTACTGGCCAACTACTACATGTCTTGTCAAACTGGGGCTTGGGCCGATTCCCTCACCCCCTACCCCACCCCCCTCTTTTCTTTAACCCTTCTTAATGTCCTGAACTATGTCTCTTTCCCTTTCTCTTTATTCTCTCTCTCTCTCTCTCTCTCTCTCTCTCTCTCTCTCTCTCTCTCTCTCTGCCTCTCCCTCTCTTTTCCCATTCTCTAACTCTATCACAGTCGCTCTCTGGCGTATCCCCCCAAGCTCCCCCTCTCTCAGTCTTTCTTATCCTTTTTTTAAACTCACTCTTGAAAGCCATTCACGAACTAAAAATATGTAGTCGACAACACCAAAAGACATAATAATACATATTCGATGCACTGATGGACAGATAAGTAAAGTGTTCATAGGTTGGGCGATTACGATAACTGAACGACTCCGCCCACAAACCTGTTACTGCGTTTCAGAAAATCGAAACCATGACATTTGAGCACTTGGTGTGCAGTGCGCGCTCGCATAGGCGCACAGCTTAGAGAGAACACTGGTTCCCCGGGCATAGGCGCACAGCTTAGAGGGAGCACTTGTTCCCTGGGCATAGGCGCACAGTTTAGAGGGAACACTGGTTCCCCGGGCATAGGCACACAGCTTAGAGGGAGCACTGGTTCCCCGGGCATAGGCGCACAGCTTACTGGGAACACTGGTTCCCCGGGCATAGGCGCACAGCTGACAGGGAGCACTGGTTCCCCGGGCAGGTGAAGTGGACAATACATCTGTTTCAGTAACCTCGGCGTATAAAGGGATGATGTGGTTAGCGCGGCATCCTTTACTTCCTTAGCCGATGTCAGGAACCAATTTAATTTAAAGCTGGGTGGACTCGGTTACTTTACACCCTATTTCAACTGGAAAAATTATCTTGAGAATCGAGCCCGGGACTTTCAGGTCGACGGGTCAAGCGCTCTAAACCGCTCGGCCATCAGTCTCAAATGCAGCTTTTATAAACTTCATCCAGAGTCGATGGCGTTGGTGGGCCACCTAGACGACTGCTTAGGCTCCCTCTCCCGAACTGCAGGAGATTCTCCTTCTAATAGTATTTCCTGTTTGCTATGATGACTAAAGGGCCCCAGCAGTGGATTAGCATCGTGCATCCAAACAACTTAAAGTCTCAGACTAGGGGCCCACAAACATTTCTTGAAGTCCCACAAACATCTCTTGAAGTCTCAGACTAGGGGCCCACAAACATCTCTTGAAGTCTCAGACTATGACGCCCACAAACATTTCTTGAAGTCTCAGACTAGGGGCCCACAAACATTTCTTGAAGTCTCAGACTATGGGGCCCACAAACATACATTTCTTGAAGTCTCAGACTATGGGGCCCACAAACATTTCTTGAAATATCAGACTAGGGGCCCACAAACATATCTTAAAGTATCAGACTAGGGACCCACAAACATTTCTTGAAATATCAGACTAGGGGCCCACAAACATCTCTTGAAGTCTCAGACTATGACGCCCACAAACATTTCTTGAAGTCTCAGACTAGGGGCCCACAAACATTTCTTGAAGTCTCAGACTATGGGGCCCACAAACATACATTTCTTGAAGTCTCAGACTATGGGGCCCACAAACATTTCTTGAAATATCAGACTAGGGGCCCACAAACATATCTTAAAGTATCAGACTAGGGACCCACAAACATTTCTTGAAATATCAGACTAGGGGCCCACAAACATATCTTAAAGTATCAGACTAGGGGCCCACAAACATTTCTTGAAGTATCAGACTAGGGGCCCACAAACATTTCTTGAAGTCTCAGACTATGGGGCCCACAAACATTTCTTGAAGTATCAGACTAGGGGCCCACAAACATTTCTTGAAGTATCAGACTAGGGGCCCACAAACATTTCTTGAAGTCTCAGACTATGGGGCCCACAAACATTTCTTGAAGTATCAGACTAGGGGCCCACAAACATATCTTAAAGTATCAGACTAGGGCCCCACAAACATCTCTTGAAGTATCAGACTAGGGTCTCACAAACATTTCTTGAAGTCTCAGACTAGGGGCCCCCAAACGTTTCTTGAAGTCTCAGACTAGGAGCCCCCAAGTACCTAAACAAAAGGGCTTTGGCTACAACGGTTCAACTTGAGACCCCATGTATTTTGCATTGGCGCCCTTAAGTTAAGAGTCAGTGACACAAACATTTGTTATTGTGCGCATGTTTGTTTTTTGTTGTTTTTTTTTTTAATACAGAAGCTCGTGTCTTTTGGTTGTACATTGATAAACGCCACATAATATTTAAATCAAACATAAAGCCTATCGCTATTTTAAAAACATTTCTTTACCAATGACTAAATAAAATCGCCCAGTTGTGTCATTTTCATTTTTAACAGTGTAGCACCAAAATTTTGATGCACGATAGACAGAATCATAGATTATATAAGACTAGATCGCTTATGGGCTATGTAAACGTGTTTTATGGTCGGTGCTCGAATATAATGAGTATAACCTACATATTTTTACAAATTCTTTGCAACTATGATGACGTAGCACACGTAGAAATCTTGAATAACCGAAAATCAATAGCAGAAGACATTTTGCATTGTTTGCCTTGAAAAATTTTCAAATTTTTTTTTTTTTTCAATAAACGTTTAATAAAATGCCCTCGGACACATCAGTAGATTTTAAACCTCTAGCATGAATGGGGATTTTTTTTTTTTAAATTAAAAGGAAGGAAATCTTTTTCGGTACAAAAAAATAAAGAACTGCACAGAATAGCACTCTTCTCTAGTGTTGTTTTAGTCCCAGGTCATATTTTAGTTTCAGTTTTTATTTCGTTTTTTCTGTAATAATTTTAGTTATCGTCTAGTTTTAGTCTTGCTTGTAATTTTAGTTTTAGTTTTAGTTCTCGTTGACGAAAAGTCAACATTTTCGTTAACGAAGGTTTTAGTTTTAGTTTTCGTGAACGAAAGCTACACTATATTTTAGTTTCAGTTTTTATTTCGTTTTTTCTGTAATAATTTCAGTTTTCGTCTAGTTATAGTCTTGCTGCTAATTTTAGTTTTAGTTTTAGTTCTCGTTGACGAAAAGACAACATTTTCGTCAACGAAGGTTTTAGTTTTAGTTTTCGTCAACGAAAACAACACTACTCTTCTCTTTTTAAAGTTAGTGTCAGCAATTATAACACTTTTTCGGTCTCTATCATAGATATAAAAGGTCTCTATCAAATAAGCGTAAGCGATCTAGTCTATATATATCTATGGACAGAATGATACACAAATATGGAAGCTTTCGGGGAAAATTAGTTTCAATCGACGATGCGCCTTCTGTTTAATGTAAATTCTAAGCGTCACAACGTCTCAATAAACTTTATATTTTAAGTTCAACTCAAAAACATGAGTAAATTTAAATTATTATTATTTTTTTTTTTAAATTTTCTTTTTGAAAATGAAAAAAATAAAATTGATGCATGTCATATTTCTTTATTATCTGGGAAATGCTGTTGTAATTTTTTTTCCCCGCCTTATTCGACTTACAAATCTGAAGTGTTGTAGCGAGGGGGGAGGCAGTGGTGAAAAGGGCGAAATCGTTACATGTCTACGGTGTGAAATTGAAAAAAAAAAAACATAAAAAAATTGAAGGAAGATTAACTCTTCGTGGCCTGAGGCTTATGCCTGGGTTATCTTCTCTTGACAAGCAGATATTGGAATCGAAAGAAAGAATGGAGGAGTGATGTGGGGATGTTTTGGGGGAGGGCGGGGTGGGGTAGGGGATCCCGGGGAGTGTATAATGACTTTGTATGAAAAATTAGAACCTGCGGTTTACAGTGGAGGCGTAGATGGGGGTGGGGGTGGAGAACAGGGCGCTGAAAAACACAAGGTTGTGTGAAGGTCATGTTAGTAATTACCAGAAACAAAATCTGGGGGGACTAAAATTACATGTCGTCTGCTGGAAGAGATTTAGTGGTAGAATATTTGTTG
This sequence comes from Bulinus truncatus, assembly GCA_021962125.1. Lineage (NCBI taxonomy): Eukaryota > Metazoa > Mollusca > Gastropoda > Planorbidae > Bulinus > Bulinus truncatus. The sequence goes on from JAGDYQ010000222.1 coordinate 152,077, forward strand.
TAATAGGAATTGAAAAAAAAAAAACATATTTTTTTTTCAGATTTGGCTGAAAAACTTTCAATGGTTGTCAGAAGGAGCGCCATCTGTCGGTAATAAAAAAAAATGTTTTCCTTTAAAGATTCAATTCGACGACAATAAGCTGGTACTTTCATTTTGATCGTTACATGAAAGAAAATAGTTCTTATAGTAGCTGCTATAGTAGTTAGTATATATGTAGATTAGTATATAGGTAGGTTAGTATATAGGTAGATTAGTATGTAGGTAGGTTAGTATGTAGGTAGGTTAGTATGTGGGTAGGTTAGTATATAGCTAGATTAGTATATAGATAGGTTAGTATGTGGGTAGGTTAGTATATAGGAAGATTAGTATGTAGGTAGGTTAGTATGTAGGTAGGTTAGTATGTGGGTAGGTTAGTATATAGGTAGATTAGTATATGGGTAGGTTAGTATATAGGTAGATTAGTATGTAGGTAGGTTAGTATGTAGGTAGGTTAGTATGTGGGTAGGTTAGTATGTAGGTAGGTTAGTATGTGGGTAGGTTAGTATGTGGGTAGGTTAGTATGTGGGTAGGTTAGTATGTAGGTAGGTTAGTATGTGGGTAGGTTAGTATATAGGCAGGTTAGTATATAGGCAGGTTAGTATGTAGGTAGGTTACTATGTGGGTAGGTTAGTATGTGGGTAGGTTAGTATGTAGGTAGATTAGTATGTGGGTAGGTTAGTATATAGGCAGGTTAGTATATAGGCAGGTTAGTATGTAGGTAGGTTAGTATGTGGGTAGGTTAGTATGTGGGTAGGTTAGTATGTAGGTAGGTTAGTATGTGGGTAGGTTAGTATGTAGGTAGGTTAGTATGTGGGTAGGTTAGTATATAGGCAGGTTAGTATATAGGTAGGTTAGTATGTGAGTAGGTTAGTATGTGGGTAGGTTAGTATGTAGGTAGGTTAGTATGTGGGTAGGTTAGTATATAGGCAGGTTAGTATATAGGCAGGTTAGTATGTAGGTAGGTTAGTATGTAGGTAGGTTAGTATGTGGGTAGGTTAGTATGTAGGTAGGTTAGTATGTGGGTACGTTAGTATATAGGCAGGTTAGTATATAGGTAGATTAGTATGTAGGTAGATTAGTATGTAGGCAGGTTAGTATATAGGCAGGTTAGTATGTAGGTAGATTAGTATGTAGGTAGGTTAGTATGTAGGTAGATTAGTATGTAGGTAGGTTAGTATATAGGCAGGTTAGTATATAGGCAGGTTAGTATGTAGGTAGGTTAGTATGTAGGTAGGTTAGTATGTAGGTAGATTAGTATGTGGGTAGGTTAGTATGTGGGTAGGTTAGTATATAGGCAGGTTTGTATGTAGGTAGGTTAGTATGTAGGTAGGTTAGTATATAGGCAGGTTAGTATATAGGCAGGTTAGTATGTAGGTAGGTTAGTATGTAGGTAGGTTAGTATGTAGGTAGATTAGTATGTGGGTAGGTTAGTATGTGGGTAGGTTAGTATATAGGCAGGTTTGTATGTCGGTAGGTTAGTATGTAGGTAGGTTAGTATGTGGGTAGGTTAGTATGTAGGTAGGTTAGTATGTGGGTAGGTTAGTATGTAGGTAGGTTAGTATGTGGGTAGGTTAGTATATAGGCAGGTTAGTATATAGGTAGGTTAGTATGTGGGTAGGTTAGTATGTGGGTAGGTTAGTATCTAGGTAGGTTAGTGTGTAAGTAGGTTAGTGTGTGGGTATGTAAGTAGGTTAGTATGTAAGTAGTCTAGTTTGTATACATGTAGATAGGTTAGTATGAATATATGAATACCACTGGTTTAGTGGGTAGCCTACAGGTAAGTACAGGTATATTTTTGTTCGCTATTAACATATCCTATGACGTCTCATCGATCCGTGTTCATTTTACACAACATAATGAACACTTAGTAAGAGAATTTATTTATTCGTTTTACACAATAGACACTGACCAAGAGATTTATGTTTTATTTATGACTTTTTGACAATTTCCTAATAGTATGAGATGTTTATTTCACAGATCCTGTAAACCACTGTCTTTCACAGATCCTGTAAACCACTGTCTTTCACAGATCCTGTAAACCAATGTCTTTCACAGATCCTGTAAACCAATATCTTTCACAGATCCTGTAAACCACTGTCTTTCACAGATCCTGTAAACCAATGTCTTTCACAGATCCTGTAAACCACTGTCTTTCACAGATCCTGTAAACCAATGTCTTTCACAGATCCTGTAAACCACTGTCTTTCACAGATCCTGTAAACCACTGTCTTTCACAGATCCTATAAACCAATGTCTTTCACAGATCCTGTAAACCAATGTCTTTCACAGATCCTGTAAACCACTGTCTTTCACAGATCCTGTAAACCAATGTCTTTCACAGATCCTGTAAACCACTGTCTTTCACAGATCCTGTAAACCACTGTCTTTCACAGATCCTGTAAACCAATGTCTTTCACAGATCCTGTAAACCACTGTCTTTCACAGATCCTGTAAACCACTGTCTTTCACAGATCCTGTAAACCTATGTCTTTCATCCTTCATTATGATCAATTGCGTAATGACTATAGAGTCACTAAGATAAGTAGGCGACTGGGACTAGTATGGGAGTCGAACACGTAACCTACAGCACAGAGGACGTGCTGCAGCATGAAGATCCGGCTCGGCACGCCCTTCAATGTGTCCCGCGACTCACCGATGGATCCCGAGCCTCGCACTCAGAATCACCGGCGTAAATCTATTTCTGCCCAACTGTTCTGCTTGTTCATCGCACCTCACGTTTGAACAGAAAATGATCGCGGCAATGGACGAATTCACCGTGCAGATAGACATGACCTAGATAACCGGCCTCGTTTATATCAGGCGCGAGAAATTGCAGATCCGCGTCCCATACAACGTCACAAACGAACCGCTATTGAACCTGTGCTACTGACCAGCTGTGGGTGGGGCGGGCGTGACCTTATTATATTACACCAACTTTTTTTTTCAAATAGAAGAAATTGGTGACAGTAAGGGACATTGTCTGCTGCAACGTGTCCTGATTAGGGAGGTCCTAAATAGGGAGGTGCTAATTAGGGAGGTGCTAAATAGGGAGTTGCTCAATAGGGAGGTGCTAAATAAGGAGGTGCTAAAAGGGATGTGCTAAATATGGAGGTGCTAAATATGGAGGTGCTAAATAGGGAGGTGCTAAATAGGGAGGTGCTTAATAATGAGGCGCTAAATAGGGAGGTGCTAAATAATGAGGTGCTAAATAGGGAGGTGCTAAATAATGAGGTGCTAAATAGGGAGGGGCTAAATAGAAAGACTGTTTGAATTATTAAGATGTATGACACAGAATGACCAATCATGCGAAAGTGGGTTGGGGGGGGGGATGGGGCAGCTAATAATCTCAGTATATGTCCCAAATTTCCAACTCTTCTCCCTCTTCTGAAGTGGCATCAATGTCGTTCGGAGCGGCGGCGTCATTAGCTGCTAGACTCTATTGTGCAATGTAAGATAAGACGCTACACCGGGTCTGGAGGAAATCGCCCGCGAGGCTTTTCATTATCTCTGCTCGCCTTTTTGTGCCTCTGAAGTGTGAGCCACATTCAGTTCTCACCCTCTCCTGGAGATGTTCGGGGGGGGGGTCGTTTCTCTCTGGGTGGTGCCTCGTTGATTTCACTCGTTTCATTCTCGTTTCATTCTTGTTATCCCCATTTTTTTTTAAAAAAGCCACAATACTGCGAATGGTTTCATTATCATCCATACATTTGAAAAGCTTCATATCATAACATGACAGTGAGGTTAAGTCTAGCAGACATTTTTGTTCATGTCACCAAGTGTCTCAGTTACTCATCTTCAGGCCTAGGGAATGGGAAGGGGGGGATGCAGCATTTACGTTTGTCGCTGGCCAGCGACGCTCCTACAGGGGCCCAAATAGTTAAGTGCATTTCTAAGTTACAAAAATAATTGCATTTGTGTGTGCGAAATTAATTTTTGCTGTGGTGGCGTGAGAACCTTCTGTTTAGGACACGTTCTACGTAGCAGTGGCCCAAACTGTCATCAAATACTTCTTTGCACCGTGGGCCAGGAAAATCTCCATGTGGCCCTGTTCACTTAAGCTGTTTTCGTTAATGGCACTTATGGTTAATCAGTATTTCCACTAAATTACTTTGGGGTACAATCTTTACAATCTAGTTCTCCAACGACCTTTTTTTTTTCTTTGCTACTTTGTTATGAATCAATCATCGCTGTTACAATAATTTTGGTTTCTTCTCAACTTCCTACAACTGCACTTGATTCGTTTTCTCCTGCTATACGACTCATTCCTTCTTCGTTCATTCATCTTTCCATCATGCCCTCCTTTCAATTAGAAGGTTGAAAAAAATGTCCATCAACCTCTAGGCTATTGGGAGTGGAACACGTCTTAGAGTTCGCCCTGAAACTATGTAAACCTACACACACACAAACACCCACGCGCACACAAGCACATACGAAATCAGAATCTCTGAAGTCAACACCAGGAGGCCGTCCAATGTTTTCCTAACGTCCAGTTGATCAGTTCACCATTTAACCCTTAACATGTTACGTGAATACATTCTTGTTCTTTCGTCCCCATAGCATTTTTTTTTTGGTTTATCTTTCACGTAATTAAAATTTCGTAGTTTTGTTCGATACATGAAGTTGGTAATTCGACACATGAATTTGGCGATTCGACACATGAAGCTGGTAATTCGACTCATGAAGTTGGCGATTCGACACATGAAGCTGGTAATTCGACACATGAAGTTGGCGATTCGACACATGAAGTTGGTGATTTTGCACATGAAGCTGGTAATTCGACACATGAATTTGGCGATTCGACACATGACGTTGGTAATTCGACACATGACGTTGGCAATTCGACACATGATTCTACAAAAACCAATTATATTTCATGTTTATAAAAAGGTTGCACTGAGCAATGACAGTAATTACTTGAGATTGGAACAAACAATCAGACTGACCACTAGTACGTTTCATGCCTTTTAAGTCAGACTAGTCAAACCCACAGTTGAGTAGGGCTACTATTATTCTAAACTCTTCAGATACACCTTTCTCACATGTATTCCTGCGCGTCAGCTGTCTTTGTGAAAGGATCATTATGGGCTTTCGGTCGCTTTGTTTACACTTGATTAATACTTAGCTCGATTATTTTTCCTATATTTTGTGTCTAATATACGATAAAATGACTTTAAATTTATTACCAAAATTTAATTTTTGTAATGTTGACAAGTTTTTAAAGTCACAAAATGTCCCGATATCATTCTCTTCAAATATTATTATATTGTCGGAGAATTCTTCAACCTAAATTGATGATGCTGGTTCATTTCTTTTTGGGATACTTTTACGACCTAAAGGGAGCTGATAGTTATTCCTATCAAATAACAGAGGCACAACTTCTTTTTTCAATAATTTGTTCTTAAACTGTAGGTTTTCACAATTTGTAAAATGTTCCTTTATGAAATGTCGAGAGCACACACAAGTGTTAGCAGTGATCTATAATTATAACAATTATATCGTATAGTATTAAAAAACAGAAAAACATTGTTATAGTATAGACTACATGTAATAATAGATAATACTTTACTTGAAAATGTTTTCCAATATCTCTTCTTATTTTAGTAATCCATAGTTTTCTTTTATTAGCATCAGATGGGAATTTATGAAATGATAATCCTCTGCATTTAACAACGTTTGCAGTACAATTAGGCACACAACAACTTCTTGGCATTCTACTTTTTAGTTTTAACTTTTAAGATAATAATAAATAATCACACTGAAAAATATATTAAATTTTGATTATTTGATTTTCATGATTAAAATTAAAAGAATAGTGGCAACAGAAATTTATTATTCGCAAATTCGCGTACATTAATTGGTACCGGAAGTGTAACTTGTCCATCTAAACAAACAATTCAGTAAGAGGACTACTTTTTGAGAAAGGTGTATAGTAAAGTATGTTAAGTTCTCCACTAAACCCCTGCAGGCCTGCTGGAGAAGACGAACAGTTTCCAAAGACAAAGACGAATGGGATTAGTGTGGCTAGCACAACGCTCTATCACTTCATAGATGTATGTATATTTAGGAAAGAGGCATTTTAAGGCATACTAGTTGAACTCAAGATGTGGGTCAGGCTATGTCTGGTTTAAGACGGTTCATTTATTGTTATTTATTTGTTCAAGTTGACTGGTGATACCAATATATACATATATATATATATATATATATATATATATATATATATATGTGTGTGTGTGTGTGTGTGTGTGTGTGTGTTTCGGTGATTAGTGTGTTATTATTTATTTATGTAGATAGCAGACTATGTCTTACCAGCAATGAATCAAAAAGCCAATAAACCAATCAATGATCGATCCCCCCTATCAAAATCTATATTTTCGCCAACAGACGTCGCCACCGGAATCAACAAACAGAGCGGAAAGGCACTTGTCGCCCTTAAGGCCTCAAGTTACGCCCGTGAATTAATATAGAACAATATAAACATCTCACCTTTCCTTTGATGTGTCGCTTGGCATAGCTGTCAGTCATCATCCTAGTGCCTTGAACTGATCAAATATTAAAGTGGTGTGAGGGGGCGGGGATTGGGGGGGGGGGGCAGAGAGAAAGCTTTAAAGACTGTTTGAAGTAAGTACGTACTATATAGTGTGTACGTTTTGTTGTTCCGATAATTGACATTTGTTTTAACAACTTCAGTCTGACTATGTGGGTACACGTGGTTTCTAATGGTACAACCATCTCTGACGGATGAGTAGGAACAATAACGATCGCTGGTAGACAGGAGTTCATTAAATTTTAATGAGTAACAACACTAGTGGGCGTGCGAATAGCCCGCTGACACACACACACACACACACACACACAGACAACAAAAACCAATCATTGAGAAGTAACAAATTAAATAGAAATTAAAACACATTTCTAAAAAAAAAAAGCTTTCGTCTGTTCATGAGATGTGTCGTAGTTGTGTGTAGTTCACAGGTTACACCTGCTAGAAGTATGAATAGCAGCACGTGCGTCATGCAGACATGGAGACATTGATAAAAAGAGAACCAGAAAGAATCGATTACTGGGAAACTGCGTAACCAAATGTACATCTCAGCGGTGACACCCAACCGCTGTAGCTTCAACAATAGTCCTGGTCGCCAGACTCGATCGTAAGCCTGCCTGAGATCTAGGAAAACTACCGCTGTTGATTCAGCTTTCTGAAAGCCGTCGGCTATTGCTTGGACGAGAAGCGTGACCATGTCCATCACACTCTTACCCCGCCGAAAGCCTCCTTGCAGACATGGAGACATTGATAAAAGAGAAGTCTTTTTCCCAGAAAGAATCTCTGAGGGAGTTCTCCGGTCACCCACGTGCGGTTGACAAACTGGAGTAGTTTGCTTGTCCCGCTGCCCCGAGGTGTGTGATCATCTCATTACTGATCAAGTCACTGCCTGGGGCCTTTCTCATACGACACTTCCTGACTGCGTATGCCAGTTCATTGGCAGAGAATGAGGCTCTGAACGTGTCTCTATTTTCCGTGCCAAACTCAGCCTTTCTTTGACTCGTCGGACTTTATCCAGTGCCTTGGACAGTGTACTCTTCTTACTCGACTAGCTGACCTCTGCAAAGTGCTTGTTAAGCACTTCGGCCTTCTTGCTATCACTAGCTGTCAGGCCTGAGTCCGTTGCAACGGGGCGCCAGTTCTGATCGTCCCAGCCTGGGTCAAGTCTTTCAGTAATTTCCCGTCTTTTTGGCTCTCCCTTAGTCCAACTTCTCACATGTATCAGTCCATTTCTCTTTTGGCCTCAGCAGTCGCCCTTTTTACTTATCTCAGTTAGTTTATTGTACTCGCGGTGCGCCTCAGCCCGTTTTCAATCGACAAGCTTTCTTACGAGCGGCTTGTCTTTGCCGAACAACCTTGCAAGGGCTGTAGTCCAAAATGGTCTGAACTGCGTTTCAGGCTCTTTGGGATCGTCCTACGTGCGGCGCCTAAGATCGCTGGTGATCTCCTTGTAAACAACGTCGACTGTTCCACGCTCGGTATCTGCCTCTCCAGGCTGCGTCTCCTGCAGCCTTGAAGGCGACAATTTGCTTTTGAATAAACCCAGCACCTGTGCTTAGCTCCTGGGTTTCTCTCAGGTGGAGGAATATCCACTGAGACGAGAACAGTTTATGATCACTACCGATGCAATCTAGCACACGGAAAGAGGTGTTACAGGCCAGGTCAGCCGAGACGAGTGTTAAGTCGGGTCTCGTTTCGCTCACTGCACCGTGCAGCAAGATTCCCAGGTACAGACTCATGGTCCTGAATCCTAACTAGACTTGTAATATTACAAATCTCCTCAATCCTCCGGCCAGCCACGTCAGTGCGTTCATATCCCCATGCCGGAGACATGGCGTTTGAAATCACCACATACGAAGGTGCCAAGCAGAGTATCCTCAGCTGTTATTAGACTGAGCTCCGTCTTGGGGGTTGTACACGTTGACACAATGGTACTTCCTCCCATCCTTATAAACATCCACCGCAAGCGTATCTGTTTTTCCGCGAGGACCGTGGGCCGCTGCTCGGCTGAGCATTTAGCGTATTTCTGACCAGGGGTCGCAATCCCCTGCAGTTCTTACACCCACAACGGAAGCACGAATAGCCAGTGATGTGGACCGTCCTAAGTCAAGGATGCACTCTTGTAACATTGCAACATCCACGTCATTCTCGTTCAAAAGTTTTGCGACTTCTAGGCTCTTGGAGATGAGACCCCGGACATTCAGGTGGACAATCCTGAATTGAGCCTTACCAGGCGTTTCCCAAGTCTTCGCTTGTCAGTTGTGGTGCCGGCCACCTCAGGCGGGGAGCTTTCGGCTACACCCGGTAACAGTGACCTGCTCTCCTCAACTTTCGGCTTCCCGCTGACAGAGCAATCGCGTTTATCGCCGAGAGGCTGGGCTTGACAGTTCCCAGTCTCTTTTGTCTCGCCGGGCACCATAGGCGGGGAGCTTTCGGCTACACCCGTTGGCAGTGCCTACTATGTCGGTCTTATGGTGCCCGGCCTCGGGCGGGGGGCTTTCGGCTACACCCGGTAACAGTGACCTGCGGTCCATGACTTTCGGCTTCCCGCTGATAGAGCAGTCAGCGTTTATCGCCGAGGCTGGGCTTGACAGTTTCCCAGTCTCTTTCGTCGCGCAAGGCTTCGTTGAAGGGGAGCGGCTGTCTCCCCTCTCTGTTACCTTGCTGAGTCGATTTCTGTGCTGTCGGGGTGTACCTCGAGGGTACGCGCAGTAACTGGTTCGCCCTTTCTGGTAGGGATCCCCAGGGGGTAGAGGCCGACAACCTTCCACCTACATCTCATTCTCGAGCCAGACATCAGCGGCGGAGCCAACCATCTTTCCAGCCCCCGTTCTCGATACCTTGCTGGTCGTAACCATCGGTTCTCCGCTGGAAGAGCTGCCAGCGTTGCGAGGACTGGGCTCGACCTGCCACAGCCACTTTTGGGGGTCTGCCTCCCCTCGTCTCCGCGTGGTCGTACGGTCTGATTTCGTGCTGACAGAGCAATCAACACTAGTCAGGGACTGGGCTCAGCCTGCGCAGCCTCTTTTGAGGGTGTGCGAATTCCTCGTAGCGCCGTTCAGCAGTCACTCGTGCCTGGGTCAGGCTGCCAGAGCAGCTAACCTTTGCCAGGGCCTTGCCTGACCTAACTTGGCCTTCACTTGTGATGGGACGCGACTCCCATCTGTACGCTTGTCCGGTAAACCAGGCGGTGGACACTCAGTGCCTTCGATCCGCCTTAGTGGTTCTCGAGCTGGGTTGAAAGTAGCCATTTTTACGATGCCAGACCTTTCAACTGAAATCTTGGCATCGGGGCAAGTAGTCGAACTTTTTACGATGGCGGCCCTACCGCCCCTAACCATCCATCGAGGCATGTTTGGGTGCTGCCCAGACCCGCTTTATTTCCATTCTTATCCTTATCCATTTGCCATTCCGAGGTGCCCCAGGGAGGGGCGGGTTGGGTGGTCTGACAGGTAAGCAGAGCAGCTTAGTTGCCTCTCCAGCCTCGACCCAGGTTAAACCAGTGCCGGGGCGTGCCTACCGCCGGACATGTCTGATCTCTCGGAATGAGAGTGGGTTGGCGTACCTTTTTCCTCGAAACCCCGATCTGCCGTCGAGGCTAGCTCCGTGCAATACCAGCGTTCGGTCACAGTATCGAGTACACCAGGGTTCGCCCGCACGCTCGTCCCTGCAGCGGGGGAGCGTTTCGCAGTTCCCTTGCGGGCATCCCACCACCATTCACCTAAGAGCGTTCAGGTGCCCTCCAGAGCGGGGTGGGCTGGTGGCGTAAATCCGGCATACCTAGAGACACTTTCAGATTTCGCGTTGTTCCCAGAGCAGGGAGGCCCAACGTTACTTTCTATTTGGATCACCAATTAACGGCCAGTTTGACAGTCTTTATTGTCTTCTGTCAGACATGAGGCCGACCAGCACTTAGGGATGGCCTGAGCCCCCATAGTGCCGGTCGGGTGTGGGTCTCAGGAAGTATCCTCCAGACGAACAGCCCCGACCAGCTACGCGTACTGTAGAGGTCCGATGCGATTGACCCACGTCAGAGACGATGCCGCCAAGTTTCGTTTTGCAGCCCTTACCCGTTCCTAGGAGTTTGGGTTTTTTTTTCGAGACTAGTCCGGGGTTCCCGCCCGTACGGATCTCGTTCTTACGTAACCTTCACTTTCAGTGTCATGTTATGGTCCAAAATGGTTCAAGGCCCCTCAAGGTAGGAGGTCGCGAGACCACATCTCAATAGTCCTCGCGTTCCAGTACTGGGAAGCCGGGGTACCGGCCACGCACAGTCGTGGTACGCTTTTCGCAGTGTTGCACTTTCGTGCTCCCAGATTAGCCGTTAGCAGAGCAAGGCCGTTGTCACTTGGCTGGACCGCTAGGAGGTTCTGGGTTTTAAGGACCACCTGGGGAAAGTTGTCGAGAACAACACATCCCAGCCAAGCAAGCCGTTAAGACGCTGGCGTCTCCTGCCCACATGCACTAGGACCGATGGCAAGTAACGTTCACCATTGGCGACATGCACGGGTATAGGTCCGACGCTCTAGCGCCATCCATTTTCCAGGGCTGGTTGATTCGGCAGGTGAGTTGTTACACGCTCCACTTAGCGGATTTCGACTTCCATGGCCACCGTCCTGCTGTCTAAATCAGCCAACACCTTTTATGGTGTCTGATAGGCGTCTGCGTTTGGCACCTTAACCGGCACCCACACCTATCCCAACCAACTCGGTAATATATATTTGAGCGCGTTAACAATCAGTCTATGTACAAAAATAGCTTTTATATAATTCTACCAAAAATAATCCTCATTATGGGTACAGAATCTTAAGAAAAACAACCCCCGACTATTAAACATAATTTGCGCACACTACTCAATATCATTTAAAAATCTTAATTCATTAATAAGAAATCCTTATTTGTGTTTAAATTCTCCACGAAAATCAGGCATATGTTTATTCAAGAAGATTCATTTAATGAACAAAATGCGCACCAAACTTACTCATTTAACATACATTTTCTCTTTAGTTTCTATAATTTTGGAATTCCTAGACTATTTTTATAGAGACGGTCGATGACACGCACTGTTTTTTTTTTTTAACTCCGCAAAGGTGTGACGTAGAACTCAGACTTTTTATGATGTAAGCTTTCAACCCGTACGGTGCCGTGTATTTTTTAACTTAAAGACATGCGGCTTTTATCGCCATGAGCATATTTTACACCGCGCGGTGTGTAGATCTGTCGAACATACGCATAGGTTAGACGATTATGTATATAGATTATTTTTGTTTTTTGTTTTTTCTCCATTACATACAACGATACGGATAAAAATTTTTCTCATTTTTATAAAAAAGACTAGAACATTCTGTTAGGAAATGTTTAATAGCTTTCGTCACTATCATGACATCAGTGACGTCACTAGGGTTGGTGTCACCCGGTGCGGTAACTCATGGTGTCACCTCTCATGTTTTTGGTCTCCATATTTATTTTTCCAGAGACCGTATATATGTGCGCATGCGCGACTTTTGTATTTTTTTTCCGTTTCCGGGATAAGGATTTTAGCGATAATTGATATCTATAGGTCAGTGCAAGTATACCAATAATTTCATTAAAATAACGCACTGAAAACCGGATACGTCTTAAGACGTACTAGCAGGCTTACTTGGAGCCGCCAAAATTTTTTCGGCTCCGGCTCGGCTCCCACAAATTTGACGGCTCCGGCTCCCTATTAAGATAGTATCACACGAGACAAAAATTTTTGTAATTGCGCCACACAAACATGCCGCTGGTAAAAAGTTATGCAAATTTTGTCGCGTTCACCGCCATAGCAGGCCCGTAGCGTGCGGGGGCCAAGGGGGCCGGGGCCCCTGCGTTTTGTCTATTTCTGCTTGCTTATTTGTTCTACTTAGAAAAATGTGATACCTACCCCCCCCTGCTATTGCCTGGCCCCAGCTGTAAAATGCCTAGCCCCTGCTGTAGAATTTTCACGATACGGGGCTGCCCCATAGTCAGGAACTTGAAAAATATACGCATGTCGGTTTTACTAAAAACAAACCATTTCAGTGCATCCAGAATCATATCATTATTTTCGACCGAGGTTTCACTAGTCGCCATTTTTCTAAGTAATAAAAAGTTATTTCAATGATCAAATTAGCAAATAGTACACCGATACATTATTTAAAATATTTTAAAGACTTCAGTATTTATATTTATTATTTATAAAGTGACTATTCGGACCCGGGTACCAATAAACTCCGACTTTTATTCGGACCCGTCCCAATAAAGTCTGATTGTTATTCGGACCCGTGACAAATATGCACTTAGTTTAGCTATAATTAAACTTTATTATTGTTTTTTTTTTTATAATTGTTTGAATTGTATGATTTAATCGTTACTTAGTGTCTATGGTTCACTAAGCGGACTCTGTATTATTATTTTTTCGGGTTCCGTCTAATATAATTTAAATAGCTAAGCTTAGTGCATATTTGCCACGAGTCCGAATAATAATCGGATTTTGTGGGACCCGGATCCAGCTATGTACTGCCCCTTATAGAATTTATCTACTCTATTTCAGATACTCTGTTAATAATAAAATTGTTAAATACAGAAAGCGACAATTTTGTTTTAGTCTATTACTAATTCGCGGCAGCCCGTAGCGTGAAAATTCTACAGCAGGGGCCAGGCATTCTATAACAGGGGCCAGGCAATAGCAGGGGGCAGGTAATACATTTTACTAAGTAGAGCAAATAAGCAGAGGGGGCCCAGACAAAACGCAAGGGGGGCTAAGCCCCTGGCCCCACACGCTACGTGCCTGATTCGCGGTCAAATAATAATACGAAATGACGCGTTCTATTTGTCGTCTTAGTAAAAATTTATTTTAAATGATTGATACAATTATTCTATAAAATAAAACTGTTTTAACTTTGTATATAACAAAATAACATGCCATTAAAAAATTTCAGAGGTAAACAAGATTTAAAATGAACACAAAACGATTCCCGTTAAAGATTTCTTGTGGTGATGTATGCGTACCCGCTATCATTTTAACGCTGCTACTGTTGTTGCGTTCGTAAAAATAACAACATTTCAAATTGTAGGAGGCAACAATCAAACAAATTTGGAATTTTAAAGCTAAAAAAAAAAAATTCTGCTGTAAAAAAAGCATTTGGGAGCTGTGGAGCCGCCAGATTTTTTCGGCTCAGCTCAGCAAAAATAGCGGCTCTCGGCTCCTCGGCTCCCGGCTCCGCAAGCCTGCGTACTAAGTATTTTTTTTCCGGAGTACGTCTAGCAAACTTTGATGACGTCAGTAAGCAGAATGAATGAGAACTCTTATTTACTGTAGACGTTGATGACGTCGTTTACAGTTAATAATGGAAGATATATTTTTTTCAGGGGACCATCAATAAATATTGCTCCACACCCTAACCCCTATCCCTAACCTAATCCTGAAAAAAAAAATAAATCTGAAAAAAATAATATATGTATCTGAGCGGAATCGAACCGCATATAGTTGGCTATGAATGGGTCACGGCCAAACGATTAACCCACTCTGCCAGCGCGCCACGAAAAAATTGTTACAATTTTAATATATAATCAAGAAAAAAATTGCTCGGTTATGCAATTTCCCGCGAAAAAATAACTTTAAATCATAAGAGTTCATCTTAGACGTAGTCGAGGCCAGTGCGTTAAAATAATTAATAATAAAAAGTACGCAGTGTCTGTTAGTAATCGGAGATATTTTTATTTATTTATAAAAATTAAATACGGCTTTGAGTTATTTTAAATTACAAAATAAGAATAGAGACATAAAACTAGATATTTTGCAGTTGGGTGTCACCCTCGTGAGGGTGTCACCCGGTGCACGTTACACTAGTGACGCCACTGCATGACATTATTATTAACATTATTGTACTGTTTAAAAATAATGTTTATCTAAACGATTTTAAGTAAATATTATCATTCTTTTAATATTATAATTTCTATTGTCAATTTAGACCATGAGAAAATAGTTGTTATTAATTGACATCAGTTGTGTATTGGGAAGGGAACGCAGTGACGTTCCCTTACCTTTTTTAGTCGGAACATGTTCCAGTTCTTTTCATGTCCCTACAACTCCCACTTTTGCTCCCACTATGCGTTCCCTTATTTCTTGTTACCAATACATCACTGTTTGACATGTGGTCATATTTGTTTTATGTGGATAGTATTTAGAGACATAAACGTTCCAGCTAAAATATATATGGCATCATAGCTAATATTGAGAACTTCATCATAATATGTACAGTAGGTATATGACTTGAAAAACAAATTTTATAATTTTATAAGTATCGTGCCAGTTTTGATGAACTTTTATATAAATAATAATAATTACAACAAAAAAAAATCATCAATTTTGTTGAAAAGTTCACCCAACAAAACATTTTTTTAGTTTACAAATAATCCATTTGGCTCTTTTTACTGAAGTTCTACTTTTACTCCTGTTGTTTACCATTAAAATTCTATTTCCTGTTCTCCATGTTAGATTTTTCAATTATACTTGAGTTTGAATAATTATTTTAATTTTGCTTAATTTTATTCTTAAAAATGTCTTACAAAAAATCATCACTTTCCGTTGCTAAAAATAAAGACAAATGGGCGAGTAATTTAAACAAGCAATTAAGCCTGTTCCATTCTGGACACAGGACGTGTTAGCACATTTTCGTGTTATGTATCAGTACGTTTGTTAGCTTTTTCAGTAAATATTTGTAAATTTTGGAAATGTTTATAAATTCAATTGTGTAATGCATATATCTGTAAAAAAAATTATAAAGACGTTTCTTTATATTTGAAAAAAAATTATTGTCTCTTAAATCTAACTACAAGTGGTTTGTGGTTACTGAAATAGGACTCTTAATTGAAAACATTCGAAATTGTAGTCATTTAATTGTCCGAAAACTCCGTCAATTGTTGCATAGCTCTGATACTTTCAATTAAACTCAGAACACAAGCTTACTATTTCATTTGATGAGTTTCTTAATAAATCTTGGTGAAACTACGTGCTGCAGTATTACGCACCAAATGAATGGGTTATTGAACGTACAAGGTGTATATATAATATATAAGCCCCTTAGGAGCCCTGAAGCCCGGCCCTCAGAGGTCCTATCGCGAAATGGACTTTTGATGTACACTTGGCGGGCCAAGACCTACAAAATGATATATACATCATGGGTCTAGGACTTATTGTTGTTGAGATCTAGGGTGATGACAGACAGACAAAAACGGGGACAAAAATTTCAAAACGCTCTTAAGAAAAGAAACAAAATTGGAATCGAGATCTAGCCATTGCATTCACATTCTAGAATGCCAAAAGAGTGGATGATAATTGGTCGCTACATGGGCTTAGCCTCTATGGAAAAAACCAGATTGAAAAAGAGTTGCAGCACTCAGGAAGAAGTAGAGCTGTTATGGAGCTTTTGAATTTCCCAATACTGTCTTTGCGATCAGTGAGCAGAAAAATTGAAACACAATTAAAAGGTATGATGTTCATTTGAAAAAATCCTGTGGGTGACATACGGGGAGCAGTTTTATAAGTTATTTGATGTCACAAACAAAACTGGTCAATGGTTATGTGCTGAGGACAAAAAACTTTACGAAATACTAATTCAAAGTGGAGGTAAGATGGGATATGTTACAACTAAAATTGCTAGTCAAAGTACAATTCATCCATCAAACGGAAAATTGTTTACAAAATTAATGAGGCACAACAACAACAAAGCAGTTTTGAAAGTTCCAGTGATTCAAGTGATAACGAGAATTCTCAAAGTAGCTCTGATGGTGCTGATGCAATGCACTCATCCACAGAAAGCTTGGATCAAAGCAAACATGAAGCAATGCAACAATCTAGCCTAGTGCAGTTTCATTAGTTCAATCTGGGAAACTACCAGTTCGAAGAGCAGCATTAGTAAGCAAAATTTGCATAAGTCCACGGCGTAGAAATAGCAACTCCTTCTCAGTCAGGTGTCTACCCAATTGCAAATTTTGCCAGTCTAAATGGAATCACTAGTTTTAGGTCATTGTCCGATTGGTGCGTACTTTGGGATGTTGATGTTCACTGTCATTGAATAAAATTCAGTTTACTTGCTCATCAAATTTTTGTTTTTCCTCTTACTGAGTTCTATTTCAAGGGGGAGGGGCTCTAATAGACTAACTCTCTGCGCGCTGAAAAAAATAGAGAGAGAGAGAGAGAGAGAGAGAGAGAGAGAGAGAAAGAGAGATAGTTATACGTATCAAATCCCACACAAATCTCTTTGTCAAGTGACTTAAAACCGTAAGAACAGATAGATCTGTATAGGAAAATACTTTATTTTGGAAGCATCTTAGTAGTTAGCTCACATCTGTAGATCTGAAATACTGTGAATCTAAATCAGTAAAAGATGAATTTTGTAAAGCTGGGATACTGTGAGTCAAAAATCAGTAGATGGATTTTGTGAAGCTGGGATACTGTGAGTCTAAATCAGTAGCTGAATTTTGTAAAAAAGCTGGGATACTGTGAGTCTAAATCAGTAGCTAACATATGTAAACAGGGAAACTGTGAGACTAAATTAGTAGCTCACATATGTAAAGCTAGTATAATTTGAGACAAAATATGTAGCGCACATGTAAAGCTGGTATATTTTGATACTAAATTAGTAGCTCACATATGTAAAGCTGGTATATTTTGAAACAAAAACAGTAGCTCACATCTATAAAGCTGGTATATTTTGAAACTAAATCAGTAGCTCACCTCTGTAAAGCTGTTAAATTTTGAAACAAAATCAGTAGCTCACATCTGTAAAGCCGGCATACTTTGAGACTAAATCAATAGCTCACATTTCTAAAGTTGGGATACTTGAGTCGAAAACAGTAGCTCATTGTAATACTGAGATACTGTTATAATTTGGAAAATGTCAACGTTTAATTTTCCACAATTCAGAACCATATTAAGATATCATGTCATAAGTAGAAACAACTAATGAATCCTGGCTGCTAAAATTTTGTATTGATATCGATAATACTCAGTGAATTTCTTGAAGAGGAATTTGTCGTAAATTACAATACGAAAATGAATGAAAATATTACAGCCCATTTACACAAATTTTAAAACGTATTATTTATTGATGGTCGTCTAATTTTTATGAATGAATAACTTTCAAATCGATGTAACACATAAGGACCTTTAGGTTCAACGAAAGATATATTACAGATAATATGGTGAATAAATATCTTTGTGACGCGACGGAGAAGAACAAAGTTGGAACACGAAAATGTTTGTTTTAAACAAAGTAGAACATAAAATTGATTCAATGATTTAATAGTTCATAATTATTGTGTAAAGGCAAAATGTCGATTCAATGTTTGGTTGACCTAGATAATAAATAATTTGTCACCTAGGATAAAACTTTTGAGTCATATTCACGTATATGTAATATTTTAATGTTAGATTCTGTATGCTTGTCTCTTTCACGTACTAAAAAATAAATCACTTCCTTATAGTAGGTGCATCACCATATTTAGACACAACTACTGCTCAAATGACAAAAACAAATTTATTTCGAAATTTTCTCTATATACCCCAAATACATTCAAGTAAGTTCTGCTCTAAATACAGGTGATGATAACAAATGCCAAAGACAAACTGTAACAAATGTGATACAATAGACTGCAGATTTAAGGCAGTAATAATGTACATACAATACACCATCATCATTCTAAAATAAAAGACACAAAAGAAAAAAAAATTCAAGTCTTATCTTGATAAAACAATTGATTTTTTTACCACTAACAGCGAAATGCATTTATTACAATTAATCTCACTTAACAATTATTGACAGGTAAAATGTCACTTGTGACAGAAAATCAAGAACAGATCTAATTTGACATTTAAAAAACCATTTTTATTTATTGTAACAAGCTAAATACGTATAGTTTTGTCAGCATTACAAACATAGATATACATTCTTTATATCTATGATTACAAATGTATCAACTGTCACGTAATTTAGCTTTCCGAGCAAACGTGGTTTACTTGTTATTATTATTTATCAAAAAACTTTTAACAACTAAAAGATAGTAAAATAGAAAGTAAAATTAATTTCATAAATAATATTGCGTAATAATATAATAAAAAGTTAATAATCAATAATAACAAAATATAAATGTTGTAGTAATAGGTTGCAAAATTATAAATTCTTGCTTAACCTATTGAATTCCTTTTATTTTTTTGAAACTCTAATGCTATTAATATGGAAATTTTAAATCATATGTATAAGAATTAATGTTTATAATAACAAAAAACTTATCCAAACTATCTTAGCTAGATACATAGTAATTACATCTTTAAAATATTTTCAGTACTATTTCTACCATAAATCGAGGAAATATAAACAAATGGCTTGATTAGTTTTATTATTTAAGAACAACTTTACCGCGTTGTTGGAGTATCTTTTGAAGTAACATCATCATCGTAAACGACCTGCAGATGTTGATATTGTGTACTTTTACAGCACTCTGATATCATCCTCTTTTGTTCTATCTCGTTTTTCTGAGTTTTCTGTAACAGTAAAATGCTGCAACTACATCACACTTTGATACAGCAGTTTCGAACATAGATAGGTCTTCCTCAAGTACATCTTTATACTTTTTTATATTTTCGTTCACTTTCTACTAGTCTTTTTTTCTCATTTTCGCATCTGTATAAGAATTTTTTTGACGTAAAATTTCGGACATTCGATTTAGTGTGGCTATGTTTCGTTGTAGATCTTTGTCCACCATTTCTTAGTATTTATCTTCATCTCGTCTACAGTTGCAATGGCTATTGAAAATTTAAGTAAGTCACTTTTCAGTTTTCCCGTATCGTTCTTTAAATTCTCTAAGCACCTCGTGAATTTCGGGATTTTTTTATCGTACAAACCAGTCTAACTATCCCATGCTACTATTCATACTTCTAGCTTGCGTAACCTGTGAACTACACACAACAACGACATATCTCATGACCAGACGAACGCTTTTTTTTTTTAGAGAAATGTGTTTCAAATTTTTTTAATTTGTTACTTCTCACGTATTGTATTAGTTTCTGTCTGTCATCTGGCTATTCGCACGCCCACTAGTGTAGTTACTCATTAAAGTTTAACCAACTCCTGTCTACTAGCGATCGTTATTGTTTCTACTCATCCGTCAGAGATGGTTGTACCATTAGATACCACGTGTTCCCCCCCACATAGTCAGACTGAAGTTGTTAAAACAAATGTTCAATTATCGGACCAAAAAAAAAAACAACGTACACACAATAGTACATACTTACTTCAAACAGTCTTTAAAGCTTTCTCCCCCCCCCCCCATCACCGCCCCCTCACACCACTTTAATATTTGATCAGTTCAAGGCACTAGGATGATGACTGGCAGCTATGCCAAGCGACACATCAAAGGTAAGGTGAGATGTTTACATTGTTCTATATTAATTCACGGGCGTAACTTGAGGCTTTAAGGGCGACAAGTGCCTTTCCGCTCTGTTTGTTGATTCCGGTGGCGACGTCTGTTGGCGAAATATAGATTTTGATAGGGGATCGATCATTGATTGGTTTATTGGCTTTTTGATTCATTGCTATAAGATATAGTCTGCTATGTACATAAATAAATAAGAACACACTAATCACCGAAACACACACACACACACACACACACACATATATTTATATATATACATATATATATATATATATATATATATATATATATATATATATATATTGGTATCACCAGTCAACTTGAACAAATAAATAACAATAAATGAACCGTCTTAAACCAGACATAGCCTGACCCACATCTTGAGTTAAACTAGTATGCCTTAAAATGCCTCTTTCCTAAATATACATACATCTATGAAGCGTTAGAGCGTTGTGCTAGCCACACTAATCCCATTCGTCTTTGTCTTTGGAAACTTTTCGTCTTCTCCAGCAGGCCTGCAGTGGTTTAGTAGAGAACTTAACATACTTTACTATACACCTTTCTCAAAAAGTAGTCCCCTTACTGAATTGTTTGTTTAGATGGACAAGTTACACTTCCGGTACCAATTAATGTACGCGAATTTGCGAATAATAAATTTCTGTAGTTCTTTTAATTTTAATCATGAAAATCAAATAATCAAAATTTAATATATTTTTCCGTGTGATTATTTATTAAACTAAAAAGTAGAATGCCAAGAAGTTGTTGTGTGCCTAATTGTACTGCAAACGTTGTTAATTGCAGAGGATTATCATTTCATAAATTCCCATCTGATGCTATTAAGAGAAAACTATGGATTACTAAAATAAGAAGAGATATTGGAAAACATTTTCAAGTAAAGTATTATCTATTATTACATGTAGTCTATACTATAACAATGTTTTTCTGTTTTTTAATACTATACGATATAATTGTTATAATTATAGATCACTGCTAACACTTGTGTGTGCTCTTAACATTTCATAAAGGAACATTTAAAAAATTGTGAAAACCTACAGTTTAAGAACAAATTATTGAAAAAAGAAGCTGACCCTCTGTTATTTGATTGGAATAACTATCAGCTCCCTTTAGGCCGTAAAATTATCCCAAAAAGAAATGAACCAGCATCATCAATTGAGGTTGAAGAATTCTCCGACAAAATAATAATATTTGAAGAGAATGATATCGGAACATTTTGTGACTTTAAAAACTTGTCAACATCACAAAAATTAAATTTTGGTAATAAATTTAAAGTCATTTTATCATATATTAGACAAAAAATATAGGAAAAATAATCGAGCTAAGTATTAATCAAGTGTAAACAAAGCGACCGGAAGCCCATTATGATCCTTTCACAAAGACAGCTGACGCGCAGGAATACATGTGAGAAAGGTGTATATGAAGAGTTTAGAATAATAGTAGCCCTACTCAAGTGTGGGTTTGACTAGTCTGACTTAAAAGGCATGAAACGTACTAATGGTCAGTCTGATTGTTTGTTCCAATCTCAAGTAATTACTGTCATTGCTCAGTGCAACCTTTTTATAAACATGAAATATAATTGGTTTTTGTAGAATCATGTGTCGAATTGCCAACGTCATGTGTCGAATTACCAACGTCATGTGTCGAATCGCCAAATTCATGTGTCGAATTACTAGCTTCATGTGCAAAATCACCAACTTCATGTGTCGAATCGCCAACTTCATGTGTCGAATTACCAGCTTCATGTGTCGAATCGCCAAATTCATGTGTCGAATTACCAACTTTATGTATCGAACAAAACTACGAAATTTTAATTACGTGAAAGATAAACCAAAAAAAAAATGCTATGGGGACGAAAGAACAAGAATGTATTCACGTAACATGTTAAGGGTTAAATGGTGAACTGATCAACTGGACGTTAGGAAAACATTTGACGGCCTCCTGGTGTTGACTTCAGAGATTCTGATTTCGTATGTGCTTGTGTGCGCGTGGGTGTTTGTGTGTGTGTAGGTTTACATAGTTTCAGGGCGAATCCTAAGACGTGTTCCACTCCCAATAGCCTAGAGGTTGATGGACATTTTTTCAACCTTCTAATAGAAAGGAGGGCATGATGGAAAGATGAATGAACGAAGAAGGAATGAGTTGTGTAGCTGGAGAAACGAATCAAGTGCAGTGGTAGGAAGTTGAGAAGAAACCAAAATTATTATAACAGCGATGATTGATTCATAACAAAGTAGCAAAGAAAAAAAAGGTCGTTGGAGAACTTGATTGTAAAGATTGTACCCCAAAGTAATTAATTGGAAATACTGATTAACCATAACCGCCATTAACGAAAACAGCTTAAAGTGAAGAGGGCCACATGGAGTTTTTCCTGGCCCCCGGTGCAAAGAAGTATTTGATGACAGTTGGGCCATTGCTACGTAGAACGTGTCCTAAACAGAAGGTTCTCACGCCACCACAACAAAAAAAATTAATTTCGCACACACAAATGCAATTATTTTTGTAACTTAGAAATGCGCTTAACTATTTGGGCCCCTGTAGGAGGGTCGTTGGCCAGCGACAAACGTAAATGCTGCATCCCCCCCCTTCCCTAGGCCTGAAGATGAGTAACTGAGACACTTGGCGACATGAACAAAAATGTCTGCTAGATTTAACATCACTGTCATGTTATGATATGAAGCTTTTCAAATGTATGGATAATAATGTAACAATTCGCAGTATTGCGGCTTTAGACAAATGGGGATAACAAGAATGAAACGAGTGAAATCAACGAGGCACCACCCATAGAGAAACGACCCCCCCCCGAACATCTCCAGGAGAGGGTGAGAACTGAATGTGGCTCACACTTCAGAAGCACAAAAGGCGAGCAGAGATAATGAAAAGCCTTGCGGGCGATTTCCTCCAGACCCGGTGTAGTCTTATCTTACATTGTACAATAGAGTCGAGCAGCTAATGACGCCGCTCCTAACGACATTGATGCCACTTCAGAAGAGGGAGAAGAGTTGGAAATTTGGGACATATACTGAGATTATTACGTTTAGCTGCCCCAACCCCCCCCCCCCCGCTCCTCCAATCAAATGTATTCATTTCTTTTTTTTTTTTGTTGAAAGGAATGGTTTGAAAGGAAACGAAAGAGAAACTTTAATTACTTTTTTTTTTTTTTAACTTTTACATTTTATTTCTTTTTCTGGAACAAGGTCGGCTGACTTGACATTCAAGTACATCGAACCCTGTGTCAGTTATGACGGTACATTACGTTGAGACAGGCGGTCCGCGGAGCACAATCGCTAACTGAGAGCTGTTCATTTGGCTTCAAGGCCAGATCTCTCATCGATTGAAAGTTTTTTTTTTATTTGGGAAATATCGTAACGGTGTGGGAGAGGGGGGAGGGATCCACCTACTCACTAAGTTTTAGTAGGAAGTGGAGTTTATTTTAAATTAAGGCTATCTATCTATCTATCTATCTATCTATCTATCTATCTATCTATCTATCTATCTATCTATCTATCTATCTATCTATCTATCTATCTATCTATCTATCTATCTATCTATCTATCTATCTATCTATCTATCTATCTATCTATCTATCTGTCTGTCTGTCTGTCTGTCTGTCTGTCTATCTATCTATCTGTAGTTCTATTATCAGTATGCCTGACTTACGTTAACAGATGACGTACTTGAACGGCCATGACATAGAAATAATTGTGTAAAACACTTTGGTCATTCTGTGTCATACATCTTAATAATTCAAACAGTCTTTCTATTTAGCACCTCCCTATTTAGCACCTCTATATTTAGCACATCCCTATTTAGCACCTCCATATTTAGCACATCCCTTTTAGCACCTCCTTATTTAGCACCTCCCTATTTAGCACCTCCCTAATTTAGCAGCTCCCTAATCAGGACACGTTGCAGCAGACAATGTCCCTTACTGTCACCAAATTGAAAAAAAAAAGTTGGTGTAATAGAATAAGGTCACGCCCGCCCCACCCACAAGTTCAATAACGGTTCGTTTGTGACGTTGTATGGGACGCGGATCTGCAATTTCTCGCGCCTGATATAAACAGGGCCGTAGCCAGGGGGGACCGGGGGGGGGGTTTCGCCCCCCCCCCCAAGTGAAAAAGTTTGCCCCCCCTGAGAATTTTAAAAAATATTGTTTATTTCCAAGAAAATGTTGAAACTTTTTTAATTAAATAAAAATGTTTTTTAAATTTTCTTGTAAGTCTAGATTTCCCTAACAATTTTCGATTTAAATAAATTAAGGTTTTAAAATAATTAAATTTTTTTTACAAAATCAAGCGGAACATCATTGCGCGAACTAAATTTGCTTTTTTCAGAACCAAAAAACATGAACGCTTTCAATGAGAATTTGCGTAACCGCCGTTTTGGTTAAAACATGACATAAATAATATTAAAAATGCGGTTTAGTTTTATTACTTTTTTTATATTTTATACATTATTTTGTATTCATGAAAAATATATAGTTTTAAATACATTTAACCTTTAGAGTACCATATCCCCCGGCATCGCCCGTTACCCCCTAGGCCCACATCGCCCGCGATCGCCCGATTTTTATAAGCATATATACATAGCAAAAAACTGGGTTTTTCTAGCACCAAATCTTGGTTTTTAATTGCAAATAGGGTATCAATAAAAAGTAGGATTCTTCTTCCATTTTCTGTTTACATCTTCAAAACACATTCAAATGTTTGAAAGTTACCGATTTTTTTAAATCAAGGCTTTTAATTTTTGGAGGGATTAGTTTAGCAAGCTATTTCTTTTGAGTATATCACAATTAATGATGATAATGATTGATTTTCTGCCGATTTTCTTAAGTACTGGTGAAGAGTCAAGTGATATGGATAGTTGTAATGAAGATACTGATTAATGATAAATGGAGCTTTCATACCGAAAGGACTAGTCAGCTACGACCCTCTTTTTCACAACTTTTAACGTTTAATTATTTTTTTCATAGTGTTTCATTTAAATAAACCATATGAATTATATATCATTTTCAAGCTTATTCATTTTTCTATTTAATAGTATTTTTTTCCTTAAATTTCATGTTAATGTAAGCAAGCTAATGTCACTTTATTCAAAGTCACTCTGTTTCAATAAAAGTGATCTCCCTTTGCATGGTACTTAAAGAAAGTTTTTTAGGCAGCAGTATGGTACTCTAAAGGTTAAAACGATACATTTAATTGATATTTTAAATATTAAAAAGCTTGAGCAATTGCATTGAACCAATTACTTGCATATCCTCCTTTTTATTCATTCATTGGCTATTCATATTTTGACTCCATTTTTGTTTTAGAGTGATTTTTTCATTTTCGTTTTTTATTTTAAAATGGATCGTTTTGTAATAAGAAAAAATCAAGAGATAAAATTAATTTCTATTAACAAACATAACGATGGCCAATCGTGTAGTCATAGTTGTGACGAAGAAGAAGATGCTGCTTCTACTTCTGCTACATCTGCCTCTACCAGACAACATCAAAAACGGCTCTTTTCAGAGCCACTCTCAAAAACTAAGCAAAAACAAATTAATGATCTAGCAAAAAAGGATGAACCTATCAAACAAATTATATTACCTACCTATCCTAAAAATAATCAGAATCGGTCTTTCAGGTCAGAATGGTTTCAATATTTCAAGTGGTTGGAATATTCTCCGTCCTTGGACGCTGCATTTTGTTACCCATGTCGCTTGTTTGCTGCATTTTGTAAAGAGGATACCTATACGAAAACCGGTTTTAAAAACTGGAAAAGTGCATTGGATAATACTAAAACTGGATTTTACAAGCATGCTTTGTCTGAAACTCATGTACAGTCTATGTTATTATGGTCCGAAAGAAATATCAGAGTTGAATGTAATAGGTCTGTTTCAACACTAGTCAATGACAGTGTGCTTGAAAAACATAGATATTACATTTCAAGTATTTTTGAAATTATTCAGTTTCTTGTCATTAATGAGCTTCCTATCAGGGGATCATATAACATAGAAGAGCATTTAGAAGAAAGCTTATTCAAAAACTTATTTGAATTTACATTGAGAAAAGACCCAAAATTAGCTGATTCTTACCAAATTATTCCAAAAAATGCCACATACCAATCCCCAGAAATTCAGAATGAAATAATTCAAATAATGACTGACCTGGTTAAAGAAGAGATTTCTAATGACATAAATAATTCAGATGTTCCATTTTTTACTCTATTGGAGGATGGAACAAAAGACAAAAATCATAGGGAAAACATTGCAATTGCTGTCAGATACGTTAAAAATGGTGAAATTTTTGTATCTCTGCTGTCAATAGAAACAACAGTTCTTTTGGATGCTAAAACATTTACACAAAAAACATTAGAAACACTGGAAAAGTATGGTATAAATCCAAAAAACATGCTGAGCCAATGTTATGATGGTGCCTCAGTGATGAGTGGTAAAAAGGGTGGAGTTCAGGCACTAATTCAAGAAAAACTAGTGAAAGAGATTCCTTATGTACATTGCTATAATCATAAGCTTCATTTGGTTATAACAAAAGCTGTTTCTGTTTTGGCAATTGTTAATGAATTCTTTAGTCAGTGTGGGCAGTTATATAATTTTTTGTCTCGTGGTATTGTGGCTCCTATGTATAAAGGCATAGCTCTATCGCGCTTATTGGAACAACGATGGTCAGGTCATGCTTGTAAGATAATTTATGAAAATTACGACCATATATCAGAAACCCTAGAAATAATATCTTTAAACTAAGGAAAACATTTTAACGGAGATGATGTAGCCCTATGTACCGGTCTCTATATTGTGATAAAGAAACAAGAGTTTGTATTTTGTCTGTTAGTAATGAAACAAATTTTAGAAATTCTCTCACCAGTTGACAAGGGATTACAAAGCCATGATATTTCTTTGGAGCAGGGTTGTAATTTGGTTTTTGCTGCAACATCTGCAATAGAAGAACTAAGAAATGAAGACAGTCTAAAATCTATACTACAAGAAATGTCAAATTTATGCAAAGTAAAAGAAGTTGAAACAAAAAGAAAAAGGAAGTTCAACTCTTTACTGGACGATTACATAACAAGTGAAACGACAGGCAACAAAGCTTCATTCAGCAGTGACAGTAATGAAAGCAATGAATTAGGTAGAATATTTTATGAAATTGTAGGTGTAATACTGAGTGAAATAAAGAAAAGGTTTCAGAATAATGATGACATTTATATGGCAATGTGTGCAGCAGAAAATTTGGATTATGAAAACGATAAGTTAAATTATCTCAAAAGATACAATATCATTATTCCGAGCAAAGAAGAAATGAAAGTGGCCAAAAACTTTTTTGAGAGAAATAAAATTGAAAAACATAATGTCTTCAGTGAAGTGTACAAACATAAAAGTGCTTTTGAAGACTGCTATAGTTTGCTAGCAGCAGTAAAAACCTTTGCTTGCAGCACAGCTATGTGTGAATCAACTTTCTCAGTTCTAACACGTATTAACAGTCATCAAAGACTTTCTATGTCCCACCAAAGAATGTCTAACCTAGTATATATGGCCTTTGAACAGAAGAGAACGAAACAACTAGAAGTAGAAAAGGTCCTGAGAAGATTCAACTCACTGAAAAATAGAAAAATACAACTCTACTAGATAAAGTGCCAGCACGGGCCCCAGGGAAGGACATCATTGCGGGCCCCTTAATAAACAATAAGTCGTGAAAAAATTGACATGGTCGGGGCGGCCGGGCCCCCTTACAGATGCGGGCCCACCTGGCAATGACCCCCTGCCCCCCCTCTCGGCGTGCCTGATACTAACATATCTACATACTAACCTACCTACATACTAACCTACCCACATACTAACCTACCCACATACTAACCTACCTACATACTAACATACCTACATACTAACCTACCTACATACTAACCTACCTATATACTAATCTACCTATATACTAACTACTACAGCAGCTACTATAAGAAGAACTTTTTTCTTTCATGTAACGATCAAAATGAAAGTACCAGCTTATTGTCGTCGAATTGAATCTTTAAGGGAAAACATTGTATTTTTTTTTATTACCGACAGATGGCGCTTCTTCTGACAACCATTGAAAGTTTTTCAGCCAAATCTGAATAAAAAAACATGTTTTTGTTTTTCAATTCCTATTACAACAAATATTCTACCACTAAATCTCTTCCAGCAGACGACATGTAATTTTAGTCCCCCCAGATTTTTTTTCTGGTAATTACTAACACGACCTTCACACAACCTTGTGTTTTTCAGCGCCCTGTTCTCCACCCCCACCCCATCTACGCCTCCACTGTAAACCGCAGGTTCAAATTTTTCATACAATGTCATTTTACACTCCCCGGGATCCTACCACACTCCCCCTCCCCCAAAACATCCCCCATCTCTCCTCCATTCCTTCTTTCGATTCCAATATCTGCTTGTCAAGAGAAGATAACGCAGGCATAAGCCTCAGGCCACGAAGAGTTAATCTTCCTTCAATTTTTTATGTTTTTTTTTTTCAATTTCACACATGTAACGATTTCGCCCTTTCACCGCTGCCTCCCCCCACGCTACAACACTTCAGACTTGTAAGTCGAATAAGGCGGGAAAAAAAATAACAGCGGCATTTCCCAGATAATAAAGAAATATGACATGCATCAATTTTTTTTTTTCATTTTCAAAAAGAAAAGTTAAAAAAAAAAAAAAATAATAATTTAAATTTACTCATGTTTTTGAGTTGAACTTAAAATACAAAGTTTATTGAGACGTTGTGGCGCTCAGAATTTACATTAAACAGAATGCGCATCGTCAAATGAAACTAATTTTCCCGAAAGCCGCCATATTTGTGTATCATTCTGTCCATAGATATATAGACTAGATCGCTTATGTTTATTTATTTGATAGAGACCTTATATATCTATGATAGAGACCGTAAAAGTGTTATAATTGCGGACACTAACTTTAAAAAAAGAGAAGAGTGCTATTCTGTGCAGTTCTTTATTTTTTTTTACCGAAAAAGATTTCCTTCCTTTTAATTTAAAAAAAAAAATCCCCATTTATGCTAGAGGTCTGGCGCTTTTAAAATCAACTGATGTGTCCGAGGGCATTTTATTAAACGTTTATTGAAAAAAAAAATAAATTTGAAAATTTTTCAAGGCAAAATTTCTTCTGCTATTGATTTTCGGTTATTCAAGATTTCTCTGTGTGCTACGTCATCATAGTTGCAAAAAATTTGTAAAAATATGTAGGTTATACTCATTATATTCGAGCACCGACCATATAACACGTTTACATAGCCCATAAGCGATCTAGTCTTATATAATCTATGATTCTGTCTATCGTGCATCAAAATTTTGGTGCTACACTATTAAAAATGAAAATGGACACAACTGGGCGATTTTATTTAGTCATTGGTAAAGAAATGTTTTTAAATAGCGATGGGCTTTATGTTTGAATTAAATATGTGGCGTTTATCAATGTACAACCAAAAGACACAAGCTTCTGTATTAAAAAAAAACAAACAAACATGCGCACAAAAACAAATGTCTGTGTCACTGATTCTCAATGTGAGGGCGCCAATGACACATACATGGGCTCTCAAGTTGAACCGTTGTATCCAAAGCCCTTTTGTTTGGGGTATTTGGGGGCTCCTAGTCTGAGACTTCAAGAAACGTTTGGGGGCCCCTAGTCTGAGACTTCAAGAGATGTTTGTGGGCCCCTAGTCTGAGACTTCAAGAGATGTTTGTGGGCCCCTAGTCTGATACTTCAAGAGATGTTAGTGGGCCCATAGTCTGAGACTTCAAGAGATGTTTGTAGGCCCCTAGTCTGAGACTTCAGGAAATGTTTTTGGGCTCCTAGTCTGATACTTTAAGAAATGTTTGTGGGCCCCTAGTCTGATACTTTAAGAAATTTTTGTGGGCCCCTAGTCTGATAATTCAAGAAATGTTTTTTGGGCCCATAGTCTGATATTTCAAGAAATGTTTTTTGGGCCCATAGTCTGATACTTCAAGAAATGTTTTTTGGGCCCATAGTCTGAGACTTCAAGAGATGTTTGTAGGCCCCTAGTCTGATACTTTAAGAAATTTTTGTGGGCCCCTAGTCTGATAGTTCAAGAAATGTTTTTTGGGCCCATAGTCTGAGACTTCAAGAAATGTTTGTGGGCCCATAGTCTGATACTTTAAAAAATGTTTTTTGGGCCCATAGTCTGAGACTTAAAGAAATGTTTGTGGGCCCCTAGTCTGAGACTTCAAGAAATGTTTGTAGGCCCCTAGTCTTATACTTCAAGAAATGTTTGTGGGCCCCTAGTCTGAGACTTTAATAAATGTTTGTGGGCCCCATAGTCTGATACTTTAAGAAATGTTTGTGGGCCCCTAGTCTGAGACTTCAAGAAATGTTTGTAGGCCCCTAGTCTTATACTTCAAGAAATGTTTGTGGGCCCCTAGTGTGATACTTTAAGAAATTTTTGTGGGCCCCTAGTCTGAGACTTCAAGAAATGTTTATGGGCCCCTAGTCTGAGACGTTAAGGTGTTTGGATTCACGATGCTAATCCACTGCTGGGGCCCTTTAGTCATCATAGCAAACAGGAAATACTATTAGAAGGAGACTCTCCTGCAGTTCGGGAGAGGGAGTCTAAGCAGTCGTCTAGGTGGCCCACCAACGCCATCGACTCTGGATGAAGTTTATAAAAGCTGCATTTGAGACTGATGGCCGAGCGGTTTAGAACGCTTGACCCGTCGACCTGAAAGTCCCGGGCTCGATTCTCAAGGGAATTTTTCCAGTTGAAATAGGGTGTAAAGCATGGAAATCTAGATATAGCATCAGGAAGGACAACCAATATTTTAAAAAATACGGTTTAGGCTGACACACAATCAAGTGTTTAGCGTTAGTCTTCATGTTTAATAGCAGTTTTGTATATTTGGTACTTATGTTTTTATGAAATAAACACAAACGCAATTAAAGTTTGAAAACTTTTAATAACAAATTTTAAATTTAAAATCTTTATTTTGTCAATTTAATTATTTTTCGTTTTTTCATTGGTTTTTCATGAACGGTCTCATTCAATTGCTTAACATAATTTTTAGACGAACAATTAAAAAATTTAACATAAATAAGTTCTTTTAAATTATGATTGAAATAAAAAATAATTTCTTCAATCAGCAAAGACTCATCAATTGTTACTCTATCAACAATTTAAACAATTTTTTTTTATTTGTTTGTTCTAGAAATAGTTTCAGACTACTTGCTGATCTTTTCAATGAATTGAATACTTTCCAATTTAGTAGGCAAGTAGAGAAGGTGTACTCAGATGGCTTCAATAGCCCTCCTCTCTTGACATTGTTAAAAAAAACATCCAGCTTTTTCAATCTTAATTTGTCAATGTCTTTAAAATTTTTATCGACTAATATTTCTTCAAGAAATGTTTGTGGGCCCCTAGTCTGAGACTTCAAGAAATGTTTGTAGGCCCATAGTCTTATACTTTAATAAATGTTTGTGGGCCCCATAGTCTGATACTTCAAGAAATGTTTGTAGGCCCCTAGTCTTATACTTCAAGAAATGTTTGTGGGCCCCTAGTCTGATACTTTAAGAAATTTTTGTGGGCCCCTAGTCTGAGACTTCAAGAAATGTTTATGGGCCCCTAGTCTGAGACGTTAAGGTGTTTGGATTCACGATGCTAATCCACTGATGGGGCCCTTTAGTCATCATAGCAAACAGGAAATACTATTAGAAGGAGACTCTCCTGCAGTTCGGGAGAGGGAATCTAAGCAGTCGTCTAGGTGGCCCACCAACGCCATCGACTCTGGATGAAGTTTATAAAAGCTGCATTTTAAAAATTATGTTATTATAGTATATATATATAGTATATATAGTATATATATATAGTATATATATGAAAATGTAGTAAATTGAAAGGGCTTTTTAACAATATATGTTTCAAAGTGATATTATTATGCAAGTATTTTATTATTTTTAAAAAGTTTAGATGAAAAAAATAAACAAAAATAAATAAATTAAACAATTCACAAACACAAAGAAGAAAAAAAAATTCATTATGATTCATTTCAGTAAAAGTTACTTTTTATTAAACTACATTCAATTCTCTGTGTGTAGGATATTTTTGAAGACATTATAATCAGATACAAAAGATATTTAAAAATTTCTAAAAATGATGTGTTTTAACAGAAAAAGGACCAAAAATCTGCCGGGATCAACATTGACCATGCAACAAGAAAAATTCAAAAATATAAATCTAAGTTATAAAAACTAACATTCTAATGTCTATTGATAACAACAAAGCTCAATTTCAGCATGTTTTATAACTTTGCTAAAATTATTTTACAAGATTAGTGTAACTATTATACCAGCTTATGATAATTTTTTATAGAACATTATATTTATTTATCAACTGGTCACTCTTATCTACACCCCCCATATATTTATTGTAATCCTGTATTATGGTTGGTTGGTCAACAGTAAGTTCCTAAAATTTCCCATTTACTTTGTCATTTAAATGTTCCAAATCCATTTGCATTATGCATAGTGGACATAACCGAAACAGTTTTATTGTCCCTCCATCGTACTGTCAATAACTCCCTTTCTAACTCATCTCATATCCCCTCTTTTATATTTTTCAAAGATTGGGGAATACCTTTACATGTCCTAAGAATAGTTCCACATGCTCCTACCCCTAAATTCCATAGATCTTTAGACAATTGTATAGTAGTATAAAAATTATCGACTAATAATTTATACCCCTCTTTAGCTAAAGATTTAATTAATTTCATTACCACCCCATATGCCAATCCAAAAGGCCCATTATCCTGTTTACCTAAATATAAATGAAAATCATAAGTATACCTAGAAAGAGAATCAGCTAATACCCATAACTTCATTCACCACTTAGTTGGCTTATCCCTTATGTACTGCCTAAAAATATATCTACCTTTATTTCTTATCATTCTTTAATCTATTGATATGTCTTGGTAAGGCTGAAACAATTTTATACATTACAATCTAATAAAGTTAAAGAAAAAATGTACTTTACATAACTTGTTGGTTTTGTCTTCAGTTTGAGGATTAGACACCTTTAGAAAGCTCATTATAGATTTCAATCTATCACGAAACATAAAAGCTCTGGCCCAAAGTCCATGGTATAGTGATTTAGTAGACCAGAAGCGGTCAATGTTCTGTGCTTGAACAAGTCCAGCATACATGATAAGTCCACAGAATCTGTAGAATTCATCTGGTGTAAGATCAAACCAGCCTTGGTAAACACAAGGTTTTGTAGGTCCATAATGTCTGGCATTGCTATTATTAGTCACAAATATGAATTACTAAGTCCAAAGTAAAAAAAAGTTTTAAAAATGCCACTGCATTGCAGAATTTCCTAATGTCTTCCCTTGTTTTAGCTCCTCCGAGTTGTTGAATGCCTGGATCCCTCTCAGGTAGAAAATTCTTTGGTGGTTCTGGTAATGTGTCATTCAATTCATTCATATCATCATGCCATATGATCTGGGGGATAAAAAAAAATATGTAAAGAAAACCATAAATAAACAAAAAATTCAGCTTATTTATCGAGCTACAATTAATTATTTTATAATGATGAAAACAAAATATCATCAATACAGATATGTAAATATTATGTAAACTTCAGTTTTTTTGTTGTTTTTTTTTGTGTTTACGAAAATCTGCTGATTGGCAATAACACAAAAATAAAACAGTAACAGTAATTCTAGCGGTAGAGAACTAAATAAATATTTATACATATACCTTTATATAATAAAATATAAATCTTTATACTTTTCTCTTATTTTATAACTATTCCCACATTTTAAGTTCTAAAGAATAAATAAATGAATAAATAAATAAACATAAAGATCATTAAGACAAAATCAAAGCATGTTGGTTCAATGCTTACACATGTGAGTTTGTAAGTGTTGAAAACTTGAATTAAAACTAATATTTTCAGCTTCAAAGTCATCTGAAGAAGTAATGAGCTCCCAAGTTTCATCTTTGTCACTTGAATCAAGTTTATTTTCCTCTAAATAATCAGAATCCGAGTCCATTTTAGTGTAGTCGAATTGACTGACAAAACGTAAACAAATCAAAATGGCGTTCGGTGGGTCACCTGATAGCGTTGTTTTATTTACGAGAAATTGTTGTTAAAATGAAAATTGACTATTATTTTTTAGTAGAAAGTATTTAGAAAGCATTTTTTTAAATAAAAATATTATACTAGACATAAAAAGTCACATTTTATTGTATGCCGTCTGTTGGGCTTTAATCCTTGCGTCAGCCTAAACCGTACACAGCTAGAATGAAATTTTGTTTGGTTGTCTATCCTGGTGTTATATCTAGATATCCATGGTGTAAAGTAACCGAGTCCACCCAGCTTTAAATTAAATTGGTACCTGACATCGGTTAAGGAAGTAAAGGATGCCGCGCTAACCGCACCATCCCTTTATACGCCGAGGTTACTGAAACAGATGTATTGTCCACTTCACCTGCCCCGAATGCCCTATTAGGCTAAGGGAACTTTGCTTGTTACATATGAATAACTTTGACTCAATCGTTTGGGGTACTGAACATACTGGCTTGCCCGGGAACCAGCGTTCCATGTAAGTAGTGCGCCTATGCCAGGGGAACCAGTGTTCCATCTAAGCTGTGCGCCTATGCCCGGGGAACCAGTGTTCCCTGTAATCTGTGCGTCTAAGCCCGGGGAACCAGTGCTCCCTGTAAGCTGTGCGCCTATGCCCGGGAAGCCAGTGTTCCCTCTAAGCTGTGCGCCTATGCCCGGGGAACCAGTGTTCCCTGTAAGCTGTGCGTCTAAGCCCGGGAAACCAGAGCTCCCTCTAAGCTGTGCGCCTATGCCCGGGGAACCAGTGTTCCCTGTAATCTGTGCGTCTAAGCCCGGGGAACCAGAGCTCCCTCTAAGCTGTGCGCCTATGCCCGGGGAACCAGTGTTCCCTGTAAGCTGTGCGCCTATGCCCGGGGAACCAATGTTTCCTCCAAGCTGTGCGCCTATGCGAGCGCGCACTGCACGCCAAGTGCTCAAATGTCATGGTTTTGATTTTCCGAAACGCAGTAACAAGTTTGTGGGCGGAGTCGTTAAGTTACCGTAATCGCCCAACGTATGAAAACTTTACTTATCTGTCCATTAGTGCATCGAATATGTATTCTTATGTCTTATTTTTAGTTCGTGAATGGCTTTCAAGAGTGAGTTTAAAAAAGGATAAGAAAGACTGAGAGAGGGGGAGCTTGGGGGATACGCCAGAGAGCGACTGGGATAGAGTTAGAGAATAGGAAAAAGAGAGAGCGAGAGAGAGAGAGAGAGAGAGAGAGAGAGAGAGAGAGAGGGAGAGAGAGAGAGAGAGCGAATAAAGAGAAAGGGAAAGAGACATGGTTTAGGACATTAAGAAGGGTTAAAGAAAAGAGGGGGTGGGGTGGGGGTTAAGGGGGGGAATCGGCCCAAGCCCCAGTTTGACAAGTCATGTAGTAGTTGGCCAGTACTCAAACTGCTGGAGACTAAGATCATATTGATCTGAAGGGCATACTTGTTAGAAAGATGGTGTGGTGGTGGGGGGGGGGAGAATTAAAAAAAAAAAGAATACCCACACTTTTGCCCCCCCCTGACTGCCGGCTACCCCCCCCCCCCCAAATCTGCGATCGTTGTTCTTGTTTTTATTTCTTTTTCTTTCTATTCCCCCCTCCCACCCTCTACCCATTTCGTCTTAGACCCCCGGTACATTTTAAAATGTTCAGGATGGGGGGGGGGGGGGGGCTGGAATAGAAGATCGAAATGTGCGGGAGACGGGGGAGGGAGGGGTGGGTGCGGCAGGAAAGAGATAATCGGATTTGGTGGAGGATGGGGTTGGGCTGTGTGTGTGTGTGTGGGGGGGTGGTTTAAGAGTAGAGGTCTAAGTATTAGCGTTCATTCTGTTCTGTTGTAGTAAATCCAGAGTAGTGTAGAGAATGAGGGGGGGGGTAACTCCTCCCCCTCACCACAACACACATCCTTCCTCCTGCCACATAAATTCTTCGGTTTCAAGTACGATTCACGTATTGTGTGTGTGTTGTGTGTGTGTGTGTTGTGTGTGTGTGTGTTGTGTGTGTGTGTGGTGTGTGTGTGTGTGGTGTGTACGTCTGTGGTGTGGTTCTCACTTGCTGGTCAGTTTGTGTGTGAGCAGTCATTTATTTGCTCCTGACTGTAATGATGATAAGACTTGTGTTTTGTGCGCGTGTGTGTGTGTGTGTGTGAGAGAGAGAGAGAGAGAGGGAGAGAGAGAGAGAGAGTGTGAGTGAATGTATGTTTGCGTAAAGAAGAAAATCCGAAATACATATAGAAAAAAAAGTCGTTTAGCAGATGTAGCGTGTTACTGTTAGTGTGTGCGTGTGTGTGTGTGATAGAGAGAGAGAGAGAGTGAGTGTATGTTTGTGTAAAGAAGACAATCCGAAATAGAAATAGAAAAAAAGTCGTTTAGCAGATGTAGCGTGTTACTGTTAGTGTGTGCGTGTGTGTGTGTGTGTGTTCTGTCACTCCGCAGAAAAGAACCATTATTTACTCAAAGAGTTCGGTGGAATGATCCCCAGCGCCCAGCTTAATGTGTTGGTTCATTAAGACCTGAATCTCTCCCCCCACCCACTCCCTTCCCCACTTCAACCCTTCTACAACCAGACCTGGTCAATCAAACGCAATCTAGAGGATGCTTTAACAACAAGCAGTGCGCCAAATAGATGGAAGGGGCATACAAAATAAAACAAGCAATCTAAGCCTGTTCCATTCTGGACACAGGACGTGTTAGCGCATTTTCGTATTATGTATCAGTACGTATGCTATCTTTTAGTAAATATTTGTAAATTTTGGAAATGTTTACAAATTCAATTGTGTAATGCATATATCTGAAAAAAGATATTAAAAAGACGTTTCTTTATAATTGAAAACAAAATTATTTTCTCTTAAATCTAACTACAAGTGGTTTGTGGTCACTGAAATAGGACTCATAATTGAAACATTCTAAATTGTAGTCATTTAATCGTCCGAAAACTCCGTCAATTGTTGTTTTATATAAAGTACGGGAAGTAAGTCGTGTTTAATAACTGTTACAAAAATAAATAATGATTACACCCCTTTGATTAGCTTTTATTATTTATATTTAAAATATAAGCAAAACGGTACATAAAAAAACTCTTATATTTTGGCCCTGAGAGGTCAAATCGCGAAATGGACTTTTGATGTACACTTGGCAGGCCAAGACCTACACAATGATATATACATCATGGGTCTAGGACTTATGGTTGCTGAGATATAGGGCGGTCCATTATTAATATAGCTTATATAGTAAAAAACGGTACTTTATAGGGGCCCCTTTTACGGCCCTGAGAGGTCAGATCGCGAAATGGAAAAAAGTCATTTCTTGGCAGGCCAAGACCTACAAATGATATATACATCATGGGTCTAGGACTTATGGTTGTTGAGATCTAGGGTGCTGACGGACGGACGGACAGACAGACAGACAGACAAAACGGGGACAATAGAGCATTTTTTTTCGAAAATGCTCTAAAAGGAAGGGGGGGTCCAACAATTCACTTCTAGGAATGGAATGACGCTGGCATGTTTTCGCAGATATTCTGAATGTGTGCACAAATAAATATATGTTTTCGATATTTATCAATGACACGATTACAAGTACAACACGGCCTCGAGGGCTAGAGAGTACTTTACCCTACATTCTTGTAGATACATTTTAAAACATTGTGTCTAGAGGCAAACTGTATCCATTGTTGTAGCTCAAAAGTATATAAATATCCAGGAGACATGCACTTTTCTGATTTTTATTCATTGTGTAAGTGATAGAATTATGATTACAGTATAAATTGAGATATCACGTTTAGAAAGGATAATCCGTTTATCACTGGGTATAAATCGGTTAGCTATGTTTGTTTCTTCTGACAAGAAATGGTCATTTGAATGTGTCTGTTATGTTCTTTTGATTGGGGGGGGGCGATATTTTAATGTAGCGG
The DNA here is from genome assembly GCA_021962125.1 of Bulinus truncatus. Taxonomy (NCBI): domain Eukaryota; kingdom Metazoa; phylum Mollusca; class Gastropoda; family Planorbidae; genus Bulinus; species Bulinus truncatus. The sequence continues at coordinate 190,119 of JAGDYQ010000222.1, forward strand.
TCATTTCGGTCCGTTTGAATGTGGCGACTGTGTCCTTCTCAAGTGTATGTGTGTGTGTGTGGGGGGGTCAGTTGAATGTGCGCATCTGTATCCTTCTGAATGGGACACCAGTTAAACATGACTATTGCCTCATGATTGGGGCACCATTTAAATGTGGCAGCTGCGTCCTTCTGGATTGGGGGGGGGGAGGTAGGAGAGGGGGCAGTTATGGGTGGCGGCTGTTTTTTTTTCAAGAAGTGGCGCCATTTAAATGATTCAACAATGTCCTTATGAAACTGACCACAAAATAAATCCGGTGGCTTTTGTTTTCCTGGAAGTGGCGCCGTTTAAATGATTCAACAATGTCCTTATGAAACTGACCACCAAATAAATCCGGCGGCTTTTGTTTTCCTGGAAGTGGCGCCGTTTAAATGATTCAACAATGTCCTTATGAAACTGACCACCAAATCAAAATCCGGCGGCTTTTGTTTTCCTGGAAGTGGCGCCGTTTAAATGATTCAACAATGTCCTTTATGAAACTGATCACCAAATAAATCCGGCGGCTTTTGTTTTCCTGGAAGTGGCGCCGTTTAAATGATTCAACAATGTCCTTATGAAACTGACCACCAAATAAATCCGGCGGCTTTTGTTTTCCTGGAAGTGGCGCCATTTAAATGATTCAACAATGTCCTTATGAAACTGACCACCAAATAAATCCGGTGGCTTTTGTTTTCCTGGAAGTGGCGCCGTTTAAATGATTCAACAATGTCCTTATGAAACTGACCACCAAATAAATCCGGTGGCTTTTGTTTTCCTGGAAGTGGCGCCGTTTAAATGATTCAACAATGTCCTTATGAAACTGACCACCAAATAAATACGGTGGCTTTTGTTTTCCTGAGAGGGGTGCCATTTGAATGTGGCGACGGTGTGACGCACCCAGCTGTTGTATTTTTCGTCACTAAATATGTGAAAGAATAAACAATACCAAGCCTTAGACGGCATCAGTTCGTTGAAAAGGAAATAAACAAACAACAACGTTACGTCTGTGTAAAAAATGACCTCAACAGCAGCCCTTTCATTATTAATGCGACACCCTCACGTTCTTAAGCAGTTCTTTCTCTCCTTCCCGTGTAAAACTGTAAACATTCAGTGATTATTTTTTTTTACAAGCATACAGCTAGCTATTCGTGCGCATCTAGCACAGGTCCTATATATACACTTAAACTTCGCTGTGCTATAGATGTATTGAAAACGCTTTACGTAAGTGATCACCATGACATGTAAATGGAGTTCCCGGAAATGAACATTTTGCTGCGTGCCAAGTGATTTGTCATTTGATTGAGGACAGATTTTTTTTTTTTTTTAATTTTTAGAAGTTAATTAAAATGATACATTTTATAGCTGCTGGCTATATGTCAGTAAATTCAATTTACTTTTTTTTTTTTTAATTTTAAAAACTTAGAACAAATACAGATTAAAAAATGAAATAGAATTCATGGTTCATAAGGTGAAAAAAAAATCCTCTTTGAAAAAAAGTGATCTGACTGGCGATATATTGCATCCAGCTATTGTGTTGTATTCAGGGCATGACATATCCCTTCCCATGCCCAGAGAGTTTAGGACAAGGGGAATAAATATTTTAAGAAGAAACCCTCTCAAACTATTTGCCTGAGGGTCAACAAGTCGTTACTGGCCAGACCGGTGGATTTCCTAGAATTGAAAAGATACTTTATAAAACATATCTGTTTCAAATAAAACAGAAAGTACTATCTGGAGCCGGATAAAACGACACATTAACTTTGAATGCTATGTGAAGATGATGGTTTAGCAATGGTCCAAAAGAAGACTTGAAAAATCCACTTGACACGGCTGTCAGTCGAAAAATAGACGCCTAGGTCGCCTTGCAGTATAACCCCCGGGGGAAACATTTGGAAAAAAAATGGGGTAGAATGATTAAAAAGTTCCAGTTTTAAAAATTCAGTTTTACGCCCATATTAAAAAAAAGTCAGTCTGACGTCCAGTTTAAAAAGCCAGTTTTACGCCTGGTTTAAAAAGCCAGTTTTATGCCTGGTTTAAAAAGCCAGTTTTACGCCTGGTTTAAAAAAAGTCACTTAGGCGCCTAGTTTAAAAACCCAGTTCGACGCATAGTTTAAAAAGCAAGTTTGACTTATAGTTAAAAAAAAGCCAGTTTAACGTCCAGTTTAAAAAGCCAGTTTAACCTCCAGTTTTAAAAAGCCAGTTTGACGTTGAGGTTTAAAGTTAAGGGAGAGAATTTGGTTTGCTAAAATGGGTGAGGGTTCTGGCGGTGTAAATATGGTAATCACTGGGCCTCAGAGTGTTAAAAGTGAGAAAAGTAGGTCGAAAAACAACATCAACAACACCGGATTAAGTAGGTCGAAATACAGCATCAACAAAGGATTAAGTAGGTCGAAATACAACATCAACAACAACGGATTAATTGAGCCAGAGAGATAATGAGAGGAATAAAGAGTGTCTCAAATGAAGAAAGAGATGTAGTGAAAGTAAGAGAGATAAAGAATGAACAAAGTGAATGTACAGAATAAAAGAATAAGCAAAGAGTAACTACGGGAGGGTGAGGAGGAAAATGAAATACAGAAAGAACAAAATAAAGAATGTAAAACTGACACATATAAAAACATATGCAAAAAAAAAAAAAGTTTAATTGAGATGGGACAAAAATTGCCCACGGTTTGAAGGAGTTAATGAAGTTGATAGAAGTGAACCGCTCCTAATGATGTCAAAATAAAGTTTTTGGTTTTTTTTTTTGGGGGGGGGGGGGTGAGATGTTCATTAAGATGCATTGTTCGCCCCCAAACATGGCATCAAGAAAAAAAAATACAAGAAGTTTCCGATCGAAAATTAATTATCTGTTTATCTCCCCCTTCTCCAATCAAACAACCCTCTGCCCCCTCCCTCCCTCCCCCCCCCCCACCTTTTAAAAAAATCCCCTTTACGTCCATTCCCCTCCAGTGTTGAAACACGTCGTGGTAATTTTAATAAGAAACACATCGTGGTAATTTTAATAAGAAACACATCGTGGTAATTTTAATAAGAAACACATCGTGGTAATTTTAATAAGAAACACATCGTGGTAATTTTAATAAGAAACACGTCGTGGTAATTTTAATAAGAAACACGTCGTGGTAATTTTAATAAGAAACACATCGTGGTAATTTTAATAAGAAACACATCGTGGTAATTTTAATAAGAAACACATCGTGGTAATTTTAATAAGAAACACGTCGTGGTAATTTTAATAAGAAACACGTCGTGGTAATTTTAATAAGAAACACATCGTGGTAATTTTAATAAGAAACACATCGTGGTAATTTTAATAAGAAACACGTCGTGGTAATTTTAATAAGAAACACATCGTGGTAATTTTAATAAGAAACACGTCGTGGTAATTTTAATAAGAAACACGTCGTGGTAATTTTAATAAGAAACACGTCGTGGTAATTTTAATAAGAAACACATCGTGGTAATTTTAATAAGAAACACGTCGTGGTAATTTTAATAAGAAACACGTCGTGGTAATTTTAATAAGAAACACGTCGTGGTAATTTTAATAAGAAACACGTCGTGGTAATTTTAATAAGAAACACATCGTGGTAATTTTAATAAGAAACACATCGTGGTAATTTTAATAAGAAACACGTCGTGGTAATTTTAATAAGAAACACGTCGTGGTAATTTTAATAAGAAACACGTCGTGGTAATTTTAATAAGAAACACATCGTGGTAATTTTAATAAGAAACACGTCGTGGTAATTTTAATAAGAAACACGTCGTGGTAATTTTAATAAGAAACACATCGTGGTAATTTTAATAAGAAACACGTCGTGGTAATTTTAATAAGAAACACGTCGTGGTAATTTTAATAAGAAACACGTCGTGGTAATTTTAATAAGAAACACATCGTGGTAATTTTAATAAGAAACACATCGTGGTAATTTTAATAAGAAACACATCGTGGTAATTTTAATAAGAAACACATCGTGGTAATTTTAATAAGAAACACATCGTGGTAATTTTAATAAGAAACACATCGTGGTAATTTTAATAAGAAACACATCGTGGTAATTTTAATAAGAAACACGTCGTGGTAATTTTGAAGACACATTTGGTGTTGATGTGTGTTTGAGATGTTGCCTGTTATTCATGGTCTGTTTTTGTGCGTTTGTTTGTCATGTGTAGTCTTTGTTTGTATGTTTGTTTGTCATGTATAGTCTTTGTTTGTACGCGTGTTTGTCATGTATAGTCTTTGTTTGTACGCGTGCTTGCCTAGAGTCCTTACTTAAACGTTTGTTTGTCATTTATAGCCCCTGTGTTAGTACATGTGCCTTCCATTTGTAGTCTGTGTTTGTATATGTGCCTGTCACACAGGGACGAGGCGTGAGTGATGCCGGTCATAGTCATGTTTGTAGAAAATGCTATTTAATGGTACTGTGTTTATTGAATATATTTAGCATAATCATTCATAATAAAATGAATACAAGTTTAAATATATATAACATTCATTTTTATATAGATTGTATGTGTTGTTAGTCTAATAATGTATACAAATATATAAATCTTTGTTCGTTTGTACTTTGTATATAGCATAAAAACATCAATAAATTTTTCTCTAAGAGTTAAACCGGCAACACTCACGCCTCGTCCCCGCTGTCATGTGTGTGTGTGTGTGTGTGTGTGTGTGACTGCTGTTCATATTTTTGGTTCGTATGTGTGCCAGACAATAATAGGCTATATTTGTATTCATTTATAGTCTTATATTATATGCTTCCCTGCAATTTATATTTTACTGGTATGTGTCACTGCCATGTATAATCTTACATTGATATGTATCCCTGCAATGTATGATCTTATATTGGTATGCATCCCTGCAATGTATGATCTTATATTGATATGTATCCCTGCAATGTATGATCTTATATTGGTATGTATCCCTGCAATGTATGATCTCATATTGGCATGTATCCCTGCAATGTATGATCTTATATTGATATGTATCCCTGCAATGTATGATCTTATATTGGTATGTGATCTATCCACTTATAGTATCAGTTTGAAAACCGATCTTTAGGATCGATATGTCTCATGCAAATAAAGATATTAAGGCGTTATTGAGCACATCCTAGTATTCGGGATGCAGTACTTGATGTGCAAGAAATACTTTTAAAAACTCACAGAAGATCTATACATACAGTCTTGCAATAGGAAGTTTCCTCCAGGTAGATCCATCTGACCGATGGTCGATGAGGCTTTGAATCGACAGCCTCAGCGGTCAACATTTTATTTTGCTACCTACTCAGCCAATGATATTTGTTTGACCAATAATCCAGACCAACTCTGTATCATACACCCCCTCTCTCCACCAGTTTCCTTTATCATGCCCACGTACCCGGTTGACCAAGTGCTGACCACAGGCCAAACATGGCAGCAATAAGACTGATATAGCCCACAGCTGCGACAAGTGACCACATGGCAAGTGGCCGGCTGGACAAACATCCCAAGGGACCAGGCGTTTGGTAGGAAAAAGCGATTGACCGATCGAATCCCTTGTGGTCATACCAGAACATCTTGGCCCTGTGCTGCTCAGAAGATTAAAATAAAGGCTAATTAGCGAAAGGAGACGGTTTATATATAAAAAAAAAAATAAATAAATGACTGATATGACCACTTACCGAAACGAACCGTTACCAAAAAAAAAATACTCAATCGTAATATAAGAGCTGTTTAATTACCAAGGCTTGAAACAGAACAGATGAAGTATGGAGGATTAATACGCAAATAAAAAAGACTGAAGGACAACATCAGAACACCTCTTTGATCCGTTACCTCCATGTTTGGCAAGAGGGGAAGCCGACTGAAGCAGTCCTTTGACCAGACATAATCTGTTGAGGGAAAAAAAAACACAAACTTCTGTCAACACAGTTCTAGACTTTTGATAGTTAACTTAAAATGCAATTTTATGAAGTGGTGGTACTTGGGTGAGGAAGGTGGGGGGAAAATTGATCAAGCCAGTCCACTTCATTACCGAAAACGCCAATTTTTGCGGTGGCTAAAAATAACATTCAATAGTCGCTAACGTTCAAGTGGAATATTTTAATCTCTGAACTTTTTATTTTCTGTTTAGTTTGGCGATGGGTTAGACGGAAAAAAAAAATAACTTCACTAGCTGTACCCTGCAAAAAACCTTTGCATAGAGTTATATTCCCTTAGGTTTGATCAGTGTGTGGAGTCCCTGTAAGGATGAGATGAAATCTCTTAGATCCTATAAACTACGAATGGGACGGTTTTTATGGTGCCCTTCTTCCATCCCCACCATAGCCGATAGTGCCATGGCCATGGAGGCACCACGGGGGATATATCCATGACCTGAAAAATCCATTGGTCCTCACCGGAGATCAAACCAGGGAACCTCAGGTCGACAGTCGAGCGCTTTACCGCACGACCACAAATCCCCGACATTGACCACAGGATACTAGAACTTGACCAAACAAAAACATCTCCCAGTGTAGACAAGTAGTGTCACGACGTGTGTGGTCATCATAACCCGATGACCAGTTGACCCTCTAACTGCTGTGATTAAATGTTAGTCACTTGACTAATACAAGACCAAGGAGGGAGGTTACTTTAATTTGCATGCTTATCTTCCAATACTACTCATTCCACCCTTTTCAACATCACCTTGCTCGTTCTCTCCCCCCTTTCTCTCTTCCTCCCCCTTCTCTCTCTTTATCTTCTCTCTCTCTCTCTCTCTCTCTCTCTCTCTCTCTCAAACACATAATCACACTAAAGTAGGTCTTTTAACTTAAGTTGTTATCAATTTATTTTATTTCAAAACTAAGTATTATTATTTATACATGAATACATTAAAAAATTGCCAACATCTGTCAAGTAGGTTTAAAACTATGGAGTCGATAACTGCTTCCTGTTCAACAAGGACATTTTTGGTTTGGCACACATACAATCACATTCACGTACATCCCGACGGTCATAATGCACGCTTATTCTCTTGATGACCATCGGCCACTCATAACATATCCCACTGGCCACACAGGGCTGACCTATATATGACATTTCGGATACAGAAAGTTCTTCCCCTCTCTTGCTTCTCACTTCATCACCACCCGTGTCACGCCCACACACACACACACCAACAGTTCTCCACACCCCCACCCCTTCCCCCACCCCCACTTCATTCCCTGGCATCTTACGACTTCCCTTGGCATTTAGTGGTTCTAAAGTTCATATCTGGCCAGCGGTCATTTCGCTTTGATCAAATACCTTTACATCACATGCACGCCCACTCCCCCCCCCCCCTATTTTTTATCACGTCAGGGGAGAAAACCTAATACGATGGTCATGAGAAGAAAAAAAAGTGTTTGTTAAGTCCCCTGTTTAGATAACTCTTAAGCTCCAGTAACTGTCTATAGGATTTATAATAGTAACTTCAAAAAGGAACATATTTATCGTATATTTCTACAACTGGCTGGTTGGGCGAATGGACACTGTGCAGCCGGTAGACTTGAAGGATTGCTTCTCTAATGAGGTCGTTTAAATGTCTCACTGAGCTCTTATTCGTTCGTATAAACTCTTATAAAACAAAACCCATAGGCGTTTCTAGGGTGGAGGGAGGGGGGGGTCCAAATTTGAAAATCCCCCCTCCCGGGACCCAGCTTGAGGGGGCCCCCAAATTTTTTTTACAATAAATATTAAGTATATTATCTCATGTCATTGTGTCGAATGTTAAAATGCAGGGGCCCCAAAGAGGCCAAGCCCCCCGGGCCCCCAAATCCCTAGGTTCGGCACTGACAAAACCCAAATCGCTGCAAGGGAAGCTTTGTTTACTGATAATATCTGACTGCAGAGGCCATCCTTCTAATGGTATTCAAAAATTTTACATGGAATATTTTGTTAAGTGATGGAGCTTCCTAGTTTTTGGCCCCCTTAACAGATGTAAATTCAATGTAAATCATCATAATCAATGTCTCAATATAAATCACCATAATCGATATCACAATGCAAATCACCACAATCGATATCACAATGTAAATCACCACAATCGATATCACAATGTAAATCACCATAATCGATATCACAATGTAAACAATAAGCACAGCAGTCCTCTATTAGTATTAGTAATCCTTTTAATCAGATGTCACACAACAAAACCTCAACACGACATCACAATTTAAGTCCATTCTTACAACTGATTACTACAATAACTGGACAGCAACTCCTTGTACACATTTTCACACACACACACACACACACACACACACACACACACACACACACACACACACACACACACACACCGTCAATCTCTGAAAGCCAAGTTTTTTCCATTTGCAAACATTACCAAAAGCCATTACACGTACAGCCTTATAAGCAAACATAACAAAAACAATAACGAAAACGATATAACTTGGATGGTTAACTGTTTGCTGATTATAAGTGATCAAAGTCAGCCGAGTTAAATAATACATTGTTTACTTGAACATAATAACAGAATATTAAGTTAGCGATAGAATCAATCAAATTGTTGTCAATACGGTTTCTTTGATAATTCAACGCAAACATTCACCCTCGCTTCTACACTCACTCTCGTGAGTGAGATGAAGACAATATTAGGTCTGGTGGTGCGGCGCCGTTAAGGCATAGCCGTTCTCGGATTTTGTGGGGGTCCACATAAGAGATAGATAATTAGGGTCCATAGGCAGATTCTTGGATAATTTGAGGCCGTAGACAAAGACTTTGAGATAATTAGGGGCCGTAAGCACAAGTCCCTCTAGGGGGCTCAAATTAACACCAGGTTTTGAAAAGAATTTTCACCGGAAAGGGGGCTTTTTGGTAATGGCGGACCCAAATGGCCAGAGATAATGATGGGTAAATGTTAATTCATCAAAAGCATTCCCTTTTTATCCGACCAAGCTTTGGACACTAACAAACTCTTCGATTGTCCAGCAGAAACAATGTTGCTTACTGCAATGTTAAAAAAAACAACACCCACAATAACTTTATTACTTTTTTCGTTACTGAAATAAAAGTAACTAAGTTTATGTCTCCAGGGGCCAACACCCACAGTAAGTAAATGACCATTGTACCCCTGACCTCTAAAACGCCGAGGTCACACAGAAAAGGTCTGCAATGTTTATAGTGCTACTACATCACTTGAATACAATTGGCTAGAACCATGGCTAGAACTCTTCTGGGTACTCTCGAACTAACATGTTTAAATAGAAAATGTGGACGAAAAAAAAATACTCTCTACCACCGTGGTGACATTGATGCATTACTGTGTGTCTTTTGGTTAACTTCGGAAATTCCCAGTGAGAAATATTCGAGCAAATGTGATATTTCTCCATTATTTTTTTTTTAATAAGTGGACTATTTATAGGTGGAGGGTGTGTGTTTATACGTTGTTTCCTTTACTAACACTATTTAATTAAGAGCAGGGATACGAGAGTAAATTCAAGTCGTATATTAATTTTGTTATTAAAAGCCCTAGAAGACAATAGTCCTATTTATCCATGTATAACTATGTCGTTGCACTTCAAAGCTCTTTAGGTCAAAGGCCCCAAATTGGTGGCCCCCCACAGACATTGGGGGGGGGGGCATTCTTTCCATTTTTAAAATATCTTCCCCGCCCCCTCCCCCCACCTCTCACCATGAACTATATATCATTAATTTTTATCAACACACGTGGAAATACGATTGATACCATCGATACCTATAATACAAGATCACCATCGATACCTACAATACAAGATCACCATCGAAACCTACAATACAAGATCACCATCGATACCTACGATACAAGATCACCATCGATACCTACGATACAAGATCACCAATGATAGGAAGTAAAAATATTCTGAATACGTTTTATCAACAGACTTGAATGACAGTGGCGTAGCGAGCTTAACTCACGCCCGGGGCACAATACCTGTTTAGCGCCCCTCCCCCATTTGAAAACCATATAATATTATATGTTAAATATATCATTAGGCGCCCCTTTGTGAGTAGAGCCCGGGGGATGATGCCCCTACCCACCGCTCGCTACGCCACTGTTAAATGATGTGTCACATGAGGCCCTCAAGACTAAACATTGTGACCCTTGCGGCCCTAGATAGAGTTTGAAATGCCTGCTTTAGATCATTTGGCACCAAATTTACACACCAAAAAAAAAATATTGATATTTAAAAACTAAACTTCTTCACATTGTGAGACTTTTGAATCTTGAGCCAAAGGTTCAGTCAAACAATTTTTAGTTGGCAAGTGTCTGTTACATTATACCATTTTTTTATATTGGCTTGTGTTCATTTGTAAAAACCTAAGCTAATTTCTATAAACTCACTCTTCCGGGTGTTGTTTGACGTTTGTCACACATGAGACTCTATTGACTAATACTAATCAGATGATATTTCAGTTGACTTATGCCGGCGGTCTGGTTAGCAAGAGAGATATTGGTTTTACTATAAACAACTGTGAACATTACTTTCAGAAATATTAGACATTGGGAACAGCATGAAGAGAAAGACGGTCTGGTGGATCCATCCATTATTGCACCATATTCCCCCCCCCCTCCCGCTTCAACCCCCACAGGGACCGGCCACAAGATGAAATTCTACCGCTTTTATTCAATATGAAGGTAAATAAAAAAAGATGATTCACTAATTATTCTCTAATGTCTCCGCGGTACTGACCGTAATGGTCACTCAATGACTATAAAAGAATGGTAGTCATTAAGTAACGTTATACACAGGAAATAAACAACAATAATGTAAAATGTAAGACGAATGAGAAAGGGGAGAAATGTTCCCTGTAATCTTCCAAAGACTGTGCGAGGGAAATAGTTATTGACTGTGCACAACATCGGAAGGAAATTTACACTTGAGGGAGAGACATGGCGGGAAATTTACATTCGAGTGCGGGATATAGCGGGAAATTTACATTCGAGTGCGGGATATATCGAGCAATTTACATTTGAGTGCGGGATATAGCGGGAAATTTACATTTGAGTGCGAAACATTGCGTTATAAAGGCCGACAATGAGAAACATTTTGTGCGCTCTGTTTAAATGTGCACGCGCGCTATCGGCGCTATCGAACTACAGCCTAGACCAGGGGAGGGGGACGTTTTTTGTGTCGCTGCCCACATTGTACTCGAAATTTTGACCTGCGGTACGGAACAAGACCAGATGGATGCAGTGCCAACAAGTTGTAAAGTAAATTAAGTGTAAACGGCATACCACAAAAGGCTAGTGCTGTGATTTACTCTGAAACGAGTGACGGGGGCCGCGGGCAGGATTAAATAGTCTGGCGGGTCGAATGCGGCCCTTGGGTCGTAGTTCGCCCATGGCCGGCTTAGAATGAACAGTGGTGGGGGGTGCTTCGTACAAACATTTCTGGTTGCTGCGTTAAACATCTCAGTGTTTCCACCTATACTGCCTCCTTCCTCACTCTATCCCCGAGCCTAATAAACAAGAAATCAGAGGCAATAAGTCATTACGTCATCACGGTCTTATTTCTGAAGAGACGGCCTTTTTGTCAGTACATGTCATACTTGATACAACTCCACTTTGAATGGGCTCAGAAAAATTGCATCCCATTCCATTGGTCGGAAGTGTTAGCTTTTTGTTCATCTGTTCACAGAGTTATAAATTATGTCTTTTGTTTTTTTTTTATTTCTTTTTTTTTTAGAAATTGAGCATTTTAAAAGAAGGCAGAATAAAAAAGAATAACTTTCTAGCTCTCCGGGCGTGACAATGGTCAGTAAATCGCCATCATACGGTCGGCCAGTGAGTTGGTCAGTGTCCGCTTAGTTTCACCCCATATGTGTCACATGGTGTCTGGCATGGGGGGTGTTTGGTCCAGGGAATAAACTGTCACGCAATAATGTGAGAACTTGGTCAGGGGGGAAAATATGACCGAGGAAGTCCAGTGCTCAGCTTGCACAGTGTCTTATTTCATCAAGGGATAAAAAAATGTGATAGCTTAGAATTTTTATGCTGTTCTGTTTATATTTCTCTTATGGTGAAATTTTTTGTGTAAGCGTGATTCTAAATGTTGATGTGGCCAGATTTTATTGGCACTTTTTTTTGCACTTTGTGTTGCCAAAATGTTTTTATACATTTTATTTTTTCGATGAAATTCTCATGTTACCCTTTTGCCGAATTTTCGTCCTGTTCATCCTATTCAAGTGGCCAGATAATCTTACATGTAATCATCAGAAAGTAGTTGCATTGAAGGGAAAATAAAAAGAAAACTTTTGAAGCGTTATAAAATATAAATAAATGGAAACATGAGATTTAGCAGCTGTTTCGTTCACATGCCGATTTGGTTAGCATAAACAAAAACGGCCATTCATAAGCAATGCTAATTTTATTTGAGCAAATGTGTGAAATAAAGCAAAAAAAAAAAAAAAAATGAGCAGTGAAGATCTAGTTCTCAGGATTTATGGATTGACGTGTGAGCTTTTTGCTAATCTGACCAATTTGAGAGATGAATTAAGCTCAATAATTAAAAAAAAAAATAATATAATTAAAATAGAATATTAAGAAAGAAAGGCTTTAAAAAAATGTAATAATTTTCATAAATTTCATAATTTTCATAAATTTCATAATTTTCAAGGAAAGCAAAAAAAAAAAACAAAGCCATAAAACAATTATTTTAAGGATTTATATGCTCATGTCAAAGTAAATAGCAGTATTTAGACATTAATTAGAAGTATACCATGGATTCTTTGTTTCTAGATAGGTATTTTAATTATTTTATTATGAAGAGCACACTCACTATACCTTGATATTTCATTTTGATATTAGGTTCTAGCTGCAGAAAACTACTTGGAGATATTTTATAAGTTCAATTCTTACTGAATTTGAAAAATTTGCCGTGTTCAATTAAGCCTATTCCATATACAACTATAAGAAGAAATATATTTTGTTATATTTAAAAATGGTTTTGTTTAATTTCAATACTACTAAGAAATGTTGATTTTTCAAAAATATAATTTTGAGTTTAAAAGTAAATTAAGTAGTAAAATCTCAAAGAAAAATATTGTTACACATTGTTTACAAAAAATGTTAATATTTATTCAATGTAACAAAAGTATTTAGTTTGACTTAAATTTTAATTGCCATTTTTTTTATTAAATCAGGGGAGGGTACTTTTTTTTGAGGTCTTGTTTCTATAACGGCGGCCACGTTTAATGTGCTACAGTCTCGGAGATGTCCTTATAACTTATATAACAAACATACTCAATACTAAACACCAATGTTTAAATTGTAATACATTCTTATAAATGTATTCAACTCAAAAGAATGAACATAGAACAGATATTAATCAGAAAAATCGTATTTTTTTGTGTGCAACAGCTTAAAGACAGGTTTAAGAGTTCTGAATAAGGAGAAGAAATGTTTGAGTTTGCGCTGATGTTTTTCTAAAAAAAAAAGTCCAAAAAGTTCAACGAAGAATTCTTTCCTTTGATAATTCGGACAAAGTCATTAACGCAGCATTCAAGAACAGAGAAATAAAAACAATTTATTTATTTATTTAAAAAACACAAGAAAAACAACAAAAAAACAACAACATGGATAATTTGGGTTTTCAAGACTCCACGGAATGTATCTTTGAGTAAGTAATCTGTCGTGAGGTTTTAACTCTTTGATTTGGTTGAAGTTTTTAGTTGTTTGAAGTTAATGTTTCGTCCAAATTATTTGGTTGGTTGGTGAGTGTGCATTGAGTGGGACGCACAGCGAATTTAAAATTAAAAACATCTCCCATTGCATGTATTTTTATGTATGGGTCTTTTTTTAAACAAAACGACAACACCCCTCCCCCCACCCCCACACACATGCCCCACCCCACACACACACAGTCAAATTAGCTTTTGATTTGTATTTCACATTGTTTTTTTTAGATGTTCTCCCATCAGAACATTAACGAGGTGGCAGTGTGGTGTGTGATATGTCTGTGAGGATGAGATGAAATCTCTCAGATCCTTTAAACCTCTAATGGGACGGTTTTTATGGCATCCTTCTTTCATCCCCACCATAGCCGATGGTGCAATGGCCATTTGAGGCACCACAGGAGACATAGCGGGGACTTGAGGCCATGATCTGAAATATTCATTGGTCCTCACCGGTGATCGAAACAGCGACCCATCAGGTCGACAGTCGAGCGCTTTACCACACGACCATCCAGTGTGGTAGGGCGCTCGACCGATGACCTCAAGCCCCGTGAAATTTTTCTAGTCTGATCGATGTCCCCAAGCCCCCCCCATCTTACAAATGGGCCCCCGACATTTTATAGGGAAAGGAAAGGCTAATGGGCGTTGTAATAGCCCCCACACAATCCCGTGGAATAGCAGTAGCTACAGAAACAGGGGAACGGGTGGTCGTGCGGTCCGGTGAGGACAAGTGGATTTATAATATATCTCCCGTGGTACCTCCATGGCCATTGCACCATCAGCTATGGTGGAGATGAAAGAAGGGCGCCATAAAAAACCGTCCCCATTAGAGGTTTAAAGGATCTAAGAGACTCCATCTCATCCTTAAGAAGGACTTCACACACAGAAAGAGATGAACTCTACATCTTCTGAACCAATGGACATGCATTAGTCCATATAAGGAAAACTTTACTATTTTTCCTTACAACGTTATTGAACTCGTGTAGGCCTTTTTAGAAGTAGTTATTAGTGTATTTATACTAAAAAATATATCTTCCTTTCTTGTTTCTTGATGGTTTTACGTTTATGATCGTAAATAAACGCTCCTGTGAGGTGACCCTCATCTTGTCCGGCGCGTGGGACAGTTGCCCTAAATTGAGTGATTCTGGTGGGGCAACAGATGCCGATGCTGCTTACTCTAAAGGTGAGTGGGTTAAAACGCCGTAAAAGGGCCATCGCACTCATGAGCCCGCCACGATTCGAGCTTGGCGTTACTAATCGATAACTTACGTTTTTTTTTCTTGTGAGTGGCTTTTGAATGGACCGCTAACCACCGATTAAGCCCTGGGAGGGAATTTACAAACGACATTCCTTTATGGCGAAGACACATTTTAAAATGCATTTAAAGTTTTGATATAATTAATTATTGTGTATCTATTTTTAACAATCCATTAAAAAAATCTACAATTTACCCCTTAAATTGCTCCATGCTAAACAAAGTTAAAATATAAACAAAACTTGTTTTTCAGCCGTCCAAATTTATCCTGATGTTCCCTTTATTAGAAAAAAGAAAAATTTCTGTTTGAGGAAACTGAAGTTAAAAGTAGCGGTTCTTGCTTTTCTAGAACGAAGATAATGTAGCACAATTTAAAATCAGGAAAATGAAGACGAACTTCTGAGGATTAAAGGGTAGGTAACTTCAGACTACATGTTTTTCTTCCCTTGGTCGTCATTGTCTCCCTTGCCACATGTTTTCTTGTGAACTAACTAGTGTCTGGGACAGCGGAAATAACCTTTTATAAGAAGGTATATATATATATATATATATATATATATATATATATATATATATATACATATATATATATAAGTGTGGGTGTGTGTGTGTTGTGTAGAGAGACGAATGGCGTACGTGTGAGTTTGCGCGTGTGTGAGTATGCGTGCAAATGCGTGCACGAGTGTGTGTATGTGTGTGTGAAGGTGCACATGTGTATGTAAGCGTCAGTCTTGATTTGATAAGTTAACCTAGTGTTGGATTTTTAAAAAAAAATGATTCTTGGTTTAGACAGTTGATCGTGTTGACTTAAAATCTGATCTTGTTTTGATTTATAAAGTTGGTCTAGTCTTGATTTATAAAGTTGTCTTTATAGTCTGTCTTTCAGAAGGGACGGATAGTAGAGCGGTGTAGAGCGCTCGACTGTCGATCTGAGAGCCCTTGGTTCGATCCTCGGTGAGAACCAGAGGAAAAATTTTTCCAGGTCCTGGTGAAATGAAACTGAAAGTCCCTCGTCCACTCACATTTAAATGGGCGCCTGACCATAAGTTGTTGAAGTAAAGGTGTCTGGGCGCTGTGCTACCCACGCAATCTTTTTTATATGCGGTGGTTATAGAAACAGAGGTATTCTACACTCCGCCTGCCCCGATGGCCCTCTAGTGCTTCCATTTATCATTGATGTCTTCCTTTTAACAGTATTTCCTTTCACTTAAAAATAAAATTAGATAAAGATTGCAAAGCGGGAAAATAAAATCATGAAACAGCTGAGTAACCTTTTTTTTTCATTAAAATTTTGTTTTTAATGGATGGTGGAATCATAGACGTATCTCTAAGGGTGGAATCTCTCATGTGAACAATTTTGACGCGCCACATTTGGAACACAAACGCTCACTCACAAATGCACACATCCGCACACAGTTGAACAGGAGGTTTAACCATTTCTCTAATCTCCCGCGTACAATAAAAAGCAGCAGACCTCACGCAAACATGTGATTGGCTGAACAATTCAAGGGAGACAACACAAAAAAAAAATCCCACTGAAAATAGTTGTTCCAACAAGAACGCTAATTCTGAGAGATCCGTTTGATCTGCAGACCATTCCATGAGCTAAGTGATACAGGAGTTATCTCTCTACAAGAGGCGTCTGTGAACAGGCAAATGTTTAGGATGGCTCCATTCTATGGAAGTTTTGTTTACAGGTTGTCATGCTTGAGAGCCTATGAGAGCCACATTCCGTTTTTTTTTTCATAAATCTGCAGGCAGAGCAAATGTAAGCGGCACAATGAGAACCGCAACAAACTGTAGGAGCCTTATTGAGCCATCATTGGTTTCATACATGGTTTCGATTACTCACAGCTTAGTGAGTGATTAATGATCGATAATAATAAATCAGTTCACAATTTTGTATTCTTACCATCATAAATACTCAAATGTCTTTCAGGTCAACGAAATCTCATGAAAACAATCGGCGCATGCGCTCTAGGCTTAGGGCTACTCTTGACTGTCACTGTTGCGAATCGACTTAAAAAGTTGGTCTAGTCTTGATTTAGAAGGTTGGTCATGTCTTGATTAAGAAAGTTGGTCTAATCTTGATTTACAAAGTTGGTCTAGTCATGATCTAGAAAGTCGGTCATGTCTTGATTTAGAAAGTTGGTCTAGTCATGACTTCAGAAGTTGATCTTGTTGTATTTTGTTCCCCTTTAAGAGTCTAAACATTCGCAACTCACCATGGAATACAAACGTTTGTGAACAGAATGAAACCATCTTTATTGGTGGCTGAGTACCGTACACCAGTGGCTCTCACATTGACCGTCGTTGTTGCAGACTGACTCTAGGAGAATGCAACAGGTTACAATTTAGTCTGTTAAACCAACAAAATAAAATAGTTCTATCACAGCAACTTTTATATTGTTGGTGTAAGGACAGCAATTCTCAACCTATTTCGTGATCTCTCTCTCTCTCCCCCCCCCCTCGCCCCCACACTTAAGTTCGAATATTTTCACAATGGAATGTGCTTTACTTTAAAATGTGATACTTGGGCACTTACGGGACCTTCTTCAAACCCTTGGTTGTTTTAAAGGGAAATTAAATGTCGATGCGTACCACTGCATCACCTTTACTACCTCTATTCACAGTGTATTCAAAATGTATTATTTAATAAGGTTTTTTTTTTTAAGCCCTTGTCATAACTCTGTTATATTTACTGTAGTCAGTGCACGTTGTGAGTTTTTATTCAACATGAAAAGAGATATGTTAGAGGGAATTCCCTGTAGTACGGTAACGCACCAAATGAATGGGTTATAAAAATACGGAAGCAAATAAATAAGAGACACTGACGGTTTTTTGTAGGTAGATGTTTTTCTATAAAACTATGTCTTATTTGTAAAGTGAATAAATAAAAGAAATCACCATCGTCATCCTCGACATTTTGTGTTAATAAAGAAATTATTAATTAAATGGTAAATATTGTCATTTTTATTACTGGACATTTCTGTTCGACTAGTGATGTCAATCTAATTATATTTTAAGTAATGAGGACACTAGAGGATAATAACTTCACTATAATTGAAGTAGTAGTTACGCCTTCTGAGGAGATACGACAGCCCTGATGCGGAAACAAAGTGTAAGGGTCCCCGAAGACAAGAAACGATATACGTAACATAAATACGGGTGTCAAGTTGAGGGTATGTGGGGGCCATTTTCAAAGCGGAGCCCCGGACGCGTACCACGCTGTTAAATTCGGGATGGTGAAAGACGCTTCTAAATAGTTTGATTCATCGGAGTGAATTAAGTCAACTATCATATTACATGTCACATAATACATGTCACACAATACACGCCACACAATACATGTCACACAATACATGTCACATAATACATGTCACATAATACATATTATAACATTTCCTGGACATAATGTTCGAGTAACGATAACATTCAGGGAGCTTTTATCATCATCATCATCATCATTATCATCATCGTTATCATCATCATCATCATCATTATCATCATACTCTTAATCGATGTGATCTTTGGGGCCCGGGGGTGGGGGCGAATGGACAAGTCAAGATATGTAATTCTCCATAATTTCCAATCCCGAGCGACTGTCTTCGATTCATTCATTTGTTTCTTGTCCTTTGTTTTGTATATTGTAAAACCAATATACAAATTTTCATTTAATAAATCTTTGCGAACGACCATTAATACTTTTAGCATTCAAGCTTTTGTTTTAATATACATTTTGTGTGTTCCTCTCAATTCTCGACTTGGCCCACGCTTCTGAAAAAAACAACAATGTTTGAAGACCATTTCCTGCAAGACATTTCAACTTAAGCAAGAGATTTATACCTCGCTGGAGGCCAATCTCTCTTGCTGTTCGCGGCTGAAAGGCTTCGGTGCACCGACATGAAAACTATTTTGATTGGATGACTGGCGGAACAATCAACAAACTCTGACTTTTTTTTTTGGTTGGTTGGGAGGGGAGGGGGGCGAGTTTATTGTACGGGGGGAAAAAAAAGAATAGATAGAAGCAAAGTAGAGGAATAGAAGAGAGTGGTGAATTGAGGTAGGTGGGGGAAAGAGGGGTGATGCTGACAGTATGTTTCCTCACACACACAAGCATATACATACACCGACATACACTTATTACTCATAGATACGTTATATATATAGAATTAGAGGGAGAGAAACAACATTACGTGACATTCTGAAGCAGACGACAAACTTTTTTTTTTAAAAAAAGAAGATTCTGATTGGTTAACAATGGCGTATTTTTTACTGAGGGCATGTGATATTGGGATGTGTGTATGTGTGGTGTGGGGGAGGGGAGGGGTGACATCGAACAAGATTCCAGAAGACTTAACGTTAGTGCATTCATGCGAGAAATGGGTATCGGGCAGATGGCCTGGGCCACACCGAGATGGACACACAAATAAAAGAGGAAAATAAAAAGTTCATGAGGAAATGGCACGTTTAGCCGTCGGCTGGCCGGACAGTGAAGATGGACATGTGCGGCCCCGGGGGTGGGGGGTGGAGGGGGGTTAGACGTGATCGTATCAGAGATGAAAGAGTGACGACAAAGATCAACACCATCTGGACATCAGCGGACTAATGAAAGTAATAAAAGATGCCATTGGAAAAAATGGAAAGAAGGGATGATACATCTGAAATCTGACCTCAAGCTCTGAACACTAATCTATGTAATATTGACTGGCAAAACAATAGAGATGTTTTTTCTATACCAATACTAAGCCTAGAAATATTATTATTAACTTTTTTTCAGTTACGTACAGGAAAAGTTTTGGCAAATTTAACTAAATATGTTTTCAAACTTAGATATGAATGACTATTTTATATAACAATTAGATGTTAATACAAAGGGCTTTACATTTTGTTTAAAAAATCTAAACCTAGATTATTTAATAGATATTTTAAAAGACAGGTGGCGCTTTGGTCATGAGTCCGAGATGCGATCTGCAGGTTATAGTTCACGTCACAGCTTCAGTAAACAGTGCGTTACCGTAAACAGTATGAATGTAAGATGACAGAATTAATGTAAGATAACACAATGAATGTAAGATAACAGTATGGATGTAAGATAACAGCATGAATTTAAGATAAACGTATGGATGTAAGATAACAGCATGAATGTAAGATAACATCATGGATGTAAGATATTAGCAGGCATGTAAGATAACATCATGGATGTAAGATAACAGCATGGATGTAAGATAACATCATGGATGTAAGATAACATCATGGATGTAAGATAACAGCATGGATGTAAGATAACATCATGGATGTAAGATAACAGCATGAATGTAAGATAACAGCATGGATGTAAGATAACATCATGGATGTAAGATAACATTATGGATGGCAAAGCCTTAGGGGCCATTTATGCAATCGAAATAAAAAGTTAGTATAAAAAATATGACCAAAAAAAAAAAAACAAACTAAAAAAAGGACTTTAATTAAAATCAAAAGTTCCCGTAGGCCCCGACAGGGCCCCTTTGGTCGACAGTTGGGAGCACACGACCACATCTCCCCCCCCCCTTTTTTTTTTATTAAAACAGCACTGATTATAAAATAAATATTTTAATTTAATTGACTAAAAACAGTGTAAGCGTGAGAAGGATTTAATTGTTTCATTTCTTTCTGGCACCCACGCTTTTATTCAGTCAATTAAATTTAGATGCATCCTTTCATGATCTCAGCGGTTTTAATACAATTCAAGTTCTGAAATTTATTTTTTTATTTTAATTCTTATTTTATACTTTATTTTAGTGTTAAAAGTATTTATTCTATTTTTTATTAGTACAGTTCACATAAACTAATAACTTATAAGTGGTGTATGTACTTAGTGTGATAATGAAAGGGAAACATGACGTCGTGTTAGATAAAGAAAGATAAAAACCTTTCACGATTACCACAACATCATTCTTTTGTGTATGCAAGGCCGGACTTACGTCAGCTAAGGTCTCTGCCGCAGAAGAAAATGTTGGGCCCTATAGAAAAAGAGAGACATATTATAGGGTTTAAAGTGTCTATGTGGGGCCCCGAATTATATGGGGGCCCTAGCCTCGCATCCAGTGCGCCCATCCTTAAATCCGTCACTGTGCGTATGTGCTTACGTGTTTCTGTAAATGTGTGCATGCGTGTGTGTATGCGTATATATATATATATATATATATGTATATATATATGTGTGTGTGTGTGTGTGTGTGTGTGCGTGTGTGTGTGTGATTACAGATGTCTGTGTAAGAACAGACCGATACATTTCACCCCTCTATGCAAAATGTGTCTGTGAGACGGATGGCCGACTCGACTGTCAACCTGAGAGTCCTGGGTTCGATCCTCGGTGAGGCCCATGGAACCTTTCCAGGTGAAATTTGGTGCAAAGTCGTCCCACAAGCCCACTCAGCTTTAAAATGGGTACCTGACTTAAGTTGGGGAAGTAAAGGCGGCTGGGCGTTGTGCTAACCACACAATCCCTTCATATGCTGAGGTTATAGAAACAGATGAATTCTACACTTCATCTGCTCCTTTTGGCCCGTTAGGGCCAAAAAGGGAAACTTTACTTTATGCAAAATGTGTGTGGACCGTATCATATTTCAAAATATCAGATGGGATTCTCAGACTTGTTCCAGCAGACGTTAAAACTGACAACAGTCTAATTTATATGTTTTTTCAAAGATTTAAAAAAAAAATTCCAATTAATTATTTAATGTGCCCCAGGCTATTAAAAGCTCTAGAGATTAACTAATATTATTACTTGCATATAGTTATTACAGATATCGACAAGTCAACACATTACCACCCTCCCCTCCCCCCATCATATGTTCATAATCCCCCATACATGGCAAATATGAAATTATATCTATTTAATTAGATTTATCAACCCGACGATGAGCTTTTAATATAGGTCAACAAGATTTCAATTTGTTGTTGTTGTTGTTTTCCCGCCCAAATGAGAAAATATTTTTTTTCACAGCCTCGTTATGAATTTTGCAGAATTTAGAATTTCCGAAGTTAAAAATCTGGCATAGGGTTCCAAAAAAATATGCATAGTGGATTGTTTTTTTTTTCCGTTGCTGTTTCATAATATGTAGGCAGTGAAAATGGGAGGAGGGGGTAGGTGGGGAGGCAACTGCATACAGTTAACAATCAGACTTGCAGTTTAAAAAAAAAATAACATTGATGATATAATGTGCAGCAATTTTTTATGGACATAATTTGATTAAAGAAATTCAGAGTGAAAATTGATGACTTTGAGTAATGCGGTTTTTGTAGACGTGATTTGATTAAAGATATTCACTGCGAAATATCAATAATTATTCTAGTGAAGTAACACATCAGCAAATATCAAATTGGCTCACGTAGCGATAAGTTCAATCACCTGTACATTTCTATTTCTATTTAGTTCGCATTATGTAGACTAACTTTCGTTTATTTTCAGTTTTCTGTAGATTACTGAATAAAACCATTCTTAATTCAACGGAAAGTTGTTTGGTAGTTCGACTGTCCACCTGTTCTAGGAATCCTTAAGTCACACTCCGAGTATGTGGAAATATTTGTAGGGGACACAATTATCTAGTATGATATGACTGCCGAACATTAGACATTTAATTTAAAGTTCTTAAACTGCCATCATTTTCCAACTCTAAAGGAAATATTTTGCTACATATATGATCGATTGAAATAACAACCCAGATCCACTACAAAACAAAAACCGATACCCATTAGTCAAAACTTAACTTATTTACGGTAGTTTTCTTTGTTTTTATATTATTTTTAAGGATTATAATTTTTATAACAGAAAAAAAATTGTGTGTTGATTCTTGATACAAAATGAACAAGCTGGAATAATTTTTCATGCCCGTGTAGTACGTAGACATACTAACTGACAACCGACTGATACAGACTGACAATAGACTGATACATACTGACAACAGACTGATACCGACTGACAATAGACTGATACAGACTGACAATAGACTGATACATACTGACAACAGACTGATACATACAGAAAGACAACAGACTGATGCAGACTGACAATAGACTGATAAGTACTGACAACAGACTGATACAGAGTGACAACAGACTGATACATACTGACAACAGACTGATACAGACTGACAATAGACTGATACATACTGACAACAGACTGATTTAGGCAGACAACAGACTGATACATAAAGAAAGACAACAGATTAATACTACCTGACAATAGACTGATAAGTACTGACAATAGAATGATTCAGACAGACAACAGACTGATACTTACAGCCATACAACATACTGATACAGAAAGACAACAGACCGATAATACTGACAACAGACTGATACAGACTGACAACAGACTGATACAGACTGACAACAGACTGATACATACAGATAGGTGAACTGTGAGATGACAGAGTGGACATCAGATAGGTGAACTGTGAGATGACAGAGTGGACATCAGATAGGTGAACTGTGAGATGACAGAGTGGACAAAACAAACAAAGCAATTCTAACGGCACTGAACTCAGCGGTCGGCCATCTACCAACCTAACTGACCACTAATTTCACGAGATTCACTTGAGAGGACCAGTAAATTAACGAGTTTATTCACACAGATATTTTTACCCTTCTTTGTCCTGTGTACATCTGTGTGTGTGTGTTTATCTCTGTCTGTGTGTCTGTGTGTGTGTTTATCTCTGTCTGTGTGTGCGTGTGTGTGTGATTGTGGATGTGTCTGTATGTGAGTGTGATTACAAGTAAATATCTTTAACTAATATACAAATCACAAACAAGGACTTCAGTTCGATTAACAGTATCGCTCAATCGTTGTATTTTTTTAAAATATTTTCTTCTGCGGACCAGCAAAAATCTCCACGTTGGCCACTAATGGCCCGCAATGGACCACATGTTGCCGACCACTGCATTAACCAATAAAGCGAACAAACAAACACACAAAACAACATCAGCATGTCCAATCACACTCTCTCTGCTACCCTACTCTTCCCTTCCAACCACCCCTCGCATCTCTATTCACTTTTTGTATTAGCTTTTTTGTTAAGTTTTATGTATGTGAGGAAATGGACAGTAATTTCAATTCAACCTTATCGGCCAGCGGTGTGTCAGGCTTTGACACTGATGTGACTTCATTTCTATTTCGACTTGACTCCAGTCAACTTGACTGACAATCTCATAAGGACTTTATTGTTAACCATGTAATATCTTGGAAGAAAACTTGGAGAGGCTAGTGCGGGGGGATGGTGGTGGTGGGTGGAGAGGGAAACCGCTGGTGTCCGGGCAGAAATTTAGTCTTGACCTCATGATACACTGTGGTCACTCAGTTCGCTATAAACCTTTCGGCCTTAGTAGATATGTAGGTAAAGAATTACAGTAAATATAATTTAAAAAAAGGTCCAGTATTTGAAGTGTGTTAACATGGAATCCTTGTTTTTGTTCATGAACTTTTGAGACTTGATGAGTTATATCTTTTGGTGATGTAAAATCAATCACAGGGCTACTGGATGTAAAATCAACGCTTTCAAAAGTTGGGAAACTTAGTAACATCAGTTCAAGCAAAATCAACGTGGTGGGAATAAAACATATTTATGTCTTGGCTGTTTATTTGTATTAATGTTTTTATAAATAATAATTTTAAAAAATCGTAGTTCCTTAATTAATTAATTAATTATAACATATTTAATGTAATCAATGAGTGTCATTTCGGAAGCCACCAAGTGAAAATTCATTTTAGGCAGTACACACCAATTCTGTAAATATATATTACACGCTTTTGTGTGTGAATGGGATGACCCCTGGGGGGGGGGGAGAGAAAGAGAGGCAGCGGAATGGTTTGTATGTCTAACTGTGCACACTTAGAGTTTGACTTATGAATTTGTACGCTTGCAGCGCACACCGCTATAACATAGGTATGTGTTTCTGTACATAAGCCTGCATGTGTGAGTATATGTAGGCCTATGTATGTATGTATGTATGTATGTCTGTATGTGTGTGTGTGTGTGTGTGTGTGTCTGTGAGTGTATATCTCCATGCGAGGGTGAATTAAGCATAGAAAAATGTTTGATGGTGGACGTGAGTACGCTAACTGGATCTTGTGCGCCGGTACAGGTCAAGCGGTCAGCTAGTTGGGCTAATTAAGTTGACCGCCGGGTGTCTCACTTTCGGCCTCCGCCCACCCTTAGTCCCTACGACTTAATACACTTAGTGTTGCTAGGCCATTTATAGTTGTGCATATCGTCTTCTTCTACTACATAAAACTCCTAATTCGACTTCCTGTGCGTGTGTACGCCTATGCGTTCGGTTATCGTTGACAGTAAAAATAAGACACCATTTGATACTTTCAGGAACAAGTATGTCTGTTTGTACCAATTGCATATTAATATGCAAATAGCTACAAGTTTCCGGGCGGTGGTAAAGAAGAGTCGAAGCCGGTTCAAGCCGTTATAGATTGACGTTGAAAGATATTGTCAACAGTGTGATGTAGGAATATTTGTTTAGAGAGTAGGCCGGCGTTTCGATGACGTCATAACTTTGAGGTAACTGAGAGAAATAATCGGATTTTCCCAGAGATACGAAGTGCAAATAGACAGTGGCGTAGGAAGGGTACTTGTGCGCTTGTGTGGCGGCTCAGACCGTTGAACTAGGAAAAGGGCGCCGGAAGAGTGCTTTTAAATGTTTTTGTTTTCTTCAGATTGGGAGAAGGGCGCTGTCCTATCCCTTGTAAGTGCTTGCAGGGTCAGGCATGCATGATGCAATCACCCCAATGATGCAATCAGTGATGCAATCACCCCAGTGATGCAATCACACCAATGATGCAATATGCGGGGGTGATATATCCTATAAATAGGGAAGTTACCACGGTTGTTAGAGGGACGGAGATACACACACAAGAGAGAGAGAGAGAGAGACTAGAGACCCATGAAGGGGATACTAGATATAACACGTGGACTAAGTGGACAGTGCAGTCGAGAGTTATAATAGTTATAGATTCGTATACTGGTTTATAGTGATAGCAGTTACTTGTGATTTATTGCCACATCTCTCATCTAATATTGATCTTAGTATTTATCGTGTGTGATAAAGTATAGAATTATACATGTGTTTTATTGATTCATCTTCTCAAGTGTTTATATTGGATTATCATATTCTCATCTGTATATATCATGCATTAAAAAGTTCAGTTAATTCTTTTACAATACAAGGAGTTGTGTCGTCTGATTTAATTAGAGTACAAGTGGGATACGACAGGCGCCCAAAAGGTAACTCGCGCAGGGCGCTGCAATAGGTAGCTATGGCTCTGTATATGTATATTTAGTGTCTTCATCGCTTTCAGTCTCTACTTTAAGCAAGAAGAATAAACAATTAAGAAAAACGTTGTAAAAATCACAATTTTAGTAGAAAGTGGCAATGTGAAACGAGTCGAACATTTTAATATCTGATAAATTGGTAGAGGTTAAATGAGTTAAGTCGTGTGCGGATGTTAACTTATCGAGATATAAGTGTAATGATTGAATGAGATGTCGTGAATACGTTGAGTTTTCTAGGGGTGTGTGTGTGGGGGGGGGAGTTGGGGGTGTGTGACACACAGCGTAAAGTAATGATAACAAAAAGCGTTAAATTCAAACGTTAAGTAGGGGGCGGGGAGTGGGGGTGGGTGTTAAAAAATTGAGAGGAAAGTATTACCTAACCGGCCCCTGAAAATATTTAAACCATTTAACGCATTTCATTAATTTTTGTTATGTTTCTATTTCTTCACCATCTCTGTCTGACGTCAATCTAGTCTATCGCGATATTGATTTCGTCTGATTTAGCAGACTTTTATCTAGTGTTGGCATAATGGATCGTATCTTGTTTTATCAAATACAAATAGTTCGCATAAGATCCCACATATTCCCATAAGCTCCTAATATTCCCATAAGCTCCCACATAAGTTTGAGCTTTTGGGAATGTAAGGGAACTTATGGGAATATGTAGGAGCTTATGGGAATATGTGGGAGTTTATGGGAATATTAGGAGCTTATGGGAATATGTAGGAACTTATGGGAATATGTAGGAACTTATGGGAATATGTGGGAGCTTATTGGAATATGTGGGAGATATGGGAATATGAAGGAACTTATGGGAATATTAGGAGCTTATGGCAATATTAGGAGATTATAAGAATATGTAGGAGCTTATGGGAATATACGGGAGCTTTTGGGAATATGTGGGAGCTTATGGGAATATGTAGGAGCTTATGGGAATATATGGGAGCTTATGGGAATATTAGGAGCTTATGAGAATATATAGGAGCTTATGGGAATATGTGGGAGCTTATGGGAATATATGGGAGCTAATGGGAATATGTAGTAGCTTATGGGAATATTTGGGAGCTTATGGGAATATGTTGGAGCTTATGGGAATATTAGGAGCTTATGGGAACATTAGAACCTTATGGGAATATGTAGGAGCTTATGGGAATATGTGGGAGCTTATAGGAATATGTGGGAGATATTTGTGTCACATTTAACTGCACCATGTGCTATAAATTACAATGTGCTTTAACGACTGTGCGCCACTTTGAAAGAAAATTTAACATTTTTGTGCGCAACTTAATTGTATAAAAGCTGGCCTAACAAAACGTTTGCGCGTTCAGTTGTAATATAGGCTGTGTGCGCGCTCTCCGTGAGTAGTGCGCGCGCTCTCGGTGAGTAGTGCGCGCGCTCTCGATGAGTAGTGTGCGCGCTCTCGGTGAGTAGTGTGCGCGCTCTCGGTGAGTAGTATGAACGCGTACGCACATAACTTAGAGGAGCAGTAGTTGTGTTACATTATACTGCACCAGGTGCAACGAAGCACATGGAACATCTTCTTCTAGTAACATCCTCTCAGCTTCAACATGGTCTATCGACTACAATCAATTCTAAATATATCCTTGTCCGTTAGAACTGAAGAATGTCACACCAAACAATATATCGGATCGCAAAAATAAAAAGTTTATAAAAATATAAAAGAAAAAGGGGGTAAAATATTTCAAGAATCATCTCTTCATCAGCTGTTGACACACATCAAACTTTTCCAGCATTTTTTTTTTTGTTTACATTTCCAGTACCGAGTATGAAATCTCTCAATGGATTCATAGATCTGTCAGGTTTCAAGGGGGAGAACACTTTTATTTATTTAAACAATTACTTCTCTCCCTTTAGTTGAGTTGCTCAGAGGTTTTTCTTTTCCTCGTCTGATACTTTTAACACTAGTTGTAGCAAAACGGTGGTATAGAGCAGGGCTGCTTAAACTATGGGTCGCGACCCCATTTGGGGTCGCGTAGCAAAATTCTGGGGTCGCGAGAGATAAAAATACAATTTAACAGAAAATGTTTTTTAACTAGTAAAATATTAATTTATTTTTCTTTTATATTTGTATGGGGTCGTCAAGAAACTCGCAATCATAAATGGGGTCGTGAATTACAAAAGTTTAAGAAGCCCTGGTATAGTGGAAAGGGGGGGGGAGGGGTAAAAGATAAAATTTGAAAGATTCTAAAAATTTGAAAAAAGTTGGACGGGAAGAAACATTTGGGTAAAAAAATATTTATGTTTGTGCGGATAGAGTTGGATGCATTGAACTTAGTAAGTTTTTTTTTTTGGAGACAGTGCATTGTTTATACAGGCCATGACTGGCACAGGAAAATGAGCGAGTATTGTTGCTGCACCACCTGACAGTTTGGGTTGTGATGGTTTAGTTTTGTCCCCGTTTTGTCTGTCTGTCTGTCTGTCCGTCCGTCCGTCCGTCATCACCATAGATCTCAACAACCATAAGTCCTAGACCCATGATGTATATATCATTTTGTAGGTCTTGGCCTGCCAAGAAATGACTTTTGTCCGTTTCGCGATCTGACCTCTGAGGGCCGTAAAAGGGGGCTTGTAAAGTACCGTTTTTTTACTATATAAGCTATATTAATAAAGGAGCGCCCTATATCTCAGCAACCATAAGTCCTAGACCCATGATGTATATATCATTTTTTAGGTATTGGCCTGCCAAGTGTACATCAAAAGTCCATTTCGCGATCTGACATCTCAGGGCCGAAAAAAAAGACTTTCCTAGGTACCGTTTTTGCTTATATTTTAAATATAAATAATAAAAGCTAATCAAAGGGGCGTAATCATTATTTATTTTTGTAACAGTTATTCAACATGACTTACTTCCCGTACTTTATATAAAACAACAATTGACGGAGTTTTCGGACGACAGAGCTATGCAACAATTGACGGAGTTTTCGGACGATTAAATGACTACAATTTTGAATGTTTTCAATTATGAGTTTTCAGTAACCACAAACCACTTGTAGTTAGATTTAAGAGAAAATAATTTTTTTTCAAATATAAAGAAACGTCTTTATAATATTTTTTTTACAGATATATGCATTACACAATTGAATATATAAACATTTCCAAAATTTATAAATATTTACTGAAAGCTAACAAACGTACTGATACATAACAAGAAAATGCGCTAACACGTCCTGTGTCCAGAATGGAACAGGCTTAATTGCTTGTTTTTAGTGCTATCAATGTAGACGTAATGTAAGACATGTATAGATAGGGACCTTATTACAGTAATAGTTAGTATCGAATGCGTTGAACTCTTACAGTAGTAGTTAGTATCGAATACGTTGAACTCGTTACAGTAGTAGTTAGTATCGAATACGTTGAACTCTTATAGTAGTAGTTAGTATCGAATACGTTGAATTCTTACAGTAATAGTTAGTATCAAATACATTGAACTCATTACAGTAGTAGTTAGCAGGCTTGCGGAGCCGCCAAATTTTTTTCCGGCTCCGGCTCCCACAAATTTGACGGCTCCGGCTCCGGCACGGCTCCGGTTCCCTTTTAAGATAGTATCACACGAGACAAAAATTTTTGTAATTGCGCCACGCAAACATGCCGCTGATAAAAAGTTATGCGAATTTTGCCGCGTTCACCCCCATAGTCAGGAACTTGAAAAATATACGCATTTTCCATTGTCGGTTTTACTAAATACAAACCATTTCAGTGCATCCAGAATCATATCATTATTTTCGACCGAGGTTTCACTAGTCGCCATTTTCATAAGTAATAAAAAGTTATTTCATTGATCAAATTAGCAAATAGTAAAATGATACATTATTTAAAATATTTTATAGACTTCAGTATTTATATTTATTATTTATAATTCGAAATGACTATTCGGACCCGGGTACCGATAAACTCCGATTTTTATTCGGACCTCGCCCCAATAAAGTCTGATTATTATTCGGACCCGTGGCAAATATGCACTTAGCTTAGCTATACATAAACTTTATTATTGTTTTTTATTTATTTTTTTATAATTGTTTGAATTGTATGATTTAATCGTTACTCAGTGTCTAGGGTTCCACTAAGCGGACTCTGTATTATTATTTTTTCGGGCTCCGTCTAATAAAGTTTAAATATAGCTAAGCTAAGCTAAATGACAACATTGTAGGAAGCTAACAATAAAAAAAAATTGCAATTTTAAAGCTAAAAAAAAATAAATCTGCTCTAAAAAAAAAACATTTGGGAGCCGTGGAGCCGCCAGATTTTTCAGCTCCGGCTCCGGCTCCAGCAAAAAGTAGCGGCTCTCGGCTCCTCGGCTCCGGCTCCGCAAGCCTGGTAGTTAGCATCGAATACGTTGAACTCAAACAGTAATAGATAGTATCGAATAAGGTGAACTCATTACAGTATCGAATACGTTGAACTCATTACAGTATCGAATACGTTGAACTCATTACAGTAGTAGTTGAACTCATACAGTAATTAGTTAGCATCGAATACGTTGAACTCATACAGTAATAGATAGTATCGAATACGTTGAACTCATACAGTAATAGATAGTATCGAATACGTTGAACTCATACAGTTATAGCTAGTATCGAATACGTTGAAATCATTACAAAAAAAAAGTTAGCATTGAATATGTTACTACGTACTTTTTCAAACTAGAAAATTACTTTTTCTTAGATGTCTCGTTTGTATTTTAGTTTCAACCCATCATCACGTGAATGTTTTTTGAAGTGTGTGTGTGTGTGTGTGAGTGGGGTTAAAGTGGCGTGAGGGAGCAGACCACCCCGTGTAAATTGACTGCCCAGGTGAGTACCGCTCTCACCTTCAGCCCCGCCCGCCTCTCTCTCTCTCTCCCCCCCCCCTCCATTGTAAGATAACTGGCATGTTTCTGTAGCATGTCTTTACCAGACTTTAGCTTTCCTTGACAACAAGACCTGTTGACGTTAACCGGAGCCGGGATGGGGCGAGGGTGAAGGAAGGGGAGGGGGGGGCGCTACGCCTGTGAAAGTGTTTTACCGAAAGTTCGAACATGTCGTCGGTGTTAAGATAATTGTGTAAAATAACCAGATGTTTTTTTTTGTGTGTGTGTGGAGTGAACCCTCCCTCCACCCCCCCCACCCCCAGTCGAAACAAGGTGGGCCATGGATTGGCCACTAACATGTCACGTGTTTTGGCTATTAAGGTCTGTTTAAAAAGAATTAACCTTTACAACTTGACTGGCAAATGTCAGGTGGCGAAATCTTTTGGGGTGGGGGTGAGGGGTGAGGGGGAGGGGGGAATGATGATTACAGTAATTAGCCTTTTTACAAATATGCAGATTTATATATTATTTTCTTCAAAACACTATTAGTACAGAAGGTATACTAAACCGAATGTCCTGAGTATGTGTGTGCCTATCTGCCACACCTGCAGCTGCATATACACAACCCAGGAGGAATTTAATATATGTTGTTGATTTAAGAAGAATTATGGATTCAATCAGCACAAAAACAAATTCAGAAGTAGTTAAATAAAAAATAAACAAAAACAAAAAATAAAAAACAGATACATTTCGACATTTATTGAAACAGTAGTCAGTCTAGTGTCAGACTGACCTTTATAAATAAATTAACCTTTGTACTTTCACTAAAAATATAAATTCTTAAATAATAAACCGAATTGCAAATGTATTTTTTTTTATAAATCTCTGACCAAATCGATTCTAGTTTTCGAAATTAATATTTTTTCTAAAATTAAAATAAATAAAATATAAATGAAAACAAATAACAACACGTATTTCACTACAAGGATAATCTCACATCAGCACAATTATAGTTGTGACCTAAATCAACTAGTAAGTTAGTTGGCAATAAATTCAGAATTTTGTTTCTTAACATAGTTTTGTTGGTTTAAAATTGTATTTCCTATCACAAATAGAAATAAAATATCCTCCAGCCGAAATGTAAAAGCGCTGTTAATTTGTATGTTCGAATAAGCTCTTATAATCATATTATAATCATATTATAATCATAACATAATCATACTATAATCATATCATAATTATATCATAATCATATCATAATCATATCATAATCATATCATAATCATATCATATTCATATCATAATCATATTATAATCATATTATAATCAAATCATAATCATATCATAATCATATCATAATCATATTACAATCATATTATAATCATATCATATCATTATCATTATAATCATATTATATACGTCTTTATTTTGTTTTATCTCTGTCTCTCTCTAGACCAGACATGGGTAAACTATGGCCCGAGTGCCGAATGCGGCCCTTCATGCGATTTGATCCAGCCCGCGTCCCACTGCCATAGGCTCGTTTCCATCGATGACTTTTATATTTGACTGTGTACCATTTCACATAAACACTACCTACACCTATCTGGCCATTTCGTCAAATTTTAAGCACTTGCCGCGTGACCCATTCTCTCTCTCTCTCTCTCTCCCCTCCGTCTACCTCCCACGATCTTCTTCTCCAACTGTCTGTTTACATTCCAGTGGTAAGAAAATAAAAAAAAAACAAATACTGTGGCAGTCTTTTGATGGGGGGGGGGGGGAGTCTTTCCACAAGTACGGTGTGTAGGTCTAATGAAGGACTAAGTCCTGGATCTTTCATATGGATTAACCCGTACACTGTCGGCTACACGGAGGTCAGGTCTGTAAGGTTGGGACAGTGGGCAGAGGGTTACAACAAATAAGGAGTGAGGTCAAGTCATTTCAAGAGTCCACGACCAGCAATACAGTTTCTGTTTGTTAATTTTGTCTGTTTGTTAATTTTTGTCTGTTTGTTAATTTTGTTTGTTAATATATTTGTTAAATTTATTAATTTTGTTTACTTTGTTATTTTTACTTGAGGGCTTTCCTTATAAAGTGTTTTGATTGTTGAAAGTTACGGGAAGTTTCAGGATGACGTTGTCAGTCAGGTCAGTCACGTGATGTAAGGGATATCTGGAGGTAGTTGATTCGATTCCACGCCCAATACACTAGGTTTCTCAAGTTTGCAGACAGTGGTCGACTGCAAGTAATTGAGGCAACAGGTTCAGGTCTGTGTTATGATTGCCTATTCCCTGAGAACTATTCCTTTGGGAACTATTCCATTGGGAACTTCTGCATTGTGCACTATTCCATTGGGCACTATTCCATTAGGCACTATTCCATTGGGCACTATTCCCTGGGCATTATTCCACTGGGCACTATCCCGTTGGGCAGTATTCCATTGGTCACTATTCCATTGGGCACTATTCCATTAGGCACTATTTCTTTCACTTTACACTATTCCATGGGCACTATTCCATGGGCACCATTCCATTGGGCACTATTCCATTAGGCACCATTCCACTGGGCACTATTCCTTTATACACCATTTCCTTCACTGGGCACTATTCCATGGGGCACTATTTCAAACCTAAAAATGTTTGCCCACCCCTGACCTAAACCATGCAGGTCCGTATCACCATTAAAAAGATATCAAGCTAGCCTCACTCACTGCGGTCAAGACGGTCGATTGGCGTAAATAAGAGGGAGGGCAATGTACATGGTCAGTTCTGAGTGGCACTGACAATGATGTCGACATCTATTGGTGGCATCTGCACTACTTCAAATATTTATTTTGGCACGGGAATGGGGAGGCAATTTCAGTGTCCACCTCTGTCGACTCCAACGACACTGGCAACGCCACTGTGTCAGTGAGAAATACAATAAAATTCTCTGATGTCTGCAATTATTGAATTGTCAACATGAAACATTTTTTTTCTTGGAATTTTTAAGTAAAATTGAATAATATTAAAAAAATTAAAAAAAGAAACTTCAAAAAAAAAAATACATAACGGGTTAATCAATATTTCATTTAGAACTGCTCTGGAATCAATTCGACATCAGACGCCAAACATAATTCGTTCAAATCATTTTATCATCCATAAAAATCAACAAGAGGAAAATGTTTCATAAAAAAAAAACCAACCGATCGATTCGGTAATACAACGCTAAGTTATATTAAAAAATACCTTAGTTGGTAATAGATTATTTTTTTTTTGGGAAGGAGGAATAAAAAAGGGTAGGGTAGCAGCACTGTTAATCTCCAGCGAGTGTACTCAAGTGAATTACGCCATGTCTGTCGTTTGGCGACGAGGGCGTGTCGCTCATTCTCGTGAAGAACTATTTAGCAGACGACAGCTGCGTTAATATAAATGAAGAAGTCGCAGTGTTGGTTAAGAGGAAATGCGTGTTTACCAATGTTCGTGGTGTTCTTCATATATACATGTACTAGTTAGTAATTCTTTGGTTTTGTCACATTATTTGTGACATGTTGCAGGTGTCAGTAATGTCACAATGCTGTCAATCATCACTCTCTCGTGTATTGTTTACATTTTTGTAAGAATCAGTCAGTAAACGAGGCTAAACAATAGAATTTCATATAGCTAGGGGTTTGTCACGAATGTAGGACAAAAGCCCCAGCGGACCTAAACCCTCAGTGGACCTAAGCCCTCAGCGGACTTAAACCCCAAGCGGACCTACCCCCCCACCGGACCTAACCCCCTAGCGGACCTAAACCCTCAGCGGACCTAAACCCTAGCAGACCTAACCCCCCTCCCACCGGACCTAAACTCTAGCGGACCTAAACCCTAGCGGACCCAAACCCTCAGCGGACCTAAACCCTAGCGGACCTAAACCCTAGCGGACCCAAACCCTCAGCGGACCTAAACCCTAGCGGACCTAAACCCTCAGCGGACCTAAACCCTAGCGGACCCAAACCCTCAGCGGACCTAAACCCTCAGCGGACCTAAACCCTCAGCGGACCTAAGCCCTCAGCGGACTTAAACCCCAAGCGGACCTACCCCCCACCGGACCTAACCCCCTAGCGGACCTAAACCCTCAGCGGACCTAAACCCTAGCAGACCTAACCCCCCTCCCACCGGACCTAAACTCTAGCGGACCTAAACCCTAGCGGACCCAAACCCTCAGCGGACCTAAACCCTAGCGGACCTAAACCCTAGCGGACCCAAACCCTCAGCGGACCTAAACCCTAGCGGACCTAAACCCTCAGCGGACCTAAACCCTAGCGGACCCAAACCCTCAGCGGACCTAAACCCTCAGCGGACCTAAACCCTCAGCGGACCTAAACCCTCAGCGGACCTAAACCCCTAGCGGACCTAAACCCTAGCGGACCTAAACCCCTAGCTGACCTAAACCCTCACTTTGATTATAAAATGCAATATTTAGCCCACATTTTTATTATTTTGCTAGTGCTAGTGGTTGGAGGTGTATGTGTGGGTTCTTTAATGGCAAGTTATGGATAAACAACGTAATTCCCCCACCACCTACCCACCCCCCTCTTCCCCAATAGTCTCATCTCCCGAGATGTTTATGGTGTTCTCCTTCATAAAAAAAATATTTGTAAACGTTAAAAAAAAGCTAACATTAGACACAAGAACAACAACAACAACAACAACAACAAAACCTCAATTGGTCGATTGAAATTCATATAAATGATCTTGGGAAGTGCACTCTGTATATTGACGGGAAGTTTGTACCACTGAGCTCTATATTTAAATCCTGCGATTAATAGTCAGGACTGGCTCGCTCAGGGGAAATAAGTTAAAAACTGTTGCTTACCGAGGGAAAAAAAAATTCAACCCATTGCCAGCTCTTCTGTCCATGACCTTTCTAAAAGAGCCCCCCCCCCACCCACCCACCCACCCACATCATCGACACCACTGCTCCCTTCCAGTCTCCCCCAGAGATGAGGAAATCGCCCCACTCCCTCCCCCCCCCCTTCTGCGCCGACCGACCACCTCAGATAGATTAATGTTCAATGGAGCGTGTCGTGTGAGAACAGACTTGACGGTCTGTAGCGGATGACGGCACGACGGCGGAAAGAAGGGGTTGGGGGGGGGGGAGAGGGAGGGAGGGAAGAGGGATATTGACGACATTAAGCGAATTGTCTGCACAGCGACAATCATGATTGACATGTGCGTGTATGCGTGCGTGTGGGCCACTGCGGTCTACGTCAGCCGTGGACAATTTTCGATGACGCCACTACCTGCGAGATTTCCTTAAATTAATCAGGACCGAGCTTGAAGCGATTATTGTACAATCGACCGGGAGTATTGACCGGGACAATTGACCGGGACAATTGACCGGGCAAATTGACCGCGAGAAAACATCCGACACTGAGCGAGTTCTTCGTTTGACAGATAGACAGGCAGACATATATTTCTGTCTGTGTGTGAGAGAGAACAAAAGGAGGATCTATCTATCTATCTATCTATCTATCTATCTATCTATCTATCTATCTATCTATCTATCTATCTATCTATCTATCTATCTATCTATCTATCTATCTATCTATCTATCTGTCTGTCTGTCTGTCTGTCTGTCTATCTATCTATCTATCTATCTATTTGTCTGTCTGTCTGTCTATCTATGTTCTGTCTGTCTTTTCGTGTGTCTTTGTATCGGACCCTCAAAGTGTTTGTTTTTGCATCATGTGTACCACCCGTAAAAATGTTGAAGACTGCATCATGTGTACAACCCGTAAAAATGTTGAAGACTGCATCATGTGTACAACCCGTACAAATGTTGAAGACTACATCATGTGATACATGAAAAAAAAGAAGTTTGTTACCATTCCCCCTCCCCGGGCACATTCTAAGCCTGTTCATAATAAAATCAAAAAATGTAATTGAAAAAAAATATTACTTTGCAACATGAATTTCATTACATTTTTATATATTTTATCAATTTTTAATCCACTATATTCAGCCTTCACATCTTGACATCCACTATTTTCAGCCTTCACATCCTGACATCCACTATTTTCAGCCTTTACATCTTGACACCAACTATTTTCAGCCTTCACATCCTGACATCCGCTATTTTCAGCCTTCACATCTTGACACCCACTATTTTCAGCCTTCACATCTTGACACCAACTATTTTCAGCCTTCACATCCTGACATCCACTATTTTTAGCCTTCACATCTTGACACCCACTATTTTCAGCCTTCACATCCTGACATCCACTATTTTTAGCCTTCACATCTTGACAGGGAAGACAGATATTTATGCAAAAAAGAAAACAAACCAATATGATATGTAAATTAAAAATGTCGGTAATTAATCTCTTTTGGAACAGAGATTATTTTGATAACATTATTAAAAAAGTCTTTTTATTCTCCTAGAAGATGTCTAATTAATTCTCTCACTTACCTCCTCCTGAAAGTTGTCAGCTTTTGTATCTTCTAAAAATATGCAGCTAAGAAGCTGAAAAATATCCGAAACAAAGTCAACGCTTTCCTGTTTCATTTGTTTTCCGTTTATTGTTTATGACATTCATAAAAAGCGGAAGAACTAAATAAGTAGAAAAGCTTCCAATTGTTATTAGTTCATCAAAGCTCCAAATATTTATTTCGTTTGTGAAAAAAAAAATATCTTAGCATTGCAAAAAAAAAAAAAAATCTAAAATAAAATAAAAGTCACCTTCTATCAGCAATATTTTATTTTTCAAAGCTCTCTCAGATTATAATGATGACGACAAGTTTAAAGGGAAGCAATTCTCATTTTTTTAAGTTCCTCGTTATTTCCCCTTCATTAATTTTCTTCCAAAGTTTTTTTAATACATATATAGGCTAATTGTGGATGTATACATAAAGTGAATGTATGAATGGCCCACTCAGTGGGTGGGTGTGTGATTGCACGCACAAATAATGTGTGTGTGTGTGTGCGTGTTGTCCACACGAAAGGTGGGTGTGTTACTGTTAGTGGCCCAAATGAAAGAGAAAAAAAAACCCGTGTGGAATAGATGTACCACTTTTTGCTGTAGCTGTCCCTTTACATAACAATACACGATACCACTGTTTATTTCCCCAAGCTATGTCCCTGTAACACACTGATGTAACTGTGCCACTGTAACACACTGATGTAAATGTGCCACTGTAACACACTGATGTAACTGTGCCACTGTAACACACTGACGTAACTGTGCCACTGTAACACACTGATGTAACTGTGCCACTGTAACACACTGATTGTCACGGGTTGTGACTAATCTGTCGAAACCATCCCCTTACTCCAACCGTTAACTTAATAGTATTACTAACGTTAAGGTGTATATTATACCATGTATAATAATATACGTTCCCGTTCTCAAGTTCCCCCACCTTTTTTACCCCACCCCGTAATTGCGTCATAGACCAGGTGGTCGGCGGAATCTCCGTCGATGAACCAAAGCAGCGGTTGACAGAAACACGTTACATTCCTCGCGGGATTCTCCCTGGTCACTCGGCCCTGGTCAATTGCCGACAAAGGGATGGATGTCCAGTTACTATTGTCTATGTCGGTATGACGTACTTCTCCCCCCCCCCTCTCATCTAGGCTCCACCCCCTAATTTGAAAGTTTGAAATAAACAGATATTATATTTGATTGGCTCCCGTGGGAAAAGTGATGTGAGGAATGAAAGATAGATTCGCAGACATTCGACTGAGGGTCCTGGTGGTGACCGGTCGACTTTCGAGTGAGAGGTCGATAAGAGAGAGAGAGAGAGAGTGAGATAGACAGAGAGAGAGAGAAGGGTGATCTATCGAGAGAACGTCCCCTTGATTCTAGTCATTGATACTGGATTAATCTTTGATATTTTTGGATTACTTTGCTTGTGATTTTAAAGACCACCAGATCTCTGTTACGGACTGGTGTCTCTGTAAATAAATATATTTTGTCGCTGTACACACTTGTGGAATTGATTATTCGTCACTTGTTATACGTTTAATTGTTGGTGAGACTGTGTGTGGTAGAAACACAAATACAAATACGAGTCATCATTGAGTCAGCCCTCATACTCTTAGCAACAAGCCAAGGATACCCTCAAAGGGGTCCTCAACACTGATATAACTGTGCCACTGTAACACACTGATGTAACTGTGCCACTGCAACACACTGATGTAACTGTGCCACTGTAACACACTGATGTAACTGTGCCACTGTAACACACTGATATAACTGTGCCACTGTAACACACTGATGTAACTGTGCCACTGTGACACACTGATGTAACTGTGCCACTGTAACACTACTGGTAATTTCTCAAGATATATCACTGTATCACACTGTACCGCTGTGCCACTTTATCACTGCACCACTCTACCACAGTATGGCTTTACCACTATATCACCGTACCAACGTACCACTGCACTACTGTACCACTGTATCCCTGTATCCCTGTACCAGTGCACGACTGTATAACTGTACCACTGTATCCCTGTACTAATGTACCACCGCACTACTGTACCACTGTATTCCTGTACCACAGTACCATTGTATTCCATTTTATGCAGCACCACGACGTCTGTGAAATTACAAAACGTCTGTCTCCGCCCTTGTTATATCCGTTCTGTCTATCTGTGTCTGCTGTCTATCATCATGCCAGTAAATCATTCCTCAGGTTGTCGGTGCGCCTAACCTTTTGCATACCGTCAGCTTCCCGCCACACCTCTTTTTATCTGTTGCATATTGTCTGTCGACACTTTTACACTCGTCCAAATGAGTGTCTCTCTCTCCTCCCCCCTCTCTCTCTCTATCCAGAGCCTTACATATTAATTTCGGGCCCCACGGAAGCTTAAGCAAACAAAAAAATGAATAAATCTATTCAAATATTGAATTTTCAAAATAGTTTCAAATTTCCCTAATGGGTCATCTTGAGTTCGTTTTGTGGTCAACGCCCAAGCCGATCTGATGTTTTTGGAGGCAAATTCTACCATCGGGGCCTCAATAGAATTAGATTGCACGTGTTTTTTACAGACAGGGGGAGGGGCACTTTGGGAGGTAGGGGGGCCTTGGCAGTGGTCTAGTTCGCCCCCATACATAAGAACGACCTGGGTCAGTATCATGGGGCCCTTGAGCAACGTACCGACTGCACCCCCCGTCTAAGGCCCGCCTCTTTCTCGCTCCCTGGCCATCTCTATATTTATCTTTCTGGTTCTCTTTGTGTCCCCTCCCCGTCTCCTCCTCTCTCTGACTCTCTCTCTTTCTCTCTCTCTCTCTCTTTGACTCTCTCTCTCTGACTCTCTCTCTTTCTCTCTCTCTTTCTCTCTCTCTCTCTTTGACTCTCTCTCTCTGACTCTCTCTCTGACTCTCTCTCTTTCTCTCTCTCTTTCTCTCTCTCTCTCTCTTTGACTCTCTCTCTCTCTCTGACTCTCTGTCTCTCTCTGACTTTCTCTCTTTCTCTCTCTCTCTTTAACTCTCTCTCTCCCTCTCTCTCTGACTCTCTCTTTCTCTCTCTCTCTCTCTTTGACTCTCTCTCTCTCTCTGACTCTCTCTTTCTCTCTCTCTCT
Source organism: Bulinus truncatus (assembly GCA_021962125.1). Taxonomy (NCBI): domain Eukaryota; kingdom Metazoa; phylum Mollusca; class Gastropoda; family Planorbidae; genus Bulinus; species Bulinus truncatus. Next base: position 230,755 of record JAGDYQ010000222.1, read on the forward strand.
CTTTGACTCTCTCTCTCTCTGACTCTCTCTGTCTCTCTCTGAATCTCTCTCTTTCTCTCTCTCTCTCTCTCTCTCTCTCTGACTCTCTCTCTCTCTCTGACTCTCTCTGTCTTCTCTTGCTCGGTTGCTCCGATAATAGGATTTCTGACCAGCATGCACGAGAGCACCAACAAACATAATCTGTAAGCGTCACAGGGCTTATGTTTCTATCATCAAACGGGCATCATGCTAAATCGATTCCTTCCCCGTATCGCCACAGCTGTTTATCAAAAGGTTACCTAATTTTCCCCAAACCCTCTAATCACCTTGTCTTGTTTTCACTTTCTCATTTCAATAGCCGCCATTTTTGTTCTTTTTTTGAAAGCTCAAACTCAAACGATCTCTGTTGTCGATTCTTTTATCGGATTCCAACAAAACATGGATGACAGCCAATGAAGAGAGGGGAAAAAAAATAACAAACGTAAATAGAAACGGGAAATTAATTGTTCTATAATTAGAATGTGTTGCTGGCCGAGAGGGAATAATACTCCAACGTCTGCTGAAGTTTATTATTGGTAAATAGGTACAGTTTCTTGTGTGTGTGTGTGAGTGTGTGTGTGTGTGTGTATCGTTATTTTCGAAAAAAGCTCCGTTTCGGAATGGTGCATACATTTTCTGCCTCCCCTGGCCCCCGGGGGGGGGTCTATATTTGTAGTGGCACTACGCAGAGCAGGAGCGTTCTTCTGGATGGGCTTATGATGCGGATGCCTAGGACCCCAACCCCTAAGAAACCCTTTTTTGAATCAGTTGTGTTGTGTTTTTGACAGTTACAAAGAAAAATAAACTTAGCACTTGTTAAGAGGCCTGGGAACAATACAATTTAAAATTAAGAATCCGTTAGAGGCTGGCTCAATGTCCACACGATCATTAGGGCGCAGCATTGGCAAGTGGCGGTAATAACGGCATTTTATTCATGCCCCCCTCCATTCCGCATTACATTTACCTCGGGGATCAGACGTTACATCTCTCCAGGGTCCCCCCCCCCCCAAACGTACCTTTACTGAAAGACTCCGAAATGTAACTTTTACTAGTGCCCAAGATCCTATATAAGAACACACGTTCGCATGGACTTACACATGAAGGTATATCCAGGGCCGTTTTTTTTGGTTTTTGAGGGGGCCCTAAGGAAAGGTGCATTTTGATGGCCTTAGCTAATGTTACCTTTAAGGACCCAGCGTAAAAAAAACATAACAAAACAACAACAACATTGTCAAGGCCTGTGCTTGCGAACCCCAGCCCCCCCCCATAATAATATTAGATAATCGACGGCCCTTGGACTCCTTTAAAGTCATTTGAGCCATTTGTATGATGATGCAGTAAAAAAAATACTCCGACAGGGCCCCATTCGTCATGTCATTCTAATAAACAAAAAAAAAAACAATAAAAAAAAACAATTAAAATATTATACGTTTAAAAATTACACATATTTGAATCAATTCATGCACTCCTTTGACATAAAATCTTCTAGGTTTATATTTCTCCCCTCTTCCAGTTTTCATCTCGTCTGGCAGTTTTAGTTTAACAAAGAAATCGATTCCGTTCATCGTTTTGACGTCATCAATTCTCGTGTGCCAGTTTTCATTCATACTTTTATTTATTTATATTTTTCTCCCATTATCGATGGCTTTTCAGGAAGTTATAATTTACCAAACTCCCCCCCCCCAACCCCCCTTTCTTTGTTTCATCTCCCATTTGTACCCATAATAGGTCAAAGTTGAACAAAGCACCACATTACGGTCGTAGATGATTAATGATTATTTCATGCGTTAGGTGCAATAACAGTCTACAACCAGAGATGTCAAATACATACCTCGCAATACAAACGTGGCAGGCCAGAAAATTCTCCCGACACGCCGAAAAGTTAAAAAAAAATTATATTGTAAATACTACCATATAAAATATAAGGTTACGAAATGCAAAAATACGAATGAATAAAATAACCATTCAATTATCATTTTTTTGGTAGGCACAATTTTTTGTAAATTTTTCATTAAACATTTTGATTAATTTCTATTAGCCATTCTTGCGACAAAAGAAAAAGTTCCCTTAGCCCTAACGGGTGTTCGGGGCAGATGAAGTGCAGAATTCATCTGTTTCTATAACCTCGGCATATGAAGGGATTGTGTGGGTTAGCACAACGCCCAGCCGCTTTTACTTCCCCAACTTAAAGTCAGGTACCCATTTAAAGCTGGGTGGACTTGTGGGACGACTTTGTAACAAATTTTACCTGGAAAAATTCCAATGGTTCTCACCGAGGATCGAACCCAGGACACTCAGGTCGACATACTCGGCCATCCGACACACTGCTACTAACTAGTTCTCAAACTTTTGCTTTTGGCGACCCACACACAGAAAACCTGTCAGATTTTTGGTAGATCATCGTTTAAAATAAAAAAAAAGATAAAGACTGCTAAACTGTTAAAACCGAGATTATGTTCTCTCTTCCTCTCCCCCCTCCCACTTTCCTTCTTTGTCTCTCTCTCTCTCTACCTCTCTTCTCCTCTCTCTCCTTTTCTCGCTCTCTCTCTCTTCTATTTCTATTCCCTCCCTATCTCTCTAGTTATCTGTTTATCATATGACCATTAAAAAATATCCTACACTCTTTCAGATACCTCCTGGAATAGTCACTCAATCTTGCACAATAAACTAAAAAAAAAACTGTAACTCACAAAATGAACCATTAAAGTATCGTGCACTTTTTTTTTAAGTGGTTGTCCTCAAAATAAAATCGTCCACCCGATACTTTAAAAATTCAAATACACAGAGTATCGATACTAGCCTAAAATCTATTACAGTGTAATATCTAAGCTTGAGATGTACAAAGGTTGTATTTAATAGCGGAAATTTGCGTGGCATTTATAGGAGAAATATAATAACAGAGTAAGGATATGCTGTATCAAATACTATACCTTTATGAGGTTTGATACCAAGCTATTTCATACGTTGTAATTGCAGGTTATTTTTTGGGAATGTCGTGTTTAAGGGAACACTTAAAAATCGACTATTTTTTTTTCTGGTAATCATTTATTGCAGGTAAGATCAAATCATAAGGTTGAGGCGAAAGGGTGGGAATGGAGGGGCGCAAGAGGTCAAGAAGAGTACGACCTGGTGCTAAAATGTCCCGGGAAAGAATGTTGGGCGTGACTTGACCCCAGGTGGAAACAGTCCCGCGGGGTGTAATAGTATTTTATGTTTAAGATATGATCTTACGTCAGTGTAGAGCAAAAGTTTTTGTTTGTTTAGTTAGCTTGTTTGTCTGTGTTTTTTTTAAACTAAGATACTTTGATACAATGAATGTATGATACAATGAATGTTTGATACAATGAAAGTTTGATGCAATGAATGTTTGATGGAATGAATGTTTGATACAATGAATGTTTGATGCAATGAATGTTTGATGCAATGATTGTTTGATACAATGAATGTTTGATGCAATGAATGTTTGATGCAATGAATGTTTGATACAATGAATGTTTTATACAATGAATGTTTGATACAATGAATGTTTGATACAATGAATGTTTGATGCAATGAATGTTTGATACAATGAATGTTTGATGCAATTAATGTTTGATACAATGAATGTTTGGTACAATGAATGTATGATACAATGAATGTTTGATACAATGAATGTTTGATACAATAAATGTTCGATACAATAAATGTATGATACAATGAATGTTTGATACAATAAATGTATGATACAATGAATGTTTGATACAATAAATGTTCGATACAATAAATGTATGATACAATGAATGTTTGATACAATAAATGTATGATACAATAAATGTATGATACAATAAATGTTCGATACAATAAATGTATGATACAATGAATGTTTGATACAATAAATGTTCGATACAATAAATGTATGATACAATGAATGTTTGATACAATAAATGTTCGATACAATAAATGTATGATACAATGAATGTTTGATACAATAAATGTTCGATACAATAAATGTATGATACAATGAATGTTTGATACAATAAATGTTCGATACAATAAATGTATGA
>JAGDYQ010000222.1:235315-259762 GCA_021962125.1 Bulinus truncatus
CCTATACACCCACCTATACATCCACCTATACACCCACCTATACATCTACCTATACATCTACCTATACATCCACCTATACACCCACCTATAAATCTATCTATACATCTACCTATACATCCACCTATACATCTACCTATACATCTTCCTATACATCCACCTATACACCCACATATACATCTACCTATACATCCACCTATACATCCACCTATACATCTACCTATACATTTACCTATACACCCACATATACACCCACATATACACCCACCTATACATCCACCTATACATCTACCTATACATCTACCTACACATCTACCTATACACACACCTATACATCGCTTTATTTATCAAATGCTTTATTTCAGTCTTGTTTAATACTATCATAGTTTTATTATTACTATCGATTCATTCATTATTTTCTTTATCTACTAATTCTTCAATTGTCCCGAAGTCACCCACTATGTCCTATTAAACACATTCCCCACCCCTCATTACCAGTGACACAGACGCACTTGCCACACATCAAAATTTTTACTCCAGTTCTCTTCACAGAATATTTACCAAACAGAAACGGCATCGCTATTTCAAAATTCCTTTACCAATGACTGAAAAAAATCGCCACCATTTCTGTTATTTTCCTTATTAATAGTGTAGCACCTAAACATTGATACACAATAACGCAGTGACACAAATATGGCGGATTTTGGGGAAAAAACCAATTGAAATTGACAAAGCGCTTTCTGTATAATTTATACTCTGTGGCTCTCTCTCAATTCAGCGAAATTTCCTAACAAAGCATGAAAATTGTATTGATTTACTTATTAAAATATGATAATATAAGGCGAGAGAATGGATGATTATATTATTTTTGTTTAATATGCAGGCCAATTTACTGCAATTCAATGAACTGTTGCTGACAATATCCAATTGTCCTGAACTAGTGACCACAAATAGTGCTAACAAAGTTCACGAAAAGGTCAGTTGTGGCTATATTAGAAATTTTTGAGGCCGGTATTTCTAGACAAAATAAGCCGCGGAGTACGTGGACACAAATATCACGTCTGATGACTAGAAACACTTCTGAATGCAACAAAAATAACAGAACGTTTCGGCCATTAGCTTTACCAAGTGAAATAAACTTGAGAAAACAAAGACAACTCTAATTAACGATACATGGCTAAAAGCGAGGGGAAAAAAACTTTCTCTCAATGCCTTTTGTTGGAGACAATGGTACTTTTAGTATACAACAATCTGAGTAAATGTTGTATTCATGACTAGCAGTGGAAATGTTACAGGATATGAGGGGGTCTTCCCGTCACGTACACATCTATCGTTCATTGAGTTACAACACAATCACAATATAAATATAGACTGGTGAATAGTCAAATGACATTTTTATGTAAACGACCACTGGTCTTACAAACAAAGAAAATAGTAGAGTGTCAAATGGTCAGTTATACAGATTTTCACATACCCATACTAATGTCAAATGGTCAGTTATACAGACTTTCACATCCCCGTACTAATGCAAAATTTTACTTAACTGACCGATGGCTAAGTTACTACAACGAAAATGTTATATATGCAATGCTAAAAAAAAATGCACAGTAAATGAAGTTAACGTGTTGATAAAGTAACTGGGTCATATTTGCTAGTTTAAGGTTTAGAGGGGAACTACTTGCAACATAATGAACCTACTAGGACCGGGAACATCTGTATATAAGTACAGCCTAATTAAATAATGACAGTTAACCAAGAACTAAACATACTGCCACAGAGCATGTCCCGGTAAACTAATAAGCGTTAAAGAAAATATACCTGAACTGAGATATGAGATATAAGTATAGGCCTACTGTTACAGAGAACAAATTAGGTAATTGTTACAGAGAACAAATCAGGTAATTGTTACAGAGAATAAATAAGTAATTGTTGGAGAGAACTAATAAGTAATTGTTACAGAAAATAAATAAGGTAATTGTTACAGAGAAATAATAGATAATTGTTGCAGAGAACTAATAGGTAATTGTTGGAGAGAACTAATAGGTCATTGATGCAAAGAATTAATAGGAAATTGTTACAGAAAATAAATTAGGTAATTGTTACAGAGAAATAATAGGTAATTGTTGCAGAGAAATAATAGGTAGGATGTTACAGAAAACAAATGAGGTACTTGTTACATAGAAATAATAAGTAATTGTTGCAAAGAACTAATGTACGCTAGCTAATAGCTGCAGCGAACCTATAAAAAACACGTTAGAGAAAATTATCCACAGAGCTAGTCAAACCGTTACAGCTAACGTTACAAATAACATATCCAGGAAGAGGTACAGTATCGCTATATATAGAGAACGAATTAATATTGTTTGGCCTAATTAAAATATGCCCGGAAACTTCTATAGGAATAGGATGAAACAAAGTTGATATAGAGATGTTACTATACAGGGAGAATCAGTGGAAAACTCTTTTAATAACATTATTTTTACAATGAATTCACCAAATGTCATAGAAACTATTACACGAGAACTCAACAAAAGCTTGTACATTTAGAGTCAAAGGATAACCACAGCCTTTACTTATCAACAGAGAGCTTGGTATATTTATGTGTCAAGTTGACCTCGGTCCGACCTGCTGTGTTATGCTCAGCGTCACTTTATAAACGCCCCCTCCCCCCCCCCTTTCAAGGTAAACAATTCAGATACCTGGAAGGTAAACATTGCAACAGGACAGGAGGTGTGCTAACACGCAGTCTGTTTGTTTGTGTGTGTTTAAAATGGAGGAGATGGGCTACGAGAATTGGGGGGGGGGAGGGGGAGGGAGGGGGGAGGATGAAGGAGGTATCGATGAGACTATATCATTCGGTGATCATTACCTGGTTCATTGGAAATATTGAAAACAGGCTGCCGATGTCTGGGGCACGGGAAATTGATGCAGACAACTGATAGTCGAGGAAATTATGTTAATGAGGAATGGGTGGTGTTTGAGAAAAGGATGTTAATATTGATATCGATACCTGATGTATGATACAGTGAATATTGGTATCGATACTTGATGTTTGATACAGGGAATATTGGTATCGATACTTGATGTTTGATACAAGGATTATGTGTAAGTGATATGTGATTAGATGCAGGTAATACCTTAATACATAAGATATAACTGATAGATAGGTAAAACCTGAGATAAAACAGATGTATAGGTAAAACATGGGATATAAGTGACATAACCGGTAGAGAGGTTATACAAGAGGTATGATAGAGAGGTAATACATGAGATATGACTGATGGACACAGTTATTACCTGAGATGTAACTGATAGATACAGTTATTACCTGAGATGTAACTGATAGATACAGTTAATACCTGAGATGTAACTGATTGATATGGGTAATACAGGAGATGTAACTGTTTGATATGGGTAATACATGAGGTATAACTCATAAAGTATTATACAAAGAGTATAACCGATCAAACTTTAAGGAACCCTGAACTACTGAGCTATGTTGTAAAAGCTATCAGCTTCTCACTATTATCCGGCCTGAACATGACATGGTGGCAGCACGACGGATAGAGATCTATGTCTCCTTGGCTCGAACCTAAACCATGCAGAACGCCGATGGAGTTTACAAGCTCTGCGTCCTCGAAAGAAGCGGACTTGAGATCATTTGAGGCCAAGAGAACGAAGAAAATATTGGGGCCCTTTTAAAAACAGATATGTATGTTAGTGAGCGTCATCATCTGGACTGTGGGCCACCCTTTCAAAGCCCAAAAACTCGCGTGCCCGGTGAACCCAACTTTATGTCCACCTCTGTGTATCTCGAATATCTCTGCTGGAGTGATGGGTGAATGCAACAGAGTGGTGAATTGTCTTATACGTTGTTTAAATATGCTGGCTTTAGTGTCAACAATGACAACAAAAAGTTTACTCCCAGTATCGATGTCAGTGGAGAATGCCAAAAGTCACTACCAAATATCACAAACAAAATTAAACGATCTACCACCAACAGTGAAGCAAACTAACTCCGCACCTTGAAAAAATGGGAAAATCCAAACCAATGTTTACAGACTCAGACATTGATACAACAATCAACCAACATCATTATGCCACAGATGATCAAACACTACAAAATTGATATGCTGGGATTTTTAACACACACACACACACACATATATATATATATATATATGTATATATATATATATATATATATATATATATGTATATATATATATATATATATATATATATATATATATATATATATATATATCGAACAGACTTCAGTCACAAATACTTCGATTAATTATCGATAATGTTAATGAATGCATCTATCGAACAACATTTATACACAGTTGATTTCTCATACTGGCACACTTCCTTAAAAAAAATAAAATGTTCGCTGTTCACCAAGAAATTAAAAAAAATAAAAGATCATAAATCCACCAAAAACACATGTTTTTTAAAGATTTTTTAAGTACCTCCAATTTTATCTAACACAGAAATATAACACAGCAGACGGTATCCTTGCTTCACACTGCACGCAACTACAACACACCGACACCTGTGCCGAGATTACACACACAACACACACATGCACACGAATTCGAGGCACGTTTAAGTTTTTTTTTTCCCCCCCGTTGAGTTTTTTTCATTTTTTTATTTTATGTTTTTTTTTTTTATAAAGACCATGGTTCTTCATTCCTTGAGTCGCGACACCTTTTTTTTTTACAAGTGGGTCAAAGGTAATATGATGTTAAACGGGGGGGGGGGGGAGGGCGAGGGGGGGGAAGTTAAGGTCAAAGGGCATAGGTGAAACAAGTTCAAACTTGCCTCCCCTGCTTGCAGTTCTTGGATGAGATAGTTACAGGTAGAATCTGTTAAGGTATTTTAATGGATGAAAACATTGAAAAGAAGCTGCAACAATCTGTAAATAAATCTGTGCAGTTGTTGTTGTTCTAATATTTTTTCTTGGAATTATTATTATTTTAACCTATCGACTTTTCTTTATTTCGCTTTTTTCTTTTTTATGAAATGTGCTGAAGACATATTTTACCCATCAGTGTAGGCGTGGTTAGAGATTTCTGTAAGTTTGTCTGTTTATTGCGTTTACAGAACTTTGCAGTGTCTTGTGAGCAGGCCCGTAGCGTTTTGTCTGCCCCCTCTGCCTGTTTGCTTGTGAGCCTGTTTTTTTTTGTATATATCTGCACCTGCACGGGGCTGTATTAGCTAGGGAGGCACATCAGCCGATTTGGTAGTTAGAAGCTGAGGCAACCACGCGCCTAGATGGGCATCACGCGGGAATTGTCCGATGTTAATTAAATGTAAAAAAAGCTACACTATCGTACACTCCACCTAGGCCCCCGCAAACGGCACTTAACCTTGGCTTCCCTTGGCTCCACGAACTGCCAAGGCCGCATCTGTCATAAAGTACGATGTGCAAGTCCAACCATTGTGGTGCAAGACACATTGCAAATGGAGAGCGGGGGGGGGGGATTCGGTCGAACTACGGCGTTCAATTATGCCTGAATTAAGCTTTTTTCGTGGAATATAGACCCCCAGCTTCAGTGGTGCAGTGGATCCAGGGCCGCCACTAGAAAATCTTGGGCCCCCTGCCAACCTTTAAAAACTGGGGCGCCCCTCAAACCAAATCTCTCCCTCCCCTCCCCCCCCCGCCGCCGCATTAATTTGAGGATGTAGGGCCCAGATCATTAACAAATGTAGATGTTTCGTTCGTGTGGTTGTTTTAAGGGTCCCCCCCCCCAAGGCACACTGAATGGTCGGGGAGAGAAGGGTGGAATGGGGGGGGGGAGAAAGCTATTATGACGGTTTTGATTGGCAGTGTGGTAGAATGGGGCGGGGGGGGGGGGTAACACTGGCCTAAGAATGGCAAGTAATCAAACAGTCCCTATTGAACCAAGTCTGATTGTTTCACTGTAAAAAGAAAATCGTGAGGTGATGAAAAATGGACCTGAATGAAATAACAACGTCTCTGAAATATTATTTTTAATCTCTGAAATATTATTTTTAATCTCTGAAATATTATTTTTATCTCTGAAATATTATTTCTATCTTTCAAATATTATTTCTCTTATTGCCCATTTTTACGAATCTTGTATTATTTACATGCGCGGTATCTAAATTATTTATTTATGTCAGGTTTAATTATTGTTGTCTACTGAAACTTTGCGCATGCGTCATTTGACACCTCACGGCGAGCTCTGTACGTCATTTTCAACTCGCGCTGAGCGAAATATAAAATTAACACACACAAAAAAATTCCCGATACAAGGAATCAAGTGTCCGCATATGTAAATTTTCCCAATGGCTAACTAACTGACGTCATGCTGTGTACAGTGGGGATTGCGCGGGGGGGGGGTGTTTAAAAAAAATGATTTGTGTTATGTTAATAATTGAAAACAACGCTGGGTGGGGGTGGGAGAGGGTGTCGGGGGGAGGGGGGACATCGAAGTGAGGTTTTTAAAACTATTGATTATCACCAAAGGGAATTTTTACCCTTAGATTGATCGTCAGGGTGTTATGGGGGGATGTCTGACGTCAGTTATGACATAGATGGACAAACGTTTGTCTGATTGTCAGCCTAAATGTATGATTGTTGATATTTCATAAGCATGTCTGATTGTCAGCCTAAATGTATGATTGTTGATATTTCATAAGCTTGTCTGATTGTCAGCCTAAATGTATGCTTGTTAATATTTTATGTGGGACGGATGGCCGAGTGGTGTAGATACTCGACTGTCGACCTGAGAGTCCTGGGTTCGATCCTCGATGAGGCGCCCCCCCCCATGGAATTTTTCCAGGTGCAAAGTCGTCTACCCCAAAGTACACCCAGCTTTAAATGGGTACCTGACTTTAAGTTGGGGAAGTAAAGGCAACTGGGGCGTTGTGCTAACCACACAATCCCTTCATATGCCGAGGTTATAGAAACAGATGAATTCTACAGTTCATCAGCCCCGATGCCCCCCCCCAGGGCTAAGGGAACTTTACTTGAAAGTGTCCCTCCATGTGGTGTATACATGGCCTTTGCAAAATAAGCTCTGGAGGCAATTAAAGAAAACCACCCCATTAGTGGTTTTTATAGGCTCTAAGTAGGGTTGCCATATTTTTTCACGGACCAACCGGGACAGTTCTGTCTTTTTTACTTTAGGTTTAGGTTCCGGGGGGGGGGTATGAAAACAGTATTGTAAAAAACACTTAAAATATAGAATAGATAATCTTTGTTATTTTATTCATAATGGTACGCAAACATGATATTTTTACAAAACAAAACAGTTTTCTTCTTGTTGTTCCACTCGTATTTTTCACTTCTGTAAATTTGTATTACTGTGTTACTTACCAAAATGTTACTGATCACACAAGAGCAGATTAATCATGCTCTGATCTAATAATTTTGCTCAATTATTTCCAAGAAACCTGTGCCCTGAATCTAAACTGGGACAATTTCAACAACCGGGCGGGACACCGGGACAACGCAGTATATCCGGGACTGTCCCGGTCAAACCGGGACGTATGGCAAGCCTAGCTCTAAGAGATAGGCATCTCATCCTGACAATGAATCTGCAGGTTCAAACCCGGCATCCTCGCCAGGGTTGTCAACAGGGGGATGCACCCCAAACATGTGTCAAGGGTACACGCCCCTTAGGTGCTCGGTGGGCTACATATAAACTGATAGAATCGACTTTTCCTTTGGCGTCTGTGTATGATAAGGGAGGGCCCCATTGTTAGAGATTTTTACAGCCCCTCCAGTAGTTGTATATTGTTAGATGGCTCCAATAGGGCTCCATTTGTTGGATATTGTTAAGGGACCTATTTTTGGAGATGGTTTTTACGAGGTGCCCCAATGTCGATTCCTTTTGCCGACACTGCAGAGAGAGAGAGAGAGGTTGAGGAAACCGTCGATCATGTTCCCCGGGCTGGCGGACCACAGGGTGGACCAGTCGGGTAGCTCGCTTATAATTTGCCTTTATTTATGACAGTTCCCAGATGTTGAGGGGTACAGCAAGTTTGATCCCACGGGCTCTAAGAGACCGAAATCTCTGCCCGCAGTTATCACTGAGAGAGTCCAAAGATAGAGAGAGACATGGGGCGGGGGGGGGTGTTCCAGTTGTTGGAGGTTTGATAGAGATTATTGGATGGGTTCAAGATCAGTAGGCGGCATCTCTATACCCAGCTGAACTTACAAATTTAAAGTTTTTAAACCTGAATTACTTGCCCCCCCCCCCCCCCCCAACCACCAATACAGCCGCTAGCCTGGTTGTGTCATCGGAAATACCCTTTTTATCTTTAAATGTCAGCCCCCCTCCTCCAACCCCCTCAACAGGTAAACTGTTCCTCTTACACTTCGACCAATCCTCTTACTCAGCTCTCTTGTTTCTTTCTTTCTTTATTTATTTTTATGAATGATCACACACACACACACACACACACACACACACACAGACAGTCTTAGATTTACCTGAAATCTACACATCAAATGCAGTACACACCAAAAGAATGTTCGCATTTTTTCTTTAATTCCTTGAAAAAAACTGAGTCATGTATTTTCTTATATCTATATGACTATATTCTATCTATGCGATGAATGAATCGGATGAGGCGGGGTGGGGGTGGAAAGGGACCAGAGAAAGGGGAGGGAGGCCAGAAACTCATGAGCATCTTCACAGCCTACAATTATTTTTTTCTGCTTTTCACAGTAAATCTTCAAACAGACGAATGATCTCTAGTGGCCAGATTTGATTTCGACAGATAATTGGAACAAATTGGCAATAAATTTTTTTTAAAAAGTCAAGATGTTTTTGGTTTTAAGTTTCTTTACTGGCAACGATCTGTTTTGAATCATTTTTTAGACGTCTGGTGTCTTAACTGGCTAGTCCAATTACTGTGACCAAAAATATTTCTTTACAGTCATACTTGCTAAATTCTTTCCCTTTGACAATCTTTTTTAATTCGAAGATGCGAAAAAGTAAAAAATTCAGATCAGAATTTTTTGAACAATGTGTTAATTACAAAGTGTGTTTGACACTTGTAACAAATTCATGAAGATTTCTTTAAGTTAATCTTCTTGAGAAAATGAATGTGTGAGTGATTTTGTGAGTGTGACTGTGTGTGTGTGAGTGATTGTGTTTATGTGTGTGAGAGTGATTGTGTGCGTGAGAGAGTGAATGTGTCTATGTGTGAGAGTGATTGTGTTTATGTGTGAGAGTGATTGTGTGTGTCAGAGTGATTGTGTTTATGTGTGAGAGTGATTGTGTGTGTGAGAGAGTGAATGTGTTTATGTGTGAGAGTGATTGTGTTTATGTGTGAGAGTGATTGTGTGTGTGAGAGTGATTGTGTGTGTGAGAGTGATTGTGTTTATGTGTGAGAGTGATTGTGTGTGTGAGAGTGATTGTGTGTGTGTGTGTGAGTGATTGTGTGTGTGAGAGTGATTGTGTGTGTGAGAGTGATTGTGCGTGTGAGTGATTGTGTTTATGTGTGAGAGTGATTGTGTGCATAAGCGAGAATGTTTGTGTGTGAGAAAGAGTGACTGTGTGTGTGTGAGATTGATTGTGTGTGAGAAAGAGTGATTGTGTTTATGTGTGTGAGGGATTGTCAGTGAGAAAGATTGATTGTGTTTATGTGTGTGAGTGATTGTGAGTAATTGTTAGTGTGAGTATGTGATTGATTGTGTGTGTGTGAGAGAGAGAGAGAGTGATTGTGCGTGTGTGAGTGATTGTGTGTGTGTGTGTGTGTGGCTACGTATGTGTGGTTTTATTTCCCTGTCTGCTTCCATGATGTTTTCAAACGATAATAAATAGACGCGCTTTAGAAAATCAGACAACTAATAATTTAATTTAAAAAAAAAAAGAACAGGCCTATATATATATATATATTAATTTTCTGAATTTTTTTTTTGTTTTACTTTTTTTAATGTATTTAATAAAACAAGGTAAAACAATTAATTGCATTTTTTAGCTCAAGCCTTAGAATTTAATTTCCCCCTAAATTATTTTTAATCTGCCTTTTTATAAAACGTGAAGATCTCTGCCAGAGCCAGCGTGTTGTAACAACATTTGCATAAATTGTATAAATAAGATAGCGTATAGAAACTGGACAAATCTTATTGTTGTTGGCAACCGCCTTAAAGCTTAAAACATAACAAAGTACAGAATAATTATATCCAACATTACTAAACTATGTTGTGAGTTTTTGTTGTTTTTGTTTTGTAGTTATTACCTTTATTATTGCATTTGAATGTTATTTAATTATTGTTTTTTTTTTCTTTTGTTGTTTTCATAAATTGTAAGTTTTAAAACAAAAGGAGCCACGAGGAGATAGAAAAGCCGCAATTCTTCCACGTAATAATGAGCCAAACTTAAATTAATATGAGCCAAACTAAAACTCAATAAGCAAGACTAAAATAGTATTAGCCAAACTAAGAACAAAATACAACAAACTAAAACTGATTGGGCCAAATAAAAAACAGAATGAGCCAAAACTAAAACTGAGCCAAACTAAAACTGAATGAGCCAAAGTAAAGCCAAGCACACGTACATGAATACATCACGTGATACTCTGCAGACTTCCCTGACATACTACAGAGGCGGCAAGTCCTGGTGCAATGGTCTGGTCCTAATTATCATTAGTCGTCTGTAAATCACAGGAAAAGGTACACAACCCAACTTAATAGCTGCTTGACGTCTGCTCAACACCTCCCCCCCCCCGGGGGCCAACCCCAGTAATGTCTACCCAAGTGTATCCTTCTTCGCGTGTTGTAAGAAAGAATCATGGTCCCGGGGTGGCTGGGGGGGGGGGAGGAGAGGGAAGGAGGCGGGTCTCGTTATACGTAAAGAATTAACTTTCATGGTCAAAAAGTAGTAAGTCAAAATAAACAATTTTCTCAAAGTGTGAGATTCATTGTTCACTATGGTTTCTCATTTACCAGCGAATGTTGGGTCAAAAAAAGGTTCTCATTCTGGTATCCTGGGAAATTCCCGGTAAAAAAAAAAAATTTGCCCTTTTTTAAAGAGGCATTACAAATGAGTTTCACTCGAAGAGAAGAAAAAAAATAGTTTCCTGTTTTACAGTGTTTTATTAATTTATATACAACTGCTGAAGTTGACGAAAAAAAAAAACTTTTTGTATTTTATATTAAACTAGCTGTACCCTGCAAAACCTTTGCATAGAGTTATATCCCCTTAGGCTAGGTTATTTTTTGGTTCCGGGCAGATCCGATTTTTTTCATGATTGTATTTTTAACTGGAATACTGTTGTATTAATTATTTACTTTCGATTTAACGCAGAACCCAAATAGCTATTATATTATTAGATTTTTAGCGTAAAAAATGTCCCGTTTTATAGAAGACTGGATATTATATAATGATCTATAATCAACATAACATATATTTGTTTTGTTTTTTAAAAAAAACCCGGAAGGGGTGGTTATAAAAAGAGCGTCAATCAGTTCAATAAAATCAATAATACTGACTAATCATAGAATTACTAACTCTGAGGAAACTGTGAATCATGTGGTTTTTGAGTGCCCCGGGCTGGCGGTCCACAGGTGGACCAGTCGGGTAGCTTGCTGACCATTGGCCTTTAATGCAGTTCCTAGATGTTGAGGGACACGGCGAGTTTGATTTCACGGGCTCTAAGAGACTAAGTCTTAGAAAGCAGTCATCAATGAGAGAGTTCAGAGATAGAGTTCAGAGAGAGATAGAGAGAGACTCAGAGAGAGTTAAAAGAAAGAGAGAGAAAGAGAGTGAGAGAGTTCAGAGAGAGAGAGAGAGAGAGAGAGAGGGAGAGAGAGAATGTTTTCTCTCTGATTCAATGGCATGAAAACAGAAATGTATAACTGTGTCCACTTGTTTCCAAAAAATGTCTGTGTTAGTTCAAATGTCATGTTTATCTCATTGTTAGTCTTTCGTTCAGAAAAACAAAAACCCAATAAAAAAAATACCATGCCCTCTAACTGTGGAGGTAAAAATTTGTTCAATCATGAACAATGAACTCAACGACGGCTTTTGTAGCCGATTTCTTGTATCACTTGTATTTAGCATATGAACTAGACAATTTATAGTGTAAATAACCACCAAGCAAAAGCTTGCATCATCATCTACCGTACAAACATCCACGAAAGTACAATGTGTTGTTGATATTGTTGTTGGTGTTGTTTACAGTTAAAATATCGACACGTGTGAAATATAAAATGGATCTTGACCTTTCCTCTTAGGGTTAATAACATTTTGCTTTGTGCATGAAATTAAACAACTGTAAAATAAAAAAAAATATATATAAAAAATTTGGATCGGAAATAGTTCCTCGCGGGAACTCAGTTTATCCCAGGATAAAAAGCGATTTCCCCGGGATGGGTTTAATGAGCCAAAGTTAGGCCAGGGATCCCGGGATACTCTCGCTATCCCTGTGGCTTAATTCTATGGGCTAGGTGGTATTAGTTGCTGCACCCCCCCCTCGTTTAGAGGAGCATCGGACCAGAGGAGCAAAACATAATAAAATGAATAAGAGGTGTTAATAAATATAGCAGTGAGTGTGTGTGTGTGTGTGTGTGTGTGTGTGTGTGTGTGTGAGGGGTAAGGTCGGAAAAAAAAACCTATAGACATAAGAACACCAACAAAGGGGAGAGAACGAGTGTCGCCCTAGATTTACTCATTTTTATCCCAAATACTTTATCGTTGCCTGATTGTCTCCCCTTCTAGACTGCGTCATGGGCTTTCTTTCCCCCCCCCCCCCCCCACCTTATTTCAGTTATCACCCAGGTCTTAATGGAGATCTGTTATCCTTGATACCCGAGAGAACTCTCCCCCCTAAAACCACCATCCCACCAGCCTCCACCACCACCACCACATTCAAACCACCAGACCTGCCGCCCACCCATCTATTCCACGTACATCATGCATACACACCCGCCACCATTGTTTCAGCTGTTTTTGTTTTCCTTTTTTTTTTTTAAAGATTTAAGACAATACATGAACTTTGGTTACGCTTCGCTGCACACCATGTCGACATGCATCAAGGAGGAAAAGGGTTTGGGAAGGGGGGGGGGGGAGGGAGGGGGGATAGCAATGAATCATGACCCAAGCCGAACCTAGAAGGGTTGGGGGGGGTGGGAGCCAATCGATATCCCTCCCCTTCCCCGACCCCCTAACGGTAAGCAATAAGCATGACACAGTTGACCTTTAAAAAAATCTGGCACATAGTTAGCACGGTATGGCTTGCCAGGATTGATTAGGCGAGCCAATATATTTATTTGGTGGTCGGTATTTATTTCCAATATTTTTCTTAATGTTGCATGACTGACCTTAATTTCTACATGGTTAGCTTGTAGGTTGAAAAACAAAATTATAAAAAAAAAATCAATTATATTATCCAATGAAATTAAAGTCATAAATCTAAATCAGCTTATATTTTTATTATATTTTTTTTAAATGTTGTTTTGTGTAAGCCTTTCTATGTGAAGCTCGTGTTATACATTTTGAAATGGCCAGGTTTTTTTATTGACGTCATGCGTCATGAATGCATGCCAAATACAGTTTCCTCTCTTATTATTATACCGTCACGATAGTTAAAAATTAATTTTCAGGTTTCCTGGAACAATGTAAGTTTCTTGTAGCTTTTAATTGATTAATTTTATTTTTTATTCGTTGCTTTTATCCTTGGATCTTCAGCTTTTTATTTGTTATTTCATATTTTTAATAATCTTGCGTCATATCGATATTTTTTCTTTATTTACATTTTCATAAGTGTCTTTTATTCAATCTTTTGTTATGTATTTGTTAACAATTTTTTTTCTATAAATATTTTATCTGAAATAATGTTAGACCTACTACGCTAGCTATTTCCATTATCACATATTCTTGTTGAAAGAATGTTGAATTGCGGAATACTCATCCATTACAAATAACTTTTCCTTTTGTTATTTTTTTTTTAAATAATTGGCCTCCTATTTATACATTTTTAGTTCATGATTGAAACAGGAAGCGTGTTGGTATTGTTAAAAAACATTTATTAGGGTATAAATCATGAACGGTATTCTTTTCCCTAATATCATCCAAACCAGGGGTGTGCAAACTTTTTCTACGAAGGGCCACATTGAAAACTTGATTGTTATCGGCGGGCCGCATATATATATTTATTTCGCATTCACGCTTACAATATGTACATGCATACGGGCCGCATAATATACGCTGAAGGGCCGCATGCGGCCCGCGGACCGTAGTTTGCCCACCCCTGACTTAAACTATTGTATTGAGCTAATATTTAAAGTTGGCCAGATTTCGTTTGGCTTGTGGTGGTAAACCAAATAACAGGAAATCGGTAGCGGATCATTTATTAAGTTCTCTCCAATTTTGACCACAAGCACTGAATCAACGAAAACTAGGACAGTGCGGGGGGGGGGGGAGGAGGAGGGGAGGGGTGCGCTACTGAGAAGTACAAGGGACAGCTGGAACTTTTTTTTTTGTTCTATCAGTGTGATAAGGGTTCAGGTACTCGTCTGCGGTATTAAGTGTTTATGAGATTATGGGATTAAGTCAACAGAATAACTAACAGAAGTAAGAGCAAAGTAGAATACGTCAGACTACGGTCAGACTAAAACCTTTTTTATTTTCGTTGTATAATAAATAAAACAGCAAACCTGTTGACAATGTTTAGAATAGAACTGAAGTTAAAATAAAAAGCAACCAGCTAGAGCAGATTTGAGAGGGGGGAGAGAGGGGTGGCGGGATAGTTTGCCGGACTGGATTGACACAGGGGAAAGGGGTTCGAATTCCGATATCAACAGGAAGCGCTGATGCCTAGCACTGATTTCACAAAAAAAAGATTGATTCGGCCAACCCCTTTTACGGCCTACTCTAACGCCGCCCAGAGCGTAAGGCATTCGTAATGCTTACACATGTTAGAAGTACTTGAAAAAGAAATCTTTGACCAAGTCTTACATCATATGAAATTGTTATGTTACAATATGTGTGTAGTAAAGCCACTTTGAGGAGAATCTTCATAACAGTGCGTGTTTAGGGGCCTCGCTTCTCAATATTTTTTTTTTTGCTACTCTACCTCAAAGGGCGCAAAAGTCAGTTCACCGGTACCTCCCTAACACTTAAGCTCTTCAAACTCTTTGGTTGTTTTAAACGAAAATTGTATATCGCTGCTTACCTCTGCATAGCCTTTCCCCCCCCCCCTATACTTCTTGGGGTATGCATACCACCGGTTGATGCACGGGCACCTGTCTTTTCATTATAGAATGTTCTGTCGAGTCTCTTATTTAAATATATTCAAAGTATTTTCTAGAGGTTAGTACTGTGCCGTGTCTGTCTCTTTACAGAAGTGAACATTTTAGGTCTTTTTTTTTTCTTGGTCGTTTTGCTTACGTATATGGTGTAACTATGTAAAGTATTAACTGTGAACTTCGCCTATTGTTTTTAACCCTACCATGTATCCATAATATGTAAAAGTAAAGTTCCCTTAGCCCCAACGGGCCATCGGGGCAAATGAAGTGTAGAATCCATCTGTTTCTATGACCTCGGCATTTGAAGGGATTGTGTGGTTAGCCTTTACTTCCCCCCAACTTAAGTCAGGTACCCATTTAAAGCTGGGTGGTCTTGTAGGACGACTTTGCACCAATTTTCACCTGGAAAAATTTCATGGGCCTCACCAAGGATCGAACCCAGTACTCTCAATTCGACAGTCGAGTATCTACACCACTCGGCCATCCAAAATACTGGCTTCAATATAATATGAAATAAAACCTGAGGCATTTCACCTGTTAGATCTGGTTTGAGGCATTTCACCTGTTAGATCTGGTGTAAGGCATTTTACCTGTTAGATCTGGTGTAAGATATGAAAACAACATTACACGTTAACAACAATTGGCAGTATTCTCTGAACCGCTACCAAGTCATGAATTATAAATAGATGTTTTTTTTTTATCTTTCCATATCATTCGATCAATTGTTTATGTAGCCATCTTTTTTGTTTTCAATCTTCAGATCTTTCAAAACTCCCCAAAAGTTCCCCGGGCCATAAGGAAAGTTAAGCCGCCCCCCCCCCGTAATATATTAATGTTGTATGGAGGCAGTGCTGCCGATGACTGCAATATTAATGTTGTATGGAGGCAGTGCTGCCGATGACTGCAATATTAATGTTGTATGGAGGCAGTGCTGCCGATGACTGCAATATTAATGTTGTATGGAGAGCAGTGCTGCCGATGACTGCAATATTAATGTTGTATGGAGGCAGTGCTGCCGATGACTGCAATATTAATGTTGTATGGAGGCAGTGCTGCCGATGACTGCAATATTAATGTTGTATGGAGGCAGTGCTGCCGATGACTGCAATATTAATGTTGTATGGAGGCAGTGCTGCCGATGACTACAATATTAATGTTGTATGGAGGCAGTGCTGCCGATGACTGCAATATTAATGTTGTATGGAGGCAGTGCTGCCGATGACTGCAATATTAATGTTGTATGGAGGCAGTGCTGCCGATGACTGCAATATTAATGTTGTATGGAGGCAGTGCTGCCGAATGACTGCAATATTAATGTTGTATGGAGAGCGGTGCTGCCGATGACTACAATATTAATGTTGTATGGAGGCAGTGCTACCGATGACTACAATATTAATGTTGTATGGAGGCAGTGCTACCGATGACTACAATATTAATGTTGTATGGAGGCAGTGCTACCGATGACTACAATATTAATGTTGTATGGAGGCAGTGCTACCGATGACTACAATATTAATGTTATATGGAGGCAGTGCTACGCTAGCGTCATAGGCTTGAAAGCAGATTGAGCTTTAAAGACTAAGACCACGACTGATAAGACCAGAGTCTGGGGGTGGGGGGGCTGTTTGGCTTGTTGCTGGTTTTATTTCAAGTTCTTAGCGTCCGAAAGACACGGAAGCACGCAAGCGAACGCGTGTACACAAATAAGCCGACATATTGAAAGGCAAACATGGAGGTGTGATGCATGCTGCTCATGAAGAATTCAACCCTCGTCTATGGACGCACTGACCACATCACATTTGTGGCAACGAATCCCCACACACACACACACACACCACACCTCCCTCAATTTTGCCCCCCCCCCCCGACATTCTGAAGACAAATTATCTAACCAAAATACGCGCCAAAAAAAAAAACCAGCAGTTATCAAACTAATAAAAAGAAAAAAAAAAATGAAAGCTTAAAAGATACAGCCATAGGGTGTTGGTCTCTGTTGGTTATATTGTAACCATCCCATCCCACCACCCCACACATGACCCTAGTTTGACCCCCTTAGATCCCAGAGATCATAGGGCGTAGAGAAGCTGATCAATGATGTAGCCATAATACTAGCCAAATTTTCGAACAAATTAATAGCCAAAGAATTGTGCGGCCGCACTGAACCCCTCCCCACCTCCCCCCAACCCCCTCCCCCCACCCCAAATTAGGCACCGAAGTAACGTTGTAATATATATATAGGTATACACACATATATATGTTGCATTTTTTCTAGCTTTGGAGTAGGACGCCCAATAAGAATTAATGTGCACAGGGACAGGGACAAGAGGTAACTACGGATCTGACGCAGCGGATTTTTCTCCTTCTAGTACTGGGCGTACTAAAAAGGGGGTTGGGGAAGGGGTGTGGGGGTCAAACAGCTCAATAAAATTCATGAACAAAAAAATCAAAGAATTCCAATATTAGGCTTTAAAAATAAATGATTGTTATTATCGTTATTGAACAGTTTTGGAAATTGCCATCGGTGAGAAATAAATGAATCAACAAGACTGATCGATATAATCAAATGCACTTTGCAATGAATGCACAGAGTAATACTTGCGCACCGTCCCTGTATAGCTTTGAATCAAATGTCATCGTCCTAGAACTTTAATGTGCACTGTTTATGACATAAAATAATCAAGCGTTTTTTGGTCATATATATATATATATATATATATATATATATATATATATATATACAGTCGATCTTAATTGGGACACATCGTATTTGAGGCTTTTCGGCTCAATTAAGCGGCTGTCCCAATTAAACATACAAATTTACTATTAGCTTCTAGGTTTGGTTCCTTTGAGATTTGTCCCAAATAAGCGGCTGTCCCAATTAAGCGGAATCCACTGTATATAGATTTAGCCTATGTTTTTTTAAATAAGATGCAATACTCAAATAATTGAAAATTTAAATTAAATTAAAAAAAAAATAATAATTGGTAAGAGCTTTTAATAGTAACAGTATTAACGTTCAGGGGGAAAAAAAATTAAAAGTGATATAAATATAAGAACAATGGCTGAATTGGTTTTTACCCCGCCTCCCCCCACCTGGTAGATTCTCTTAGATCTTCAAGACCATCATTTTAACTTAACGGCTAATAAAAGGTTTTACAGTTCTCAACTTTTTGCATTAGAAGCAACAACACAGCAACACACGTACACACACACACACACACACACACACACACAGCTTACACAACTGTCCACAACAGCAGTTCTCAACAGGTGGCGCGAGAGCCACAAAGGAAAACGGACCAAAGTTAAGTTATGCAGCGGTACGTGATTTTTAAAAACAACCAATGAGTTTGAAGAAAGGTCGCCATTTCGCTGTATGACTCATCATCACCAAACCCACGTGACCAAGTCTCGCATTATGACATGAAATACATTTTACTGGCGAGCTTACATTTGAGGAGTTTTCCTCGGACATACTGTCATACCTTTTTTTTTTCGGGGGGGGGGGGGGGTGTACAGACGCGAAATTAGGTTGAGAACAGCTGGGTCTTAATTGTACAGTACACACATCGCGATAAATCCTAACCAAAACAAAACAAAAAAAAAAAAAACAATAATTATAATAATAACCGATAAAGTCTCTAGAATAAGAAATATATTTTATCTACTTTACATATTAAGGGGAATGGGAGGTGGGCGGGATTATTTTGCAGCAGTTTTTTTTTTTTTATTTTTTTCTAATTCAGTTTTATTTGGTTTTACATTTTATTTATATTGTGTTGAAAAAAAAAATCTGGCCATAAACAGTTCTAAACATAGACGTCAAAAGTACTCTCGCGTTTTCTAATATCAATAAAGGAAACAAGTGTGTGTGTGGGGAAGTGGGGGGGGGGGGAGAGGAGCTTGGGGGAATGGGTAAAAAAAATGTTTTCATTAATGGAAATATTATGATTAAAAGATGTATTTAAATGTGTGTGTGTATGTGCGTCATTATAATGAACTTTTATCTGAAAATTATCTTGGAAAAGAGTTATCTTCCCTTTGGACAGTACAATGTATACGTGTGGGTGATGCAAGGTGAGTGAATTGACCGTGGAAGTCTTGTTAAGAAAATAAATGTATACTAAACAAAAAAAATTTTTACAGGTGAATTTATTAGTATATAGATTCGTACACTACATGTATATTTAGACACTTGCACACCACACACAGATAGACACTCAACATGAACTCAAGGGAACCGACCCGTGTTTCCTTAATGACGGCGTCACGAGTCAGTTGACTCCATGTTAAACTGCTAAGCTTTGATAGGAGCCATACATTTCAACTGTTCTCTCTCTCTCTCTCTTCTCTCTCTCTCTCTTCTCTCTCTCTCTCTCTCTCTCTCTCTCTCTATCTCTATCCCCCTCCCTCTCACTGTATACAGTTTAACTGTGTTTTTATAAGCCTTTTAAAAAAAGGGTTACAGATTTGTAGGAAACAATTACTTTCCAGTGAAAGACAAACTAAATAAAAAATGAACTACTAAACTTACTAACAAAACTTAAAAAAAAATAAAGATAACGAAACTTTAAATTTCTGAACTAAACAGTCAAAGCTTCACCCCCCCTCCCCCACCCCAGAAACATAATATCAACCCTACGGATATATCTTCGGGACGGGCATGTCATTTGAGCTTATTTAAAATTCACTTCGCTGCTATTGCTTTCTATTAAACTTAAATGAATTTGTTTCTGTGGTTGCTTTATAAAGTACGCACAAATTGATAAGATCTGCACAAATTTTTTTTTTTAAGCAGACGTAGCCAATGGGAAGGTTTATACATTAAAAATTCATACATAAGCTAGTAACTCATCAGAACTCATTAAATTATAAACATTCATCGATAGCAGACGTAACCAATCAATTTTTTTAAAGAAATATCTTTGTGACATACAAAATCTTATTGCAGTTTACATTTTATAGGCGTATTTTTGAGTCTTTTAATATTTAAAACATCAACGTAAGTGAAAGGGCCGATAGTGACCCACTAATGGGTCGGTTTTTATGATGCCCTTCTTCCATCCCTACCATAGCCGACAGTGCAACGACCATGGAGGCACCACGGGAGATATAGGGAGAACTTTGAACCATGACCTTAAAATCTATCGGCACCTGCCGGAGATCGAACCAGGGACCCTCATGTCGACAGTCGTGCGGCTTTACCGTTTACTGTTAGACTTGTAGCAACATCGAATCGTGACTGTCAAAGGGAAACAATAAACTAGAATTTTGCTTGATAGTGACACACACTAATGCCACTAATGTATTAGAGAACAGAAACACAAAAACAGATGAGAGGAATGAAATAGCATTCAGATGTAAACAAGGGCATCTTCTAGGAGGCGTTTTAAAATAGAATGTTAACTGTATTTCATCTCGTTTTTTTTATAGTAGTACCAGGCCCGTAGCCAGGTCAAAGTAAGCAGGGAGGCACCAACACCCAGCAAAGGGACACCTTTACTTTTTCTTTTTTGTTTCCTCCCTTTTTTTTAAAGCGGCACGTGAATATAGTGTGAATATTCATTTATTCATTTATTTATAAATAAAATTTCAGGTTTAAAAATGACCTAAGATGGTAACATCTCAAGCATAATACATCACATGTACTACTACAACAAATTATTTTAATTAAAATTATATTACACAAAATTATACTGTATTTATTTTTATTTTAATTTTAACTGCTCTTTTCTTTAAATCAAGTGAGGGTACTTCTGTTGTGGACTTGGATCCTATAACGTCTTGCTATGTTCAATGTGCTCCAATCTCAGGGATGTCCTTGTACAGTAATAAGCTAATGTCATAATACGTGGTTGATATTGGTATATAGTTTTTTTTTTTTTTTTTTACTTTCTCTGAAACATAACAAACAGATAAACCAACAAAAAAAATAATAAATAAAAAAACTTACGCGAAATCATCCTCGTCATTATCTACCTGGTTGTCCATCTTTTTTTGGGTTTTTCTGGTGTATTTTTTTTTACTAATTCAAATTACTAATAATCACAATAATCCTTTTATCCAAGAAAGAACACAACAACAAACACAACAAGGCCTGTCTGGCATGGAAGTAAACCTCCTTCAACGTCCTCTGCCGTACGCCGGGAAATTTTCCGGGTTATCATCATCCACACTGTGTTACAGTGATCCAACATGTTGTTGTTATCAGAGCACCCCCCTCCCCCCCTCCTCTAGCTCCCTCCACTTGTGTTGTGAATGAAGTATTTTTGCTTTTGATATATGTATATATACCCCCGTAACTCTCTCGTTACTCAGACCCTGTCTGATAGCAGAATCTAATTTTTTGTCCAACCCACCTTGCCGATATACAAAAATATCAAACCCTCACCAAAACACAGAAAGTGAGTGTAGCTTTTAGAAACCAGCTGGTGCCGGCAGCGCCCTCCTCCCTGGTACCTCCCTCCCTCCCACTTACAACCTCCTCGGCGATTGTCGGTAAAAAAAAAAGCCAGAGAGTGAGAGAGAGAGAATGGCCGCGCTATGATAATAATAATGATGAAAGATGAAGAAGAGAAAAACAAAAAAAAATTCTCGTGTGACCACACTCCCAAACATTCGATGACTGCCTCCACTTCTGCTACACACAAGAAACTACTGATAAATCCATGAACATCGCCCGACTCGGTTTGACGAAACTGTACATACTGTTGTAACACTTTTCTTTACCGATCTTATCAATAATGTACGCCAGTAGATTTTATTTTTTTTCTTTTTAAATTTAATCCCTCACCGCTCGCTCACCTCTCATTTCCTCGCTTAATCAGACCCGCTTCCTTCGCAGCTGGGTTATTCCCGAATCCGGTGATGACCAGGCGAATCAAAATATACAAGAGTAAGCCCTGTAAAGGACTCCATCGAGCGAATTCAGTTGGCCGTGGATGCATGACAGAACATTCAACCAAGTAGATGGCGCCGCCCCCCCCCCCTAATCTCCCCCACCCCCCCGCCCACCACCCCCATAGGAAGAACTTAGTCAATGACATAGGGACTGACTAGAAGTTATCATCCCACCCTAACCCTCCCCTTAAATTGACTATATATCATCTGTGTCTCCTTTCCCCGCCTTCTCCCCATTCCAATGACCCCACCCAAAAAGGTGTCCCCAAGAATCTGTACAGCCATTACGCTTTGATACGGAAAAATGACTTCTATAACCAACAATTTTGGTACTCACAATACAACCACTATAACTCACCTTCATAAATTTTTTTTTTCAAAGTCACTTGGGTTCAGCTGAAGGTCATTGCTGGAGACCATTGGATATTGGGCAACATCGGTCTAGACCAGGGGTCGGCAACCTGCGGCTCGCGAGGGGGGGAAGATTGAGGTTTAGCTTCCAACCTTCCATAAAAAAAAAACAGACTATTAAAACTATAAAATTACGGCAGCCAAGGAAAAGCTCTTCAGTAACATGAAAGTAAGGATGCTGTATAATCGGAAATCTTGTTTCGAAAGGAAATTCCCGGAACATTATTCATAAACAAAACAAAAAAAAAATGATTTAGGCCTTTGATGATATAAGTGTGGATAATTTTTCAGAGTTGCGTTTGTGTGTGTGAGTGTGTGTGAGTGTGTGTGAATGTGTGTGAGATGGAGTTTATCTTCTGCTGTTGTTGATAGCACCAGGTCGCATTTTTTAATATTTTATACATCAGGTTTCAAGGTTTAAAATATTTGTAGAAAATAAAGAAAGAAAGCAATATTATAACTCCATTAGACAAAATAGTTTGGCTATTGTTTATTGTTTGTTTATTGTTTTTGTTTTTTTTTTTGGTTTGTTTTGTTTTGTTTTGTATTATTAAAAAATATCAACAATAAATTGAGAGAATTTTTTTTTTGTTTTTTTATTTTTTTAACTTTTTAAATATAGATCGAGCTCTCCATTTGCGTACTCTTTCTCTCTCTTTCTCTATCACTCTTTCTTTCTCTCTCTCTCTCTCTCTCTCTCTCTTTCTCTATCTTTCTTTCTCTCTCTCTTTCCCTCTCTCTTTTTTCTACTCTTATTTTTCTTTCTCTCGCTCTTTCTCTCACTCACCCTATCTCCCTCTTTTCTCTCTATGGCGCTAGCGTGAATGTGTATGTGTATGTGTGTGTGTATGTGTGTGTGTATGTGTGTGTATCTGTGTGTATCAGTGTGTGTGTATGTATGTGTTGTACCTATGGTTGACGACATAATCAGTACAAACGTTTTGTTTGCCCCTGGTCGGGTAAACAGTTTTCCCCTCACCCTGTGTCCGGATACACACAGTGTTTGTATATAGTTTGATCTGTCCTTATCATCTTCCAACACCCAACTGATTCCCTACCTTATAAACCTCAAGTGGAACAACAGGTCACGACAAAAGATCTTACTGAGAAATTCATCAAAGGTTAAAATTACATGGATTTTTTTTCACTGTGAATCGATGAACCTCATGTGACAAACCAGAGTGATACTCTCAAAAGTGATAGACCAAGTGATACTCTCAAAAAGTGATAGACCAGAGTGATACTCTCCAAAAAGTGAATGGACTAGAGTGATTCTCTCAAAAAAGTGATAGACCAGTAGTGATACTCTCAAGAAGAGATAGACCAAGGTGAAACTCTCAAAAAGTGATAGACCAGAGTGATACTCTCAAAAAGTGATAGACCAGAGTGATACTCTCAAAAAGTGATAGACCAGAGTGATACTCTCAAAAAGTGATAGACCAGAGTGATACTCTCAAGAATGATAGACCAAAGTGATATACAAAGTGATGAACCAGATGATATATCTAAGAAGTGATATGACCAAAGTGATACTCTCAAAAGTTATTTCAAATGGTGATACTCTCAAAAAGTGATGAGCCAGAGTGATACTCTCAAAAAGTGATAGACCAGAAGTGATGCCTCTCAAAAAGTGATAATTTGAGTGACCCTCTCAAGAATGATAGACCAGAGTGATACTCTCAAAAAGTGATAGACCAGTGATATAAAAGTGATAGACAGTGATACTCTCAAGTGATAGATGAGTGATACTCTCAAAAAGTGATGAACCAGAGTGATACTCTTAAAAAGTGATAGACCAGAGTGATACTCTCAAAAAGTAATAGATAATATTGATTCTCTCAAAAAGTGATAGACCAAGTGGTGTTCTGAAATAAACTCTAGCCATATGAAATCCCATTATATTT
>JAGDYQ010000222.1:260262-274363 GCA_021962125.1 Bulinus truncatus
CAATGAATGTTTGATGTAATGAATGTTTGATACAATGAATGTTTGATCCAATGAATGTTTGATGCAATGAATGTTTGATACAATGAATGTTTGATGCAATGAATGTTTGATGCAATGAATGTTTGATACAATGAATGCATGATACAATGAATGCTTGATACAATAAATGTTTGATACAATGAATGTATGATACAATGAACGTTTGATATAATGAATGTTTGATGCAATGAATGTTTGATGCAATGAATGTTTGATACAATGAAGGTTTGATGCAATGAATGTTTGATACAATGAATGTTTGATACAATGAATGTTTGATGCAATGAATGTTTGATGCATTGAATGTTTGATGCAATGAATGCTTGATGCAATGAATGTTGCAATGAATGTTTGATGCAATGAATGTTTGATGCAATGATTGTTTGATACAATGAATGTTGGATACAATGAATGTTTGATGCAATGAATGGTTGATACAATAAATGTTTGATACAATGAATGTTGGATACAATGAATGTTGGATACAATGAATGTTTGACGCAATGAATGGTTGATACAATAAATGTTTGATACAATGAATGTTTGATACAATGAATGTTTGATACAATGAATGTTTGATGCAATGAATGTTTGATGTAATGAATGTTTGATACAATGAATATTTGATCCAATGAATGTTTGATGCAATGAATGTTTGATACAATGAATGTTTGATGCAATGAATGTTTGATGCAATGAATGTTTGATACAATGAATGCATGATACAATGAATGCTTGATACAATAAATGTTTGATACAATGAATGTATGATACAATGAACGTTTGATATAATGAATGTTTGATGCAATGAATGTTTGATGCAATGAATGTTTGATACAATGAAGGTTTGATGCAATGAATGTTTGATACAATGAATGTTTGATACAATGAATGTTTGATGCAATGAATGTTTGATGCATTGAATGTTTGATGCAATGAATGCTTGATGCAATGAATGTTGCAATGAATGTTTGATGCAATGAATGTTTGATGCAATGATTGTTTGATACAATGAATGTTGGATACAATGAATGTTTGATGCAATGAATGGTTGATACAATAAATGTTTGATACAATGAATGTTGGATACAATGAATGTTGGATACAATGAATGTTTGATGCAATGAATGGTTGATACAATAAATGTTTGATACAATGAATGGTTGATACAATAAATGTTTGATACAATGAATGGTTGATACAATAAATGTTTGATACAATGAATGTATGATACAATGAACGTTTGATATAATGAATGTTTGATGCAATGAATGTTTGATGCAATGAATGTTTGATACAATGAAGGTTTGATGCAATGAATGTTTGATGCAATGAATGTTTGATACAATGAATGTTTGATGCAATGAATGTTTGATACAATGAATGTTTGATGCATTGAATGTTTGATGCAATGAATGCTTGATGCAATGAATGTTTGATGCAATGAATGTTTGATGTAATGATTGTTTGATACAATGAATGTTGGATACAATGAATGTTTGATGCAATGAATGGTTGATACAATAAATGTTTGATACAATGAATGTTGGATACAATGAATGTTGGATACAATGAATGTTTGATGCAATGAATGGTTGATACAATAAATGTTTGATACAATGAATGGTTGATACAATAAATGTTTGATACAATGAATGGTTGATACAATAAATGTTTGATACAATCAATGCTTGTGCTCCCGCATCCCCCCCCAACCACTCAAACAACACCCCTGTATACGTTAAAACAATTACTTTTTAAATTTTTGATTCGTTGTTGTTGTTCTTGTATGAGCTGTTTGTTTTGTTTAGTCCACCTTTCCCCAGTGGTTCTTTTACTATTGACTGAAACTCAACATGTTTACACTTTGCTTTATTAAAAAAATAAATGAATGAATGTTAACAATTGTTATCATAAAAATTTACCTGGATTTTTTTTTTAGAAGTTTTTTTTTTTTAACTTAGTTTTTTTTTTCTGTGTGTTTAAAATCATAACGCCTGCAGAGTATCATCCATCGCTACATTGTTTACATTTCGTTGTCTCTTTATATTACTTTGTAACTGTATGTTTCCTAGTCCTCCCTGTACCTGTCTGGACCGGTATATTGGGAGGTACCGCACATGGGGGAAACTCTAGTAGTGATCAATCTTGCCTGTTGAAATTTAATGATATTCAGGTGAACGATTTGTTAACTTTAGGCTCAGGGTGCATCATCTCAACCATATAAATTTTGATTGTTGTATCCCTGCAAAAATTAAATAAACAAAAAAAAATATATAATAATAACTACAGCATGTGCTTCTTGTATTACATATTATTTTATTGTCTGTCTTTCCTTCGTTTTTTTTTAGTTGTGTTGTTAATTAGCTGACAATAACAAGTCGTCTGCTAGTTGTGTTGTTAATTAGCTGACAACAACAAGTCGTCTGCTAGTTGTGTTGTTAATTAGCTGACAATAACAAGTCGTCTGCTAGTTGTGTTGTTAATTAGATGACAATAACAAGTTGGGTAAGATTAAAAATATGAAAATATCCTCTAAAATTGTTCTTAACATTGTGTTTTAATTATTACGTAAATTACTTTCTCTCTTGTAGTACTAAACTTTACATGCAGCGATGTTTCTCTTTTTCTTTATGTTAAATTCTGTTTATCTTTTTCCACTCAATATCCTTCCATATTTTATCCGTCTATCTCTTTACTTGTTGTTTTTCTTTCTTTCTCAATATACAGTGGGATTCCGCTTAATCGGGACACCGCTTAATTGGGACATCCGCATGATCCGCTTATTTGGGACAAATCTCAAAGAAACCAAACCGAGAAGCCAATAGTAAATATGTATGTTTAATTGGGACAGCCGCTTAATTGGGACAAAAAGCCTCGGTCCCGATGTGTCCCAATTAAGCGGAATCGACCGTATATATAAATATACCTTGCTCAATAAATTGATCATTAGCTAAAAGACACCTGATGAAGGTCTTGCGAGCAGGAAATGAAAATCTGCAAACAGACATGGGGAGAATTGAAAAAGGGCCTCCCAAAACTGAGTGCGCTGGAGAGTCGTTGCATTTGACCTTTGCTCCGCAAGGAGTTCAGGGTTCATTAAGTCGAGTAAACAACAACAGACCCAACAACCAACACATCATTTTAAAAAGGCGGGAACTATCGGAAATTACCGATGTCTACACTCGGCTATCTTATGGCGTCATATAACTTGTTTTGGTTACTTCTGCCGAAGTCCCAACGTTCGCC
Organism: Bulinus truncatus; assembly: GCA_021962125.1. Classification (NCBI taxonomy): domain Eukaryota; kingdom Metazoa; phylum Mollusca; class Gastropoda; family Planorbidae; genus Bulinus; species Bulinus truncatus. The sequence goes on from JAGDYQ010000222.1 coordinate 263,551, forward strand.
GTAAATAATGACAACCTGCAACCAAACATTAGATTCTCTGCTGGAGTACACCCCGGGGGGGCGCACAGCGTTCTCTGGTGATCTGTATTTGTTTTTGTTTCTGTGGTAATTCTTTCAAAAATTATACCTTTTGTACTTCCTCTTCACGTCTCATTGGTTGGAGATAAGACAGCAATATTGACGAGTAGGGTTAGCTCTTAGCACTGGGTCGCATTCAGGTACACACTGATAGGCAGGTACACTTACACTAAAACGTGAGTTAAATATATTATATGTTTTCGTAGCCGTTATTTACTGCTGGTCTTACATCAGGGGCGGCCATACACGAGGGCCACATCCCGGATTGTTAAATTGTAAAATTTACTTTAAAAGAGTCAACTTATCACAATTTAGCAAATAAAAGTTATGAAACAAGAGAACAGAAAAAAATTGCTCGCTGACAGCCGAACAAATCTCACAGGAGAGCCACATAAAGCTCACATCAGAACCACACAAATCTCACAGGAGAGCCACATAAAGCTCACAACAGAACCACACAAATCTCACAGGAGAGCCAGATAAAACTCACAACAGAACCACACAATTCTCACAGGAGAGCCACATAAAGCTCACATCAGAACCACACAAATCTCACAGGAGAGCCACATAAAGCTCACAACAGAACCACACAAATCTCACAGGAGAGCCAGATAAAACTCACAACCGAACCACACAAATCTCTCAGGAGAGCCACATTAAAACTCACAACAGAACCACACAAATCTCACAGGAGAGCCACATAAAGCTCACAACAAAACCACACAAATCTCACAGGAGAGCCACATAAAGCTCACAACAGAACCACACAAATCTCACAGGAGAGCCACATAAAGCTCACAACAGAACCACACAAATCTCACAGGAGAGCCACATAAAGCTCACAACAGAACCACACAAATCTCACAGGAGAGCCACATAAAGCTCACAACAAAACCTCACAGGAGAGCCACATAAAGCTCACAACAGAACCACACAAATCTCACAGGAGAGCCACATAAAGCTCACAACAGAACCACACAAATCTCACAGGAGAGCCACATAAAGCTCACAACAGAACCACACAAATCTCACATGAGAGTCGCGCCGAACTCACCGGAGAGCCAAACAAAACTCACCGGAGTGCCGTACCCCTGTAAAAGCCTCATTTAGCCACACATCTGGGTCGAGATAGGAACAGTGATTAAATTTGAATCAGTCCAAAGCAATTGGGTTCAAACTTGTACAAATTAGAAGTCGGTACAATGTTTTCTTTTATTGAATTTTTGTTTTTTTTTCATACTCTGGTGCACATGATGAGTTATTTGTCTCTACTGTCGAAACTATTTAAATAGAATGTGTTACAACCACATAACAGTGACTGTATCAAACATATTCTGTTTGGTCTCCATTAGTTAGTCTTGTCTTCAAGATGTATCTTGAACTGCTCACGTTCACTGACCGCTGTGTCCACACTACATTATGTCGTCGCCAAAGTTGTCTTTTTTAATAATTCTATTAACTTGCTGTGTCTGGAAATTTTAGGCATGGTCACATGGCCACATGGCCACATGGTCACATGGATAGATATATGGATGTCAGAACAAAAAAAAAATCTATTTATAAACATTACAACACTTCCGTCAAGGAGAGTGTAGAAGTGGACATCTGACCGTGGGCTTGCGAGTTCCGAAGATCATGTAAATAGCCGCCTGTCATTGACCAGGTAGAAAGCATTTTGTATTGGGGTTTGGGGGGGGGGGGGTCAAGCCAGACGGGGAAAGACAGGTAAATGCTAGACATAAAAAAATTGGAATTCTTAAAAGCAGGGGTGAACAACCCTATGACGTTAGGCTCGCTTTCGGCCCTTTGGAAATGGAGGCGGTGAAAAAACAAAACAAACTGTATATCTTCATAAATATATTGATAGACATCAGTCTATGTTTGGTCGTCCTTATAGTTTCTACCGTTTCAATGAAATGACTAAATCTCAACACTGAAATATTTATAAACTTTGAAGTGCCTTTCAAACTGTTATTCCTTTCCACTATTAGTTTTTCCCCATTATGACGCTCACTCTTTGAGCTAGTTAATATAAAAAGTAAAGTTCCCTTAAGCCCCAAATGGCCCATCGGGGGTGGATGAAGTGTAGAATTCATCTGTTTCTATAACCTCGGCATATGAAGGGATTGTGTGGTTAGCATAACGCCCAGCCACCTTTACTTCCCCTACTTAAAGTCAGGTACCCATATAAAGTTGGGTGGAATTGTGGGGACTTTCACCAGGACCTGAAAAAATCCCAAGGTTCTTACCGAGATTCGAACCCGGGGCTTTCCGGTCGATAGTTAATAAAGTCTCAATAAATGTTTGTATGATCTAAGCCTAAGGGCCTTTCGAGTCACTTTTTTTTAGTACATTTTTAAGCTTGTTTATTTTTTTATTTTTAAAGTTGTGTTTATTTGTTTAGCCATTTCGTCACTGGACCACAAGCACAGAATTTACATTCTGTGACGCAAGCTTTTTAAAACAACAAAATTTTAAACTGCATGAACTGGTTCACGATTGTTCATTTACTGACCTCTCTGTAAAGTCTGTTATTCAATATAATCTTGATTGGTTGTTGTAACTTTTTTAACGCTTCCTTTGTAGTGAACATTTTTTACTTCCTGCTGGTAGTCTAACCGTGTGGATAACCAGCTGCAGCCATTTGTCTTCAGTCTTAATTGACTTGGTTTACTGCGTTCATCATCTCGGAGCTCTTAGAATAATCTCTACTCGCCCAGTTTAACGTATAATCTCCAACTCAAACTTTTAAAAAAAAGTTTTTCTTCCATCTTTTTACTACATCGCGCCCTCTTCCTCTTTATCAATCTGTTTCTTTATTTTTGTGTGTTATACCTCCACACCCCCTCCCCTCGAATCTCCTATCCCCCCCTCTCCCGGTTCTATTATTTTCCCCATCCCCCCCCTTCTTTATGGATTCCTTCGCCAACCCCCCCCCCCCTTCCCCAACCCCTCTCCCTTCCAATCACGTAGTTTACCTGTAGAGTTACAATCTGTTACCGCCATCACATCCACACAAGCCACTCTTAACTTCCGCTTCACCTGCCCTCCACTCGCACCCTCCCCACTCACGCACACACACACACACACATAACCACTCTCTCTCTCTCTCTCTCTCTCTCTCTCTCTCTCTCTCTCTCTCACGAACACCAATCATCGCTCACCCCATCCTATTACGCTAAAGCAACCCCAAACTAATTTTTTTTAAATATTTTTTTTTTTTACAAACACCACCGGCCCCTCTAAACTTTTGTTCCTCGCCACACAGTCTCGGCTTTAACTCTGTGCTCGTCTTGAAGATACAAAAAAAAAATACATTAAAAAAAACACAGGATTTCTCTCACTGTTAAACATGAAAAAACTTGATTCGTGTGCGATCACTGTGAGAACCAGGTCGTAGTTTTGAGAATATTAAAAACTCACGCGAAGTCTCGAGGATAAGACTATTCGCTTTCGTATATTGTGTGAAGTATTATTAGTGTTTATCCGAGATGCGTGATTTTACTTTTATAATGTGGTGTTCAAATTATTTTTTTTAGAGAAAATGAAATCAAGGGAAGTAACCATTTTCGACTTGGGGGGAGAGAGACGAATTAACTCTAAAACTCATTAATTTTTCATAATTAGCGACGTTAACAATCAGAAAAATAATGTTTTTTTTGTACCCCTATGTAGATAATTGTACATAATGTTATTATTTTAAACTCATTTTAAATATGCAGTTAATCGGATAAATTCATACGCTCTTGTGAACTTCTGAAGTTTTAAAATGACTTCATGCTTTTAAGAAAGTCATTTAAATCAGTTAGACGTACCACCACAGTCATAACAAACGCTCTTGCAAAAGACTTTACGTCAAGAAGTCAATATAGATTTGTTTCTTTAATTTAATGGCAAAGTTGAAGCGCGGGATTTTTGGTTATTATTAAAGATATTGATTCGCTTCAAATTACTGAGACGACCCGGAACTAGGAAATAAAAAAAAATATTTTCACTGGAGCGTGACTGGTGGTTTCAGCTCGGATTCACTTTTCACACTTCGAAGGATCTGTTAAAATAAAAACCAACACAGCGGCTGTTTTTCACTGATCACTGGACACCCCAAGTGTCGCGAGAATCGGACCTAACGGCCGACAGACGCGGAGGGATAAAGTTTAATCAGGTAATGGACGCTGGACTTTTGTGATGACCGAACAGGGTGAAGTTAGCGACAGAAATGACCCGTTAGTAGTGTACACGCCACTTGACTGTAAGTAGCGAATAGATTTGAACTATGGTAGTCCTTTTTTGTTTTTTTTATTTCATCTTTGACCGGAAGAGATGGGGCTGATTTTACGGCGGGCGCACAGATAGCGCGGCTGGGGCCCCGAATTATAGGCCCATCCCACCCACCACACTCCCGCAAAAGGCAGCCTTTATAGCTGCTTGTGCGGTCATGTGGTAAAGTGCTCAACTGTCATTCTTTTAAGGGACTGCATTCACACCCTTTTTCGAGAATGCTCTATATTGTAAGGGTCAAATAATTTCTTCTGCGCACGTGGCCTCATCCAATCGAAGTCCGCCTGTGACCAGAAGCGGATAATGTTTAGTTTAAAAATAAAACCAGGGAGTATAATCATAAAAACAAACAAAACATGTTTTAACCGAATTGTTAACAAAACACACCATACGATTAGCATTATATGTAAAAATAAAACACCATATATCTAGCATTATATGTACAAATAAAACACCATATAACTAGCATTATATGTACAAATGAAACACCATATATCAAGCATTATATGTAGAGATAAAAAAGCATATGCAAAATAAAACCAGCGCTATTGCATTTTGAGATAATTTAAGCTTATTTATATGGGCTCAAAATTGTGTAACAGTATTACTACAATCAATAATAGATTAAGTATTCCAGAAGTATCGGTCAGTGTTAATTACTATAATCAATAATAGATTAAGTATAACAGAAGTATCGGTCAGTATTAATTACAATAATCAATAATAGATTAAGTATTACAGAAGTATCGGTCAGTATTAATTACTATAATCAATAATAGATTAAGTATAACAGAAGTATCGGTCAGTATTAATTACAATAATCAATAATAGATTAAGTATTACAGAAGTATCGGTCAGTATTAATTACTATAATCAATAATAGATTAAGTATTACAGAAGTATCGGTCAGTATTAATTACTATAATCAATAATAGATTAAGTATTACAGAAGTATCGGTCAGTATTAATTACTATAATCAATAATAGATTGAGCATAACAGAAGTATCTATCATTTTCACTATAATCAATAATAAATAAAGCATAAGAGAAAAATCGATCATTTTCACTATGATCAATAATAGATTAAGGTTAAGTATAACAGAAGTAGTGGTCTCAAAATGGGAAAAAAATGTATCAGATCATAAATGAAAAGACCTGAAATTGTGATTGGACGGACCAGCTGTATTCACGTCTGGCTGTTCAGCGGGTAAAAGTTAAAAAAAAAAAATACCAGCCTAAAGACCAGCCGATCGAGAAACTACTTCCATATGCCGCCCACGCATTAATGCCCTTTTAAAATAGCCATTGGCTGACCACTGGCTCGCGCGAGCCAAGGAAACTTTTTATTTGCCTGTGGACATAAGAACGTAGTGTTCTGGCCACTGGTGGCGATAGTAAATGTTTTTTTTTTGTGGGGACATTAAAGACAAAAAAATATAAAAGGATAGAAAAAATATAGCCACTAAAAAAACAAACCAAATCGGCAATAGAAGTTTAACCGATGATGTCATTGGGTTGCTGAGCTGTAATTGGTCAGATGCGAATGCAGTGTGAGATTCTCGTAAGTGTACCGATGTGTGTGTATGTGTGTGTGTACAATTCGTGTGTGTTTGTTCTTTATGTGTTTGCCACCTATTGGCTGTAGTGGTGGTGGTGGTGGTGGGGGTGGGGTGGGGGGGGGGAGGAGGGTGAGTGAGATAAAACGGCTAAATAATTCTAGGGCAGAAGATCAAGGATAAATACTTTCCATTTTACTCGAATGATTGTCTAAATCTAAGGTGGGCGATCTGACTTGACCCGCGAGGCACATTGGGCTCCAACGATTGAAGAAATAAGGGCCCAACAGAGAGCAAATGGATGCAGTGTGGAGCCGGAAAAAAAAGCGAAGCGCGGGGCCGTATCAAACAGTCTGACGGGCCATCCTTGGCTCGCGTGCCTTAGTTTTACCCATCTCTGGCCACGAGTCTACTTGGATGCTCACATTTTACACAACGAATGTTATTCCGACTGTTTGTCATTTCCCCCTATTCCCTCTTTTCCTCCATAAACATTCGTTTTCATTGCTGCTCATCTGATTGCTGATTCCATCCTCCTCCTCTGTATCCTCTCCTCCTCTTCGTCATCTCATTGCTGAGCCCCATCCTCATCTGTATCCTCCCCTCTTCTATCCACGGCTTTACTAGCAATTCTCGTCATCTATCAACGACATCCATCATAAACAAACTGTGTTCCACCGCACCCCAACCATCCTTCCCTTCTTCCCCCCCTTCACCACCACTCATCCACCCTCCGCCACAACATTGTAGCAGAAAATAAATTGGATTATCTCCCATCACGACACAGTATAAACAGCAAACCATTAGGCCTGTCGCAGGGGACATAATTTACTATCACTCCTTCTTACCCCCCCCCCTCAAGAGTTACCACTCTTTTGGCCCTAAGGGAGAGGAAGGGCGTGTGTGTGTGTGTGTGTGAGGGGGGGATGAGTTAAAAACTAAAAAAGACACAAGTACTCGCTCATAACTTCCTAAACAACTTCAGCTGATCAACGTTTGTGGTACTTGAGCATTGGCGAGAGCAGAAATTAATGAGAATAACATCTGTAACGACGACCAAGCAAATATGCGGTGTTGATATGACGTTGGCGGAGGAAAGGGAATATGATAACTTAAAGGGAGGAAGGGGGGGGGCGACAGAGTCTTCCTCGTGTATAGGTAAAGTTTCTGCCCGCCCCTCCCCTGCCTTATGGGGGGGTCCCTTGTTGGAACATTTATATTTTGTTAGCAGCCTGGACGAATGCCCCCTTCCCTCCCCCCCCCCCCGGGGACATGTCAGTTTAAGTAGGTGTCTGAGAGGCCCATTTGTTTCAAAGATTATCAAAGATTGGGGGGGGGGGCTATATTTGCAAATGGCGGCGTTAAAGACATTTGTTCCTCATGACCTCCCTCCCAAATCTTCATTTGTCTAGTGTCCCCGTAAACTTAAAAAAATTCTCTGACTTGAGGATTATGGGATAGAATTATGACTTTGAAATGTACAAAGTAGATATGTTATACAAACATATTGACATACTCGTCTTTAATGTCACACATACACACACACATACACACATACATACACACATACATACTCACATACATACACACAAACATACACACAGAATTCACACATAATAATCACAAAATACTCACATACATACACACATACATACACACATACACACACACATACATACATACATACACACATACATCACAAAAATAAATCCCTTCAAATCTTGTATCGAGTCTCCCAATTACATCACATTTTTTTATGTTTTTATCTCTCCCCCCCCCCTCTCTTTTTTTTGTGTGTGTACAATTTAAGTCGTCAGGTGAAATCGTTTGTACTCAAGTTGACCAATCAATGAATACCAATGGCGGATAAGATCATGACCATATTGACCTTTGACCCAGAATGCACGCTCAATACAATAATTGCTGTTCTCAGCGTAAAGAAAGATTCCAAAAAATACCAGGCCCTAAAACAGTAAACGCACAGCACACAGCATGTAGAGAAGAATTGAATTCATGTCGTCTGGTCACAATTGGTAAAATTGGGGGAGATAATAAATATAAAAAAAAATGGTGGGTGCCTGACTAACAGCAAGGGTTGAATATGCAAATATGTTGAGCACATTTTTCTCAATCGGTTGACACAATTTATACCACAATACAACGAGCCAATTTGAAAGAAAACATGTCTGCGAATTTACCACGCCATTTTAACTGCCGGGCAAAAACAGTAACATCACGTGATGTCGGGAAAAACTTATCAATTAATGGGGGAAAAAAATCGTTTGGAACCAAATATACACACGACAATGTAGGAAAATTGTTTATGAAAAACTGAAATCCCTAAAATTTGGATTTAAATATTTCTATGAAATGTCCGAACCCTAGCCCCGGCATGCGGCGAGGGGGACTGATGGTAGTGCGCTAAAGAACTCGACTTTCGATCTGAGGGTCCCCACCACGTCTCCCGTGGTACCTCCGAGGTCATTGCACCATCAGCTAAGACTGAGATGAAAGAAGGGCACTGCCGAAACCGTCCCATTACTGGTGTTATACGATCTAAGATATTTCATCTCGTTCTTTACGGGAGTGGGGGGGGCAGGGCATACCTCACACTCGTCAGGGCGCCCCGAAAGAGTTCAACAGTTTCTTTCACCAGCCGACCCAAATAAAGGGAGCGAACTGAAACTGTTCATCCGTTGCTATATATGGCAACAACACGTCAGAAACATTTTAACTAAGGCTGGTTTCGTTATTTACGGTCAAACTAAACATCAATGGAACATCTTTATGTATAATGTAATAATACACACGTATCTAAATCAAATTGAAGGGACTCAGCCCTCCCAGGTGGCACCCAGTTAATACGTAACAAATTACAACTTTTAATTTGGCTGTGTTGTCTTATTTTTTATATAGCATATACATAAAGTTCATTCGAAAATTAATATTAAAATACGCATTCATTCCCTTACATATAATAACTTATACTAGCTGTACCCTGCCAAAACATTTGTATAGAGTGATATCCCCTTAGGCTTGATCGGTAGGCTAGGTTATTTTTGTGTTTCGGGCAGATCCGATTTTTTCATGATTGTATATTAAACTGGAATACTGTTTTTTTTTAACCCTAACCATAACCTCTTTACTTTCGATTTAACGCAGAACCCGCATCGCTTTTATTTGTATTATTTACAGAGGGTGGTAAAAACATCAATAACCCATATTCATTAATATAAAAAACCCATGTCAAACTCAAATTTTGCGTGATAGCACTTTTTTTTTGTTTACTTTGTCTGACGTACAAAAGCTTTGTTTCTGCTGTCCCAGACATGACAGGCGTGACAAGGGAGAGAAACTGAGACATGGGGGAGGGAACATGAGACAGGGGAGAGAACATGAGACAGGGTAGAGTCTCGCTCACTAACGCAAAGAGAAAGCAAGAGAGAAAGAGACGCCAACACACACACAGACACACAATGAGTGAAAATGAGAGGTTGAGAAGTGAGAGAGAGACAGCACGAGAGAGAGAGAGAGAGAGAGAGAGAGCGAGAGAGAGATAGAGATAGAAGGAGAGATAGGAAAGAGAGTGAAGGAGAGAGAGATAGGGAGAGAGAAAGAGAGATATAGGGAGAGAGAGAGAGAGAGAGAGTGAAGGAGAGAGATAGGGAGAGAGAAAGAGAGATATAGGGAGAGAGAGAGTGGAGAGAGAGATAGGGAGAGAGAAAGAGAGATATAGGGTGAGAGATAGGAGAGAGAGAGAGAGAGAGAGAGAGAGAAGATACAGTGACAGTTGACTTTGCGTGTCATCTTGTATTAAGAACATTATCAGGCAAAGGGCAGACTGCGCTGACCCCGCTGAGCATCGAACCTGTCATGGCGCTGACATAACGGGTTGATATTGTTTTGTTTGTTTATTAATGTTGATATTTAATAATGACTTAACTGAAAAAAACAAACAAACGAGCAAACAAACAAGAGCGATAGAATTAATGTTTAGGTCAATCGCTGTTGTCTGTTTGGCGATAATAGCCAATGGTGTGAAACGCGTTGCCAGGAACCGTAACTTTAGTCTACGTATAGTATCAAAACGCCCTTTCACAAGAATCACCTTAGAGTGGAATTTTTTGGCGGCGGGGGGTGTGGGGGGGGCGCCATTCCTAGTCGCCACCAACAAAGGTCACTTCTGACCATATGAATCATCGTTAACATGTCCCTGCAAGGATATGAAATTTTTTTTTTTTTTTGGTATTTGGACGAAAAAAATCAAATACGAAATCCTATAGGACAAACCCCACCCCATGACTAAACCCGATAGGATATCCTTCCCCCCACCCCCCCACTCCACCAGGGCAAAACTGTTGGCGTTTCAATCAAAGTTGAGAACTTGACCATGCTTCAGATTAAATGGTAAATAAAATTTTCCGCAAATAAATAAATAAATTGATAGCCTACATATGTGTGTGTGTTTGTTTGTGTGTGTGTGTGTGTGTGTTCGTGTGTGTGTGTGTGTGTGGTTTTGTGTGTGTGTGTGTGTGTGTGTGTAAAGGCAAAAATAATCTTCTTCTTTTGACTGGATCGAAAACCGATATTATTAAACAATAATCTTTTACTTAATCCTTGTAAGTTTCCATTTTATGTAGGTGACCCCTGAACTCTCCTGGATAGATTTAGGGTCTAATGCAGTAAAGGCTCACTCTACGTCTCCCAATTCCTCCTGTACATACCAGACCAGAGGCTTCAACGCTAAACTTTACGGCTCAGCCTCAGGAGTACAAATAAATAATTATGAACGTGTCCATTCATTCTGGGGTTAAATTGATGAATGTCTGAGTACATACAGCAGCACATATCAGAGTTCATACTTGTCTGTTTTTGTTACATAGCATCTGTTGTTAGATAG
>JAGDYQ010000222.1:274863-310601 GCA_021962125.1 Bulinus truncatus
ATGTCATTCTAATAAACAAAAAAAAAACAATAAAAAAAACAATTAAAATATTATACGTTTAAAAATTACACATATTTGAATCAATTCATGCACTCCTTTGACATAAAATCTTCTAGGTTTATATTTCTCCCCTCTTCCAGTTTTCATCTCGTCTGGCAGTTTTAGTTTAACAAAGAAATCGATTCCGTTCATCGTTTTGACGTCATCAATTCTCGTGTGCCAGTTTTCATTCATACTTTTATTTATTTATATTTTTCTCCCATTATCGATGGCTTTTCAGGAAGTTATAATTTACCAAACTCCCCCCCAACCCCCCTTTCTTTGTTTCATCTCCCATTTGTACCCATAATAGGTCAAAGTTGAACAAAGCACCACATTACGGTCGTAGATGATTAATGATTATTTCATGCGTTAGGTGCAATAACAGTCTACAACCAGAGATGTCAAATACATACCTCGCAATACAAACGTGGCAGGCCAGAAAATTCTCCCGACACGCCGAAAAGTTAAAAAAAAATTATATTGTAAATACTACCATATAAAATATAAGGTTACGAAATGCAAAAATACGAATGAATAAAATAACCATTCAATTATCATTTTTTTGGTAGGCACAATTTTTTGTAAATTTTTCATTAAACATTTTGATTAATTTCTATTAGCCATTCTTGCGACAAAAGAAAAAGTTCCCTTAGCCCTAACGGGTGTTCGGGGCAGATGAAGTGCAGAATTCATCTGTTTCTATAACCTCGGCATATGAAGGGATTGTGTGGGTTAGCACAACGCCCAGCCGCTTTTACTTCCCCAACTTAAAGTCAGGTACCCATTTAAAGCTGGGTGGACTTGTGGGACGACTTTGTAACAAATTTTACCTGGAAAAATTCCAATGGTTCTCACCGAGGATCGAACCCAGGACACTCAGGTCGACATACTCGGCCATCCGACACACTGCTACTAACTAGTTCTCAAACTTTTGCTTTGGCGACCCACACACAGAAAACCTGTCAGATTTTTTGGTAGATCATCGTTTAAAATAAAAAAAAAGATAAAGACTGCTAAACTGTTAAAACCGAGATTATGTTCTCTCTTCCTCTCCCCCCTCCCACTTTCCTTCTTTGTCTCTCTCTCTCTCTACCTCTCTTCTCCTCTCTCTCCTTTTCTCGCTCTCTCTCTCTCTTCTATTTCTATTCCCTCCCTATCTCTCTAGTTATCTGTTTATCATATGACCATTAAAAAATATCCTACACTCTTTCAGATACCTCCTGGAATAGTCACTCAATCTTGCACAATAAACTAAAAAAAAAACTGTAACTCACAAAATGAACCATTAAAGTATCGTGCACTTTTTTTTTAAGTGGTTGTCCTCAAAATAAAATCGTCCACCCGATACTTTAAAAATTCAAATACACAGAGTATCGATACTAGCCTAAAATCTATTACAGTGTAATATCTAAGCTTGAGATGTACAAAGGTTGTATTTAATAGCGGAAATTTGCGTGGCATTTATAGGAGAAATATAATAACAGAGTAAGGATATGCTGTATCAAATACTATACCTTTATGAGGTTTGATACCAAGCTATTTCATACGTTGTAATTGCAGGTTATTTTTTGGGAATGTCGTGTTTAAGGGAACACTTAAAAATCGACTATTTTTTTTTCTGGTAATCATTTATTGCAGGTAAGATCAAATCATAAGGTTGAGGCGAAAGGGTGGGAATGGAGGGGCGCAAGAGGTCAAGAAGAGTACGACCTGGTGCTAAAATGTCCCGGGAAAGAATGTTGGGCGTGACTTGACCCCAGGTGGAAACAGTCCCGCGGGGTGTAATAGTATTTTATGTTTAAGATATGATCTTACGTCAGTGTAGAGCAAAAGTTTTTGTTTGTTTAGTTAGCTTGTTTGTCTGTGTTTTTTTTAAACTAAGATACTTTGATACAATGAATGTATGATACAATGAATGTTTGATACAATGAAAGTTTGATGCAATGAATGTTTGATGGAATGAATGTTTGATACAATGAATGTTTGATGCAATGAATGTTTGATGCAATGATTGTTTGATACAATGAATGTTTGATGCAATGAATGTTTGATGCAATGAATGTTTGATACAATGAATGTTTTATACAATGAATGTTTGATACAATGAATGTTTGATACAATGAATGTTTGATGCAATGAATGTTTGATACAATGAATGTTTGATGCAATTAATGTTTGATACAATGAATGTTTGGTACAATGAATGTATGATACAATGAATGTTTGATACAATGAATGTTTGATACAATAAATGTTCGATACAATAAATGTATGATACAATGAATGTTTGATACAATAAATGTATGATACAATGAATGTTTGATACAATAAATGTTCGATACAATAAATGTATGATACAATGAATGTTTGATACAATAAATGTATGATACAATGAATGTTTGATACAATAAATGTTCGATACAATAAATGTATGATACAATGAATGTTTGATACAATAAATGTATGATACAATGAATGTTTGATACAATAAATGTTCGATACAATAAATGTATGATACAATGAATGTTTGATACAATAAATGTTCGATACAATAAATGTATGATACAATGAATGTTTGATACAATAAATGTTCGATACAATAAATGTATGATACAATGAATGTTTGATACAATAAATGTTCGATACAATAAATGTATGATACAATGAATGTTTGATACAATAAATGTTCGATACAATAAATGTATGATACAATGAATGTTTGATACAATAAATGTTTGATACATTGAATTCTTGTGCTCCCCCCCCCCAACCACGCAAACAACGCCCCTGCATACGTTAAAACAATTATTTTTTTTTAAATTTTGATTCGTTGTTGTTTTGTTGTTGTATGAGCTGTTTGTTTTTGTTCAGTCCATCTTTCCCATTGGTTCTTTTAGACTTTGCTTTATTAAAATAAATAAATAAATAATTAAATGTTAACAATTTTTATCAAAAAAATTTACCTGGATTTTTTTTTAGAAGATTTTTTTTAACTTAGTTTTATTTTTCTGTGTGTTTAAAATCATAACGCCTGCAGTGTATCATCCATCGCTACATTGTTTACATTTCGTTGTCTCTTTATATTACTTTGTAACTGTTTGTTTCCTAGTCCTCCCAGTACCTGTCTGGACCGGTGCATTGGGAGGTACCGCACATGGGGAAAACTCTAGTATAGTAGTGATCAATCTTGTCTGTTGAAATTTAATGATATTCAGGTGAACGATTTGTTAACTTTAGGCTCAGTGTGCATCATCTCAACCATACAAATTTTGATTGTTTTATCCCTGCAAAAATTAAATAAACAAAAAAAATATATATAATAATAATAATAACAGCAAGTGCTTCTTGTATTACATATTGTTTTATTGTCTGTCTTTCCTTCGTTTTTTTTTTATTGAAATATTTAAATTGCATCGTCTGCTAGTTGTGTTGTTAATTAGCAACAATAACAAGTCGTCTGCTAGTTGTGTTGTTAATTAGCTGACAATAACAAGTCGTCTGCTAGTTGTGTTGTTAATTAGCTGACAATAACAAGTCGGGCAAGGTTAAAAATATGAAAATCTCCTCTAAAATTGTTCTTAACATTGTGTTTTAATTATTACGTAAATTACTTTCTCTCTTGTAGTACTAAACTTTTCATGCAGCGATGTTTCTCTTTTTCTTTATGTTAAATTCTGTTTATCTTTTTCCACTCAATATCCTTCCATATTTTATCTATCTCTTTCCTTGTTATTTTTCTTTCTTTTCTCAATATACAGTGGATTCCGCTTAATTGGGACACCGCTTAATTGGGACATCCGCTTATTTGGGTCAAATTTCAAAGAAACCAAACCAAGAAGCCAATAATAAATGTGTATGTTTAATTGGGACAGCCGCTTAATTGGGACAAAAAGCCTCGGTCCCGATGTGTCCCAAATTAAGCAGAATCGACCGTATATATATATATATATATATATATATATATATATATATATATATATATATATATATACCTTGCTCAATAAATTGATCATTAGCTAAACAACACCTGGTGAAGGTCTTGCGAGAAGGAAATGAAAATATGCAAACAGACATGGGGAGAATTGAAAAAGGGCGTCCCAAAACAGAGTGCGCTGGAAAGTCGTTGCATTTGACCTTTGCTCCGCAAGGAGTTCAAGGTTCATTAAGTGAAGTAAACAACAACAGACCCAACAACAAACACATTATTATAAAAAGGCGGGAACTATCGAAAATTACCGATGTCTAAACTCGGCCATTTTATGGCGTCATATAACTTGTTTTGTTTACTTCTGCCGAAGTAACGACGTTCGCCGTAAATAATGACAACCTGCAACCAAACATTAGATTCTCTGCTGGAGGAGTACACCCCGGGGTTGTACAGCGTTCTCTGGTGATCTGCATTTGTTTTTGTTTCTGTGGTAATTCTTTCAAAAATTATACCTTTTGTACTTCCTCTTCACGTCTCATTGGTTGGAGATAAGACAGTAATATTGACGAGTAGGGTTAGCACTGGGTCGCATTCAGGTACACACTGATAGGCAGGTACACACTGACAGGCATGTACACACTGACAGGCATGTACACACTGACAGGCAGGTACACACTGATAGGCAGGTACACATACACTAAAACGTGAGTTAAATATATTATATGTTTTCGTAGCTATTATTTACTGCTTGCCTTACATCAGGGGCGGCCATACACGAGGGCCACATCCCGGATTGTTAAATTGTAAAATTTACTTGTAAAAGAGTCAACTTATCACAATTTAGCGAATAAAAGTTATGAAACAAGAGAACAAAAAAAAATTGCTCGCTGACAGCCGAACAAATCTCACAGGAGAGCCACATAAAGCTCACAACAGAACCACACAAATCTCACAGGAGAGCCACATTAAAACTCACAACAGAACCACACAAATCTCACAGGAGAGCCACATAAAACTCACAACAGAACCACACAAATCTCACAGGAGAGCCACATAAAGCTCAAAACAGAATCACACAAATCTCACAGGAGAGCCACATAAAGCTCACAACAGAACCACACAAATCTCACAGGAGAGCCACAAAGCTCACAACAGAACCACACAAATCTCACAGGAGAGCCACATAAAGCTCACAACAGAACCACACAAATCTCACAGTAGAGCCACATAAAGCTCACAACAGAACCACACAAATCTCACAGGAGAGCCACATAAAGCTCACAACAAAACCACACAAATCTCACAGGAGCGTTGCACAAATCTCACATGATAGTCGCGCCGAACTCACCGGAGAGCCAAACTAAACTCACAGGAGTGCCGTACCCCTCTAAAAGCCTCATTTAGCCACACCTGTAATGTATCTGGGTCGAGATAGGAACAGTCATTACATTTGAATAAGTCCAAAGTAATTGGGTTCAAACTTGTACAAATGAGCAGTCGGTACAATGTTTTCTTTTATTGAATTTTTTTTTTCAAACTCTGGTGCACATGATGAGTTATTTATCTCTACTGTTGAAACTATTTTAATAGCACGTCTTACAACCACATTACAATGACCGTATGAAACATATTCCGTCTGGCCTCCATTAGTTAGTCTTGTCTTCAAGATGTATCTTGAACTGCTCACGTTCACTGACCACTGTGTCCACACTACATTATGTCGTCACCAAAGTTGTTGTCTTTTTTAATAATTCTATTAACTTGCTGTGTCTGGAAATTTTAGGCATGATCACATGGCCACATTGTCGCATGGATAGATATATGGATGTCAGAACAAAAAAAAATATCTATTTATAAACATTACAACACTTCCGTCAAGGAGAGTGTAGAAGTGGACATTTGACCGTGGGCTTGCGAATTCTGAAGAGCATGTAAATAGCCGCCGGTCATTGACCAGGTAGAATGCATAGAGTACCGGGGTTGGTGGGGGGGGGGGGGTCAAGCCACACGGGGAAAGAAAGGTAAATGCTAGACATAAAAAAAATTGGAATTCTCAAAAGCAGGGGTGAACAACCTTATGACGTTCGGCCTGTTTGCGGCCCTTTGGAATAGTAAATGGAGGCGGTGAAAAAACAAAACAAACTATATATCTTCATAAATATATTGATAGACATCAGTCTATGTTTAATAGTAAGTAAGTAAGGTTCCCTTAACCCTAACGGGCCATCGGGGCAGATGAAGTGTAGAATTCATCTGTTTCTATAACCTCGGCATATGAAGGGGTTGTGTGGTTAGCACAACGCCTAGCCGCCTTTACTTCCCCAACTTAAAGCTGGGTAGACTTGTGGGACGTATGTTTGGTCGTCCTTATAGTTTCTACCGTTTGAATGAAATGACGAATTCTCAACATTGTCTTTCAAACTGTTATTCCTTTCCAATATTATTTTTTACCCATTATGACGCTAACACTTTGAGCTAGTTAATATAAAAAGTAAAGTTCCCTTAAGCCCCAAAGGGGACAGATGGTGTGTAGAATTAATCTGTTTCTATAACCTCGGCACATGTAGGGATTGTGTAGTTAGCACAACGCCCCAGCCGCCTTTACTTAAAGTCAGGTGACCATTTAAAGCTGGGTGGACTTGTGGGGACTTTCACCAGGACCTGAAAAAAATCCCAAGTTTCTTACCGAGATTCGAACCCGGGGCTTTCCGGTCGACAGTCGATCGCTCTACACCGCGCGACCACCCGTCCTCACAATTAATAAAGTCTCAATAAATGTTTTTATGATCTCAGCCTAAGGGCCTTTCGAGTACATTTATAAGCTTGTTTTTTTTTATGTTTAAAGTTGTGTTTATTTGTTTAGTATCACAGTATAATTTCGTCACTTGACCACAAGCACAGAATTTACATTTTGTGACGCAAGCTTTTTAAAACAACAAAATTTTAAACTGCATGAACTGGTTCACTATTGTTCATTTACTGACCTCTCTGTAAAGTCTGTTACTCAATATAACCTTGACCGGTTGTTGTAACTTTTTTAACGCTTCCTTTGTACTGAACATTTTTTTTTTACTTCCTGCCGGTATCTTGATATGTTGGGGGGGGGGGTGGGGGTGAGGGAGTCTCACCGTGTGGATGGATAACCAGCTGCAGCAATTTGTCTTCAGCCTTTTATTGTCTTGGTTTACTGCTTTCATCATCTCGGAGCTCTTAGAATAATCTCTACTTGCCCAGTTTAACGTATAATCTCTAACAAACTTTAAAACAGTTTTTTTATTCATCTCTTTTTACTGCGTCGCGCCCTCTTCCTCTTTATCAATCTGATTCTTTATTTTTGTGTGTTATACCTCCACACCCCCCCCTCCCATCGAATCTCATATCCCCCCTCCCCCGGTTCTATTATTTTCCCCATCCCCCTTCTTTATGGATTCCTTCGCCAACCCCCTCCCCACCCCCTCCCAACCCCTCTCCCTTCCAATCACGTAGTTTACCTGTAGAGTTACAATCTGTTACCGCCATCACAGCCACACAAGCCACTCTTAACTTCCGCTTCACCTGCCCTCCACTCGCACCCTCCCCACTCACACACACACATACATAACCACTCTCTCTCTATCTCTCTCTCTCTCTCTCTCTATCTCTCTCTCTCTCTCACGAACACCGATCACCGCTCACCCCATCCTATTACGCTAAAAAAAAAAACCCAAACTAATATTTTTTTTTATTTTCACAAACACCACTGGACCCCCCCCCCCTAAACTTTTGTTCCTCGCCATACAGTCTCGGGTTTAACTCTGTGCTCGTCTTTAAGATAAAAAAAAAACAAAATACATTAAAAAACACAGGATTTCTCTCACTGTTAAACCTGAAAAAACTTGATTCGTGTGTGAGCACTGTGAGAACCAGGTCGTAGTTTTGAGAATATTAAAAACTCACGCGAAGGATAAGACTATTTGCTTTCGTATAGTGTGTGTAGTATTATTAGTGTTTATTCGTAATGCGTGATTTAAGTTTTATAATCTGGTGTTCAAATTATTTTTAAGAGAAAATGAAATCAAGGGAAGTAACCATTTTCGACTTGGGGGGAGAGAGACGAATTAACTCTAAAACTCATTAATTTTTCATAATTAGCGACGTTAACAATCAGAAAAATATTTTTTTTTACTTCTAAGTAGATAATTGTAAATATTATTATTATTAAAGAACTCATTTTACATATGCAGTTAATAGGATAAATTCATACGCTCTTGTGAATTTTTGACGTTTTAAAATGACTTCATGCTTTTAAGAAAGTCATTTAAATCAGTTAGACGTCATGTACACGTCATAACAGACGTTCTTGCAGAAGACTTTACGTCAAGAAGTCAATATAGATTTGTTTCATTAATTTAATGGCAAAGTTGAAGCGCGGGATTTTCGGTTATTATTAAAGATATTGATTCGCTTCAAATTACTGAGACGACCCGGAACTAGGAAATAAAAAAAATATTTTCACTGGAGCGTGACTCGTGGTTTCAGCTCGGATTCACTTTTCACACTTCGAAGGATCTGTTAAAATAAAAAGACCAACACAGCGGCTGTTTTTCACTGATCACTGGACACCCCAAGTGTCGCGAGAATTGGACCTAACGGCTGACAGACGCGGAGGGATAAAGTTTAATCAGGTAATGGACGCTGGACTTTTGTGATGACCGAACACGGCGAAGTTAGCGACAGAAATGACCCGTTAGTAGTGTGCACGCCACTTGACTGTAAGTAGTGAATAGATTTGAACTATGATAGTCCTTTTTTGTTTTTTTATTTCATCTTTGACCGGAAGAGATGGGGCTGATTTAACGGCGGGCGCACAGATAGCGCGGCTGGGGCCCCGAATTATAGGCCCATCCCACCCACCACACTCCCGCAAAGGCAGCCTTTATAGCTGCTTGTGCGTTCATGTGGTAAAGTGCTCAACTGTCATTCTTATAAGGGACTGCATTCACACCCTTTTTCGAGAATGCTCTATATTTTAAGGGTCAAATAAATTCTTCTGCGCTCGTGGCCTCATCCAATCGTAGTCCGCCTGTGACCAGAAGCGGATAAAGTTTAGTTTAAAAATAAAACCAGGGAGTATAATCATAAAAAAAAACATGTTTTAACCGAATTGTTAACAAAACACACCGTACGGTTAGCATTATATGTTAAAATAAAACATTATATAACTAGCATTATATGTAAAAATAAAAAAGCATATGCAAAATAAAACAAGCAATTAAGCCTGTTCCATTCTGGACACAGGACGTGTTAGCGCATTTTCATGTTATGTATCAGTACGTATGCTATCTTTCAGTAAATATTTGTAAATTTTGGAAATGTTTATAAATTCAATTGCATATATCTGTAAAAAAAAAATTTATAAAGACGTTTCTTTATATTTGAAAAAAAATTATTTTCTCTTAAATCTAACTACAAGTGGTTTGTGGTTACTGAAATAGGACTCATAATTGAAAACATTCGAAATTATAGTCATTTAATCGTCCGAAAACTCCGTCAATTGTTGCATAGCTCTGATACTTTCAATTAAACTCAGAACACAAGCTTACTATTTCATTTGATGAGTTTCTTAATAAATCTTGGTGAAACTACGTGCTGCAGTATTTCGCACCAAATGAACGGGCTATTGAACGTACAAGGTGTATATATAATATATGAGCCCCTTATGAGCCCTGAAGCCCGGCACTCAGAGGTCCTATCGCGAAATGAACTTTTGATGTACACATGGCAGGCCAAGACCTACAAAATGATATATACATCATGGGTCTAAGACTTATAGTTGCTGAAATATAGCGCTCCTTTATTAATATAGCTTATATAGAAAAAAACGGTACTAAGGCCCCTTTTACGGCCCTGAGAGGTCAGATCGCGAAATGGAAAAAAGTCATTTCTTGGCAGGCCAAGACCTACAAAATGATATATACATCATGGGTCTAGGACTTATGGTTGTTGAGATCTAGGGTGATGACGGACAGACGGACAGACAGACAGACAAAATGGGGACAATAGAGCATTTTTTTTTCGAAAATGCTCTAAATACGTGTGGAGTGCATATGGAAGTAATTTATGCTTATTCATATGAGCTTAAATTGTGTAACAGTATTACTATAATCAATAATAGATTAAGTATTATAGAAGTATCGGTCAGCATTAATTACTATAATCAATAATAGATTAAGTATAACAGAAGTATCGGTCAGTATTAATTACTATAATCAATAATAGATTGAGTATCACAGAAGTATCTATCATTTTCACTATAATCAATAATAGATAAAGCATAAGAGAAAAATCGATCATTTTCACTATGATCAATAATAGATTAAGGTTAAGTATAACAGAAGGAGTGGTCTCAAAATGGGAAAAAAATGTATCAGATCATAAATAAAAAGACCTGAAATTGTGATTGGGCAGACCAGCAGTATTCACGTCTGGCTGTTCAGCGGGTAAAAGTTTAAAAAAAAATACCAGCCGATCGAGAAACTACTTCCATATGCCGCCCACACAATAATGCCCTTTTAAAATAGCCATTGGCTGACCATGGCTCGCGAGCCAAGGAAACTTTTTATTTACCTGTGGACATAAGAACGTAGTGTTTTCAGGCCACTGGTGGCGATAGTAAATGTTGTTTTTGTGGGGACATTAAAGACAAAAAAAATATATATATAAATAAAAGGATAGAAACAATATACCACTTAAAAAAAACAAACAAATCGACAATAGAAGTTTAACCGATGATGTCATTGGGTTGCTGAGCTGTGATTGGCCAGATGCGAATGCAGTGTGAGATTCTCGTAAGTGTACCGATGTGTGTGTGTGTGTGTGTGTGTGTGTGTGTGTGTACAATTCTTGTGTGTTTGTTTTTTATGTGTTTGCCACCTATTGGCTGTAGTGGTGGTGGGGGTGGGGTGGGGTGGGGAGGGTGAGTGTAATAAAACGGCTAAATAATTCTAGGGCAGAAGATCAAGGATAAATAATTTCCATTTTACTCGAATTATTGTCGATATCTAAGGTGGGCGATCTGACTTGACCCGCGAGGCACGTTAGGCTCTAACGATTGAAGAAAAAAGGGCCCAACCGAGAGCAGATGGATGGAGTGTGGATTGAATGTGAATGTTGTTGATGTGAAAGAGCCGCAAAAAAAAAAGCGAAGCGCGGGGCCGTATCAAACAGCCTGACGGGCCATCCTTGGCTCGTGTGCCTTAGTTTTACCCATCTCTGGTCACGAGTCTACTCGGATGTTCACATTGTACACAACAAATGTTATTCCGACTGTTTGTCATTTCCCCCTATTCATTCTTTTCCTCCATAAACATTCGTTTTCATTGCTGCTCATCTGATTGCTGATTCCATCCTCCTCCTCTGTATCCTCTCCTCCTCTCTCTCATCTCATTGCTGAGCCCCATCCTCATCTGTATCCTCCACTCTTCTATCCACGGCTTTACTAGGAATTCTCGTCATCTATCAACGACATCCATCATAAACAAACTGTGTTCCACCGCACCCCAACCATCCTTCCCTTCTTCCCCCCCCCTCCCAACCATCTCCACACCCCCACCCCCCACCACCACCACCACTCATCCACCCTCCGCCACAACATTGTAGCAGAAAATAAATTGGATTATCTCCCATCACGACACAGTATAAACAGCAAACCATTAGGCCTGTCGCAGGGGACATAATTTACTATCACTCCTTCTCCCCCCCCCCCACCTCAAGAGTTCCCACTCTTTTGGCCCAAAGGGAGAGGAAGGGCGTGTGTGTGTGTGTGTGTGAGGGGGGAGGAGTTAAAAAATAAAAAAAAAGTACAAGTACTCGCTCATAACTTCCTAAACAACTTTAGCTGATCAACGTTGTGGTACTTGAGCATTGGCGAGAGCAGAAATTAATGAGAATAACATCTGTAACGACGACCAAGCAAATATGCGGTGTTGATATGACGTTGGCGGGGAAAAAGGGAATATGATAACTTAAAGGGAGGAAGGCGGGGCGACAGAGTCTTCCTCGTGTATAGGTAAAGTTTGAGGCTTTCTGCCCGCCCCTCCCCTCCCTTATAAGGGGGGGGGGCCTGTTGGAACATTTATATTTTGTTAGCAACCTGGACGAATGCCCCCCCCCCCCCGACGACTTGTCAGTTTAAGTAGGTGTCTGAGAGGCCCATTTGTTTCAAAGATTATCCAAGAGGGCCCAAATATTTGCAAGTGGCGGCCTTAAAGACATTTGTTCCTCAAGACCACCCCAAATCTTTCTTCGTCTAGTGCCCTCGAAAACTTAAGAACTTCTCTGACTTGAGGATGTACTGTTATGTACAAAGTAGATATATTATACAAACATATTGACATACTCGCCTTTAATGTCACACATACACACATGCATACACACATACATACACACATACATACACACATGCATAAAAGAAACAAGGATTTATGACTTCATTCAGTTTTTTTTGTTTGTTTTGTTTTTTGTTAAAAATTTCGTGGTTGCCTTTGTGTCCTGCTCTTTGAACAAGTGAACGTTGCCATGGAGACCCGATGTTTGATGTTGTGATTGATCCCATGTTTGTCCCCCATGCATCCCACTGAGGGTCAGTACAGGGGGCGTAACAATATTGTAACACGCATGAAGAAATAGGGTGAAATAAACTGAAGTATAGCAGAGGTTCTTGTAACATCTCGCCTATCTATCTATCTATCTATCTATCTATCTATCTATCTATCTATCTATCTATCTATCTATCTATCTATCTATCTATCTATCTATCTATCTATCTATCTATCTATCTATCTATCTATCTATCTATCTATCTATCTATCTATCTATCTATCTATCTATCTATCTATCTATCTATCTATCTATCTATCTATCTATCTATCTATCTATCTGTCTGTCTGTCTGTCTGTCTGTCTGTCTGTCTGTCTGTCTATCTATCTATCTATCTATCTATCTATCTATCTATCTATCTATCTATCTATCTATCTATCTATCTATCTATCTATCTATCTATCTAACAGTCATTCTGTCTATCAGACATTCTGTCTATCAGTCATTCTGTCTATCTCTATCTATATCTATCTATCTATCTATATATCAGTCTATCTTTCTATCTATCCCGACTGTCTGTCTCTCTCTCTCTCTCTCTCTCTCTCTCTCTCTCTCTCTCTCTCTCCAAACATACATCACAAAAATAAATCCCTTCAAATCTTGTATCGATTCTTCCAATTACATTACATTTTATTTATGTTTCTCTCTCTCTCCCTCTCCTTTTTTTTGTGTGTACAATTTAAGTCGTCAGGTGACATCGTTTGTACTCAAGTAGACCAATCAATGAATACCAATGGCGGATAAGATCATGATCATATTGACCTTTGACCCAGAATGAATTCTCAATACAATAATGCTGTTCTCAGTGCAAAGAAAGATTCCAAAAATAACAGGCCTAATAGTAAACAAACAAAACACAGCAAATAGAGAGAACTGAATTCATGTCGCCTGGTCACAATTGGTAATGAAAAGGGTATTAAAAGGGGGAGATAATAAATACAAAAATGTTGGGTACCTGACTAGCAAGGGTTGAATTCCGACATTATTTTTATTAATATTTAAACCACATTTTTCTCATTGGCTGACATAATTTATAGCATAATAAAACGCGCAAATATTGAAGAAAACATGTCTGTAAATTCACATCGCCATTTTAGCCGCCAGGCAAAACAGTAAATTCACCAGATGTCGTAAAAACTTATCAATTAATGGGGAAAAAATCTTTTGACAATGACACGACAATGTAGGAAATCGGACAATTTTGGAAATTGTACAATGTTGGAAATCGGACAATGTTGGAAATCGGACAATGTTGGAAATCGGACAATGTTGGAAATCGGACAATGTTGGAAATCGGACAATGTTGGAAATCGGACAATGTTTATGAGACAACTGAAAGTTCCCCGCCCCCCCCCACCTCTAAAATTTGGATATGAAATATCCGAACCCTATCCCTGTCACTCGGCGAGGGCCGTGTGCTAAAGCACTCGACTTTTGACCTTAGGGTCCCCGCTACTTTTCCCGTGGTGCCTCCAAGGTCATTGCACAATCAGCTATGGCGGAGATGATAGAAGGGCACCATAAAAATAACGTCCCATTGGTGGTGTTATAGGATCTAAGATATTTTATCTCATTCCTACAGGGGACTTCGCTCCCTGACTGGGCGCCCAAAAAAGTTCCACAGTTTCTTTCACCAGCCGACCGCAAATAAATGGAGCAAACTGAAACTGTTCATCCGTGACTAAATATAATATTTTATGACGAGTTCCTTGGCACACAACACGTCAGAAACATTTTAACTAAGGCTGATTTCGTTATTTACGGTCAAAATAAATATCAACGAAACATCTTTACGTATAATGTAATAATACACACATATCTAAATCAATTGAAGTGACTTCAACTCTCTCAAGGTGGCGCCAGTTAATATGTAACCTCCAAACAAATTATTACAACTTTTAATTTGGCTACATACATGTAAAGAAAGTTCATTAGAAAATTAATAACTAAATACGCTATCATTCCCTTACATGTAATAACTTATATTTACAGAAAGGGGAAGAGGGGGTTGGTAAAAACATCAACAACCCATATTCATTAATATAAAAAAAACCCAGGTCAAACTCAAATTTTGCGTGATAGCACTTTTTTTTTACTTTGTCTCACGTACAAAAGCTTTGTTTCTGTTGTCCCAGACATGACAGGCGTGAAAAGGGAGAGAAACTGAGACATGGGGGAGGGAACATGAGACAGGGGAGAGAACATGAGACAGGGTAGAGTCTCGCTCACTAACGAAAAGAGAAAGCAAGAGAGAAAGGGAAGCCAACACATACACACACACAGACACACAATGAGGGAAAATGAGAGGTTGAGAAGTGAGAGAGAGAGAGTGAGCAATAGAGAGAGATAGGGAGAGAGAGAGGATATGAAAAAAGAGAGAGAGAGGGAGAGAGAGAGAGGGAGAGAGAGGGAGAGAGAGAGAGGGAGAGAGAGAGAGAGGGAGAGAGAGGGAGAGAGAGGGAGAGAGAGAAGATACAGTGGCAGTTGACTTTGCGTGTCATCTTGTATTAAGAAGATTATCAGGCAAAGGGCAGACTGCGCTGACCCCGCTGAGCATCGAACCTGTCATGGCGCTGACATAACGGGTTGATATTGTTTTGTTTGTTTATTAATGTTGATATGTAATAATGACTTAACTGAAAAAAAAAACAAACAAACAAACGAGCAATTAATGTTTAGGTCAATTGCTGTTGTCTATTTTTAGCGATAATAGCCAATGGTGTGAAACGCGTTGCCAGGAACCGTAACTTTAGTCTACGTATCGTATCAAAACGCCCTTTCACAAGAATCACCTTACGAGGGGAAATTTTGGCGGAGGGAGTTGTGGGGGGGAGGGGGTTGGCGCCAGCGCTAGTCGCCACCCACAAAGGTCACTTCTGACCATATGAATCATCGTTCTCTACATAACATGTCCCTGCAAGGATATGAAATTTTTTTTTTTTGGTATTTGGACGAAAAAATCATATACGAAATCCGATAGGACAAACCCCACCCCATGACAAAATCCGATAGGACAAACCCCACCCCATGACAAAATCCGATAGGACAAACCCCACCCCATGACAAAATCCGATAGGACAAACCCCACCCCATGACAAAATCCGATAGGACAAACCCCACCCCATGACAAAATCCGATAGGACAAACCCCACCCCATGACAAAATCCGATAGGACAATCCTTCCTTCCCTCCTTCCCCCACTCCACCAGGGCAAAACTGTTGACGTTTCAATCAAAGTTGAGAAATTGACCAATTGACCATGCTTCAGATTAAATAGTAAATAAAATTTTCAGCAAATAAATAAATAAATTGATAGCCTACATATGTGTGTGTGTTCGTGTGTGTGTGTGTGTGTGTAAAGGCAAAAATAATCTTCTTCTTTTGACTGGATCGAAAACCGATATTATTAAACAATAATCTTTTATTTAGTCCTTATAAGTTTCCATTTTATGTAGGTGACCCCCTGAACTCTCCTGGATAGATTTAGGGTCTAATGCAGTAAAGGCTCACTCTACGTCTCCCAATTCCTCCCGTCCATACCAGACCAGAGGCTTTAACGCTAAACTTTACGGCTCAGCCTCAGGAGTACAAATAAATAATTATGAACGTGTCCATTCATTCTGGGGGTAAACCGATCTGACTTTGATGAATGTCTGAGTTCATACAGCAGCACATACCAGGGGCATATTTGTCTATTTTGTTACATAGCATCTGTTGTTACATAGCATCTGTTGTTACATAGCATCTGTTGTTACATAGCATCTGTTGTTACATAGCCTGTGTTGTTACATAGCCTCTGTTGTTACATAGCATCTGTTGCTACATAGCATCTGTTGTTACATAGCACCTGTTGTTACATAGCATCTGTTGTTACATAGCATCTGTTGTTACATAGCCCCTGTTGTTACATAGCATCTGTTGTTACATAGCATCTATTGTTACAATGTTTTAAAACAAAAAAACAAACTAAACCAAACTGTGTCAGAGATGCTAATGGCCAGCCGCCTGTCCGTCGCCAAATGAAGATCATTACCTGCTACACCAGACACATATAACCTTACCACCTCCCTCTCATTCCCACCCTCATCTTCTCCCCCCACCCCCCACCCCCAGCCTTCCATTCCCCTCCGATACTGGTGCTGACATCAACATGAAGCGCTCACCCCCCCCCACTCACAGTTCCTCCCACACCTATCGATACATTCACACAAACTCTCCAACACTATCCGTCATTCCTCACAAACACGCATACATGCCATTTTGGTTTCGTGCAGTCACCCTATGCAATCTCTGCCTTTTGTCTGGCTATTTAAAAAGAAAAAAAAACAACACACAATACGATGCTCATCGGCATACAAAATTTTTAGTTGGCAGATTTTTGTTCCACTATCAAACTAGTTTGTTCTTTTTTCTGTCAAACAACAAGTCGGGTGTAAAAGTGTTTTTTTTAAAAAAAACAAAACAAACGGTTTTCATTATTTCGACAAAAAAGAACACAATGTATTCTTTGCCAGGTACGTTTTGATGTTTTAAGTTAAAATTAATAATTGCTTTGTACCAATTGTTGATATAATACGTTCAATTGACAATGTTACATGTTACATTTGCTTAAGTCTAACATTATTAATGCCAAGTTCATTAACATTGTTCAACATTCCCTTGAGAGACCAACATATTCCAGATAAATTTAATGCCGAGTGGGATGGTGAGAACACGTCTTTGAGGGTTTAGTCCTCTGTGGGTATTGTTCTATGTGGGTATTGTCCTATAGGGGATTCATTCGCAGGGGATTTCGTTCTATGGGGGTCTCTGTCCGCTGGGCGGGCGTTGTCTTATGGGGCGTTGGTCTGCTGGGAGTTTTGTCCGCGGGTTTTTATCCTTTTGGGTTTTTATTATATTGGAGGAGGGGAAGGGGATCGCTGTTGGTTTAGTCCGTGAGGGTTTTGTTCTAGGATCTTTGTCAGTTTGTTTTTTTCCACTGGAGTTTTCATCACGCTCTTTATTTTCGTTTTCAATTTGAAACTTTAACATTTCAATATGTGTGAACGCATTCATTAGGAAGCTAGTAGTGCAATTGGCTTCAATAAATCTGATAGAACCTTTATGCAGCTAAATAAAATGCATGTTTTCCCTTGGCAATTAAACAACTTGTGCGTATAGAACATCACTGTCAGATAAACTGGTCTCTCCCCTCCCCCCTCCCCATACAGGGGCGCTTTTTGTCCCAATTTCTTTCATCTGGACGGATAAGTTCGTCACTGTTTTTACAACTGAACTGTTTGTCTCAGAAGACCAGTACATGACATGTTTCACATCAGTACACGACATGTTTCACATCAATACACGACATGTTTCACATCAGTACACGACATGTTTCACATCAGTACACGACATGTCTCAACTCAGTACAGGACATGTCTCAACTCAGTACAGGACATGTTTCAACTCAGTACAGGGCATGTTTCAGCTACCATAATCCGACTCAAATATAACGCTATCAAATGTTTTCGTGTGTTTGGACACCCAGTGGGATTAAAATTTGATCAAAGAGCTGCCAGAGAAATAAAACAAAGAAACAAAAAAAAAGTTGAAACCGTCAAATATAAACCCAGGCTAAATGTTCTAGTTCAGTTTGAAACCGTCAAATATAAACCCAGGCTAAATGTTCTAGTTCAGTTTGAAACCGTAAAATATAAACCCTGGCTAAATGTTCTAGTTCAGTTTGAAACCGTAAAATATAAACCCTGGCTAAATGTTCTAGTTCAGTTTGAAAGAATCACGCGATCTTTTGATAATTATTGGTAGTTAGGGTTTTGCGTGACAGTTGTATTATAAAAGTCACATCCTCTTACAAGAATACATAATACTGGCCCAGTCATAGGGCCTTCAACCACAGAGCCCTCGGCCAACAATGTCCCTTGTATTGTGATAGAAGTAGCAGGCTTGACCAAGCATAAACATTAAACCACAGACAATGTTATATTTTTTTTTTATTTTTACAAACTAATTAAAACAAAACCCATTTTCTCCCCAAGGTTGGGGTGGGGGGGGGGAAGAATAGCTACCATTCCCTTAAATACCCCTTAGGTAATTGACTTCATTTTACTTTAAAATAAATTTAACAAATCTGTCGTTGAACTCCGGCGCGTCTACCTGTCTCGTTTCCCGTGGTGCCTCCATGGCCATTGAAGTGTTAGCTAGGTTAGAGAAGAAAGAAGGGCACTACAAATACGTCTTATAGTGTTTACCAAGAGATGAACTTCTGTAATTCACTATTGTAATACTAACCAATTCAAAAAAAAACATATTAACTACACATTATGTGCAGGCATTTCTGCATGATATGATGTGTCTTATTTAAACATATATTTCTAACAGAGTCTTAAATATATAATGGTCAAACAATATCCATTTGGTTAATAAACTAAATCTTAATATTTTTTATATATCAAGAAAGATAACATATCTGTTACTTCAATTACTTTAATGTCATTTTATTGAAGAAAAAGTCAGTTCATAAGCAAAATGTGTACTTAATGTACGCTCGTTCTGCAAGTGATCTTTTTTTTTTCAGTACAAATGATTTGAGTGCTTCATATAATTTGGAAAGAGGTGCATCTTAATGTCAACATTGTGAATTACAATTCTTAAATATCTAAATCCCAAATAATAATTCACAATAAAATAATTAGCCACGTGCATCACCTGGCTCATACTGGTTGTTTTCTGTTTGACGATGTGGATTTCTAAGCTGCACAACCAAACATATATACATGCATGAATTGTTTTTTGTATGTTTAGTTTTTTAAAAAATTTTTTTTTTTTTTTTTTTTTTTTTTTTTTTTTTTTTTTTTTTTTTTATAAAATTTTTTAAAATTTAAATTTAATTAAGGGTTTTGGGAAAAAAATTTGGGTAATTAAAAAAATAATTAAATAAAAATTTTTGGGGAAAGTGTGATAAACAGTAACTGCAATGTTCACTAAGATGATGAATTAATTATTAAGAAAATTAGATACAATGTGAATGACATATGTATTTATACAAAAAAAAAAAAAAAAACTGGTCAGACCACATAGACAGTTTGAAAAAGTTACTTGAGATACTTCAAAAAAAAAATTTAACAGTATCACCTGAGAAAATAAAAACAGGTTTTAAGATTTTCTTGGATATCATATTGGTCAAGGAATAGTCACATCAACAGACAATATTCTTAAAAGAATTTTGGATATTCGCATTCTGATATTCCAGAAAAAAAATATGTGTGTGTGTGGATAGTGAAGTCGATAGTGAACTCGATTCATATGCAAAAGGTACCGGTTTCAATCCGAGGCAAAGCCAAAAGTATTTGCCGTTGACTTGAAGTGGAGACGAGCCACACCATCAGTATACGCTCTCAGAAAGGGCGGTTGAAAGCAGAAGAGATATATTTCTATTGAAGTGTCCTTGCGTTAACCCTAAACACCACGTCGGTTAAGTGCAATATATATATATACCAGCTGTACTCTGCAAAACCTTGGCATAGTGTTATATCCCCTTAGGCTTGATCGGTTGGCTAGGTTATTTTTGGTTTCGGGCAGATCCGATTTTTTCATGATTGTATTTTAAACTGGAACACTGTTGTATTAATTCTTTACTTTCGATTTAACGCAGACCACCCAAAATCGCTATTATTTAATTATATATAGGTCCAGTTTATAAAATAGGGAAAATATTTATCTCCCCTAACGTATATCGCGATTCAATATTTTATCATAATGAAATCTATTTGTCTAATCCTCTCAGCACATATATGGCTAACATCGTTTTATTTCTACAAATATTAAAGGATTACAATTTTTAATTTTTATGAACATCTTCTATTTTTAAAAAAAAATCAGACTTATGTGACATTTAATATCAATAAAAAAGACTGACTAGTAAAAAATAAACAAAAAAAAATGAATTTTCGCGGCACCTTTCAACAAAAGATGTGACAAGACATTTACTTTATCGTTGGACTACTTCTATGTTCGTCCGACTGTGTGTTGATGTATGTGCCTTGTCCACGGGGTGTAACTGGGCGCCAAACCTCAATGCCATACTTTCATTTGTAGGGTCCAGGGTGCACCATGCACGCGCCAGACTTCTGTATAAGTCTTGCAGGATCTACACCATGCGCACCAGGAAGACTCTGGTCAGAGTTCTGGTAAGTCCAAATACTGGCATGCCATTCGCTTATTAGTACACCGCCTTGAATGGTTGGGAAGGGGTGATAAAAAGCGTGTGAGGGATTCTAGCTTAAAAACAAAATTTGGCAAACTTGTTCGGTTGTCTTTAGGGCACCATTCGAGGGTGAAAAAAAAAGGGCTGGTGAATAACTTAACTTACCAGAGCTGGTTTTTTTTGAGGGGCGGGGGGGGGGGTGTAAATATAATGCATTTGGAAGATTATGGACAAAGTTACATCTGGGGGACCCTAAAAAAATAAGGAACATTGGGGAAGGGGGTCGGCAAGGCGGAAAGAAAATCGATAATTAGGATCTATTTCACACATTCAATACACCATCATCGATTTCTTAAAACAGTTAACAGTTATGAATTTTGTAATATTGGTACACAGGACACATCTAGCAATAATTGATCAATTTACGTTTTACTTGTAATTAAAAAAAATCATTAAAGCGAAACAACCGATGCATGTCAAATGTCACTTTCCTGCTAGATTCATAATTTATGTCCGCGGAGATATAAATGGGCGTGGTTTTTGTGTGTGTGTGTGGCCTGTCTGTTCCTGGATGCTTGTTTGTAAACATTTACTGTCAATAGCACACACACATATGTTTGTATATGGGGTACAAACAAATGCCTGTTCAATTTGTTTTTCTCTCTGTTATCATATTTTTGTTGGTTATACAATTAGTCTTTTGATGCGACACCAATTAGCAAATTATTTAATGAGGCAAATTATTTAATGAGGCAAATTATTTAATGAGGCAAATTATTTAATGAGGCAAATTATTTAATGAGGCAAATTATTTAATGAGGCAAATTATTTAATCATAAAAGCTGAAATAACCCATTAACTAGCAATAGGCTTAGAAGAACTCACTCTTTCCAAATCTCCTGTAAATCAAAGCAAATTTCTCCATAAGTAATAATTATTTGTTCCAGAAAACTAAAATTACTCTTTTGAATAGTAATGAATATGTAAGTTATCATTTTTTTTTATTTTGTATAAAGTAATCAAGTTTAATCATCGCGAAGGTCATCTTTCACTGTCGCTAAATGAAACACTGCTACCAGTTGCCTCATCGTAATTGTTGTTTACGTTTGCGTGTGTCGTAAACGTGGAACATGTCCATTGTCCAGTTAACAATAGCTTTCTTTGCAAGAGTCGCGCTGAAATTCGACCCTGCATTCGACCTAAACAGATTCATCGCTCTAGCTGCTACGATTCACTAGCATGACGTTTCCAACCTTTCACCCAGCGCCCTTACATTTATTTAAAGTGAGGGATTTCTGACTCTTGGTATCTTCATAAGGATTATTGTCGTAGT
Source organism: Bulinus truncatus (assembly GCA_021962125.1). Classification (NCBI taxonomy): domain Eukaryota; kingdom Metazoa; phylum Mollusca; class Gastropoda; family Planorbidae; genus Bulinus; species Bulinus truncatus. The sequence continues at coordinate 297,007 of JAGDYQ010000222.1, forward strand.
TACTACACAGTCACAACACTGACAACTTCTTCTTTCGTTGGCTCTTCTGCCAATTTAGGAATCTAGCCTGCCGTACTACTCTTCTCCACTTTTTCCGATCCATGGTCTTCTTCTTCCTCCACTCTCTCACTCCTATGGCTTTAAGGTCTTACTCAAACTCTTCTGACCATTTGCCTCTTGGTCTGCCCTTGGGCCTTTTCTCATTGGATGTTGCCTTATATCTTGGTTTAGGACCTCATTGGATGTTGCCTTATATCTTGGTTTAGGACCTCATTGGATGTTGCCTTATATCTTGGTTTAGGTCCTCATTGGATGTTGCCGTATATCTTGGTTTAGGACCTCATTGGATGTTGCCTTATATCTTGGTTTAGGACCTCATTGGATGTTGCCTTATATCTTGGTTTAGGGCCTCATTCTGTGCCCATACAGCTCAATCTATTCATTTTGATTTCACCTGTTATATCTGGTTCTTCGTTTAGTTCGTATAGTTCTGAATTTGTTCGACTTCTCCACTCGTTATTGTCCTTTACTGGCCCATATATTTTTCCTAAATATTTTCATTTCCCAAGTGTTTGAAAAAATAAATTACGCGTACACATTAAAATTTGTTGACTAAACAAGTGATGCACGCGGAGTGAGAATGAACGGAGCTATTGAATTTTGACCAAGAAGTCTTAAAATAAAGTAGTAAGCTAGCTGATAAAGTTTAAGAAACAGGATAGATAACTCTAATGGGTATAGAGGGACATCTGAGAGAGGGAGGGGTGCCGTTATTTTCGTACTAAAACTGCTGTAAATCTCGAGAAAAAAAAAACGCGTATTTTCAGAGCATTAGCTATTTTTCGCCCTAGAATACATTCTAAGTTATCAAAAAGAATACATGAAAGGGTCCATCGCTATGCGTATGTTTTGTTTGTGGTCTATTTTTTGTGAGGGACTACTTTTTATTTTTTGACTCATTAATCAACAAAATTTCAACTTGTGTCTTCGAGAGTACAGCGCATCAAGTAAACTTCTATGTCAGTTAATCCGCTTTTTTTCTAGAACATCTTACTAGCTTCACATAAATCTAGGACATGTTTTTTAGACTTATAAGTAAAAGACATGCATGCAAGGGTCATTATGTTATTTACACATATATTTTATAGAGTTGTATAGGCCTTTAATGTGAATTTAATCTGCATAAGTTTTTAAAAAAAAAAAAATCTGTGATTGGATGACGTCATCATTTTCAGGTTTGGTTACACGCTGGCAGACCAAGGTCAAGGTTATTTCGTATCCGGAAAAGGTCAGGCATTTCATTAGCTTTCAGCAATTAACTTGCTTTCCAGCCATAACATTCTTATTAATCGCTTACACTCATTTCTGACACTGTTTACTAACACAATGTTTGATAGTTGATACACAATATATTCAATTATACATATGTGTTGATATATTTACTTATACATATGTGTAAATATATTCAATTATACATATGTGTAAATATATTCAATTATACATATGTGTAAATATATTCAATTATACATATGTGTAAATATATTCAATTATACATATGTGTAAATATATTCAATTATACATATGTGTTGCGCGCGTGTGTGTGTGTGTGTTCAGGGCTGGCCTTAGGCCGATTTGGCCGATTGCTCAAATTTGGCTCCGCGCCTGGCAGGGGCCCGGCAACTCACATTTAACGTATCATAATCAGTCATGGCTCTTGTTACAGGCTAGAAGAGGGGGCCTAGCAAGTATCCGATAAACTGGGCCCCGCAATTCGTAAGGCCGGCCCTGTGTGTGTGTGTGTGTGTGTGTGTGTGTGTGTGTGTGTGTTTGTGTGTGTGAGGCATGTCTATATATTTTGTTTCCGTATCATTATTATTACAATCCATACATAACTCGCAAATTCCAGAAACGGGCCAAGAAATTAGCGGGGGCGTAGGAACTGTGCTAAACCGTTCTTAGGGGTAGGCTAATAAATCGGCCCCCAGTAGCGGGTTAAGGCCGGGCGCAGAATGAAATATAAGCCCCTTTTAAAAAGACAGAGATGGAGAAATTCAAGTTATGAGTGTAAAATTCTGGGGTTGGTGGGGACCTTTAAAAGTCTGGGGGGGCCCATGCGCACTGCCTGCCCGCTGTGAGATCCCCCTATGCTAGGGGGCGTCCTGGGGATAGCTGAGTTCCGTGGGCGCGAAGGGCGGGGGGGGGTGCGATCAGGGTAGGGTGCTGAGCTCCATGTTACATATGTAACATGGAGATCAGCACCCTACACTGACGGCCCTTGGAACAGGAACTAGTATCTGAAGGACGCCCCTACCCCAGATCTGGACCTCCCAGGGGCGGGCCCTGCAACAGAATCTGCACGACTTCTTTCAACAGTGTTGTAAATAAGAGCTCGTGGCCAGATTCTTTTTTGTTTTATCAATCCTGGAAATGTTACACAATCGTTTAATTAACTGGCCATCGATTCTGGCCATTGATTCATCAAATAATGACCAGTGGTCAAGCTCAAGGCCAAGAGTAAGTCTTTCTTATTTTTTTTTAATTTGAAACTTGTACAGAATTTCCAGAAACTGAAGAATTTGTAGTCGGATGAGGTTGGCTGGGGGACGGGGGGGGGGGAGGAAGAGACGGACATTTCATCAAAGAGTTGGACTTGTAAATGATATTCTGGACACTGGACATATTGACTCTGCCGTGCTCGGACAGTGCTTGGAGCTGACCGCTATCGTAGAGAGACAGACGGGCACACGTCTTCTGTTTACAAGTTCAGTTTCTCGAGATGGAAGTTTCCTAACTTAAGGAGTTTTTTTATTTTATTCTTTTTTTTTTCTCTCTCTCTTGGAAATTTTAGAATTTTTGTTTTTTTGGGATCCATGGGAGTCGGCGAGTAGGAAAGAAAAAAAATGTTTCTATTTTCTTGTTATCGTGGGTAAGAAATGAGGTGTAAAGTCGTCATTGTTGGTAGGACATGAGGTTTAAAGTTGACACTGTGGATAGCAAATGAGGTTAAAGTAGTCATTGTGGGTAAAAAATGACGTTTGAATGTGTCATTTTGGGCTAGAAATGAGGTTTAAAGTTGTCATTGTGGGCAGCAAATGATGTTTAGAAATCAAAAGAGATTTATATTTTATGAATAATGACGCAAGGTGACTGACTCTCCATTACTGAATGACGTCATACTGATACAAATATTAATCTTTTACTTCCGATATTTTGGTAAATTCTAGGGATTGGGGGGGGGGGGTGATCTATTTATTTAGAAAAGTTAAAATAATTTTCAATATCATTTATTATCAAGTTTTTTTTGTGTTGATTTAAATATTTGATGTACCGACGAAAGATTACTTGGTCCTGTTTAAAAAAGAAAACACATCCGCCTCAGGGGTCGGGTGAAGGTTTTGGTTTCGTCCTATCTTTTTGTTTTTGTCTGGTGCAGAAACCTGTATGTGTCTGGCACCAGATCTCTTTAACGTTTTGGACGCTCAATATTTTTTAATAACCCGTCCTAAGTTACGAAGTCTAAGTTTCAAGTCATACGACCATTTGCAATGCCCACTCCAATTTTCTGAAGACTTTGTGCGGTAACTAATATTCTCGGTGTGCGGTAAATAATATTGGCTGTGTGCGGCAACTAATATTGGCTGTGTGCGGTAAATAATATTGGCTGTGTGCGGTAAATAATATTGGCTGTGTGCGGTAACTAATATTCTTGGTGTGCGGTAAATAATATTGGCTATATGCGGTAAATAATATTGGCTGTGTGTGGTAAATAATATTGGCTGTGTGTGGTAAATAATATTGGCTGTGTGCGGTAAATAATATTGGTTGTGTGCGGTAAATAAGTATTGGCTGACATGTGCAGTAACTAATATTCTTGGTGTGCGGTAAATATGTGGCTATATGCGGTAAATAATATTGGCTGTGTGTGGTAAATAATATTGGCTGTGTACTTGGTAAATAATATTGGCTGTGTGCGGCAACTAATATTGGCTGTGTGCGGTAAATAATATGGGCTATGTGCGGCAACTAATATTGGCTGTGTGCGGTAAATAATATGGGCTATGTGCGGCAACTAATATTGGCTGTGTGCGGTAAATAATATGGGCTATGTGCAGAAACTAATATTGGCTGTGTGCGGTAAATAATATTGGCTGTGTGCGGTAAATACTATTGGCTGTGCGCGGTAACTAATAGTGGATGTGTGCGGTAAATAATATTGGCTGTGTGCGCTAAATACTATTGGCTGTGTGCGGTAACTAATAGTAAATGTGTGCGGTAAATAATATTGGCTGTGTGCGGTAAATACTATTGGCTGTGCACAATGTAACAGTATAAAACTAAATATCTGTGCGCTCATTAGCAATGTGTGTTCACAGACTTGGCGAACTGTTTGGGCGCGCCCACCCCCACACATACAAACATAATATGGGCAACTCTCCCGCCGATGCTGTCTTAGGTTCAGCTCCCCGGGTTTGTACTTATACTTTTACCCACATATACGCCACGACAGAATGAATTTATCATTTTATCGTTCACCCCCTGGGGGAACGCATTTTTTATTTTTTTTTATTTTCTGGGTTTCAGCTCCCCCGGATGTTTACGGACTTGTTGGTAACGGGCACACCTATATCTCCCGGGGCTGTACCAATACTTAAACTGATAAGTCTCGGCGTTTTGGGGACAGCGAGGTGAGGGGTGCGATTAGAGGGGACAGGTCGGTTTGGGGGAGGGTGGGGGTGTTCTAAGATTCTCTCAGACGGTGCAAGAAGTCTTTGGTCAACATTGTATGGCAAAAAAAAATCCTGGTCAATCAAAGAACGCAAACTGACCACTGTTTCCCCCGAGACGTTGAGCAAACCAGGTTTTTTTTTTTATGAAGCCGCTGTCCGGAAGTGAGCTACCGTTCAATTCTCGCGCCATTTCCTTTCTCTCCCTACCCTCCTCCTTCCACCTTTTGCTCACCACACAATCTGACCAAGGCCCACAAAAAAAATCAGATCCCCCCTCCACCACCACCACCCCACCCAGCCCCACACCCACATGACCGACAAGGTCTGCTCTGAGAGATTTTCCCGTTTTTTCCTCCATCTGAAATTAAGACCCAAGAGTGGCGGTCCTTGAAGCTGGACACACGACCGTGACAATATGTCTGCCGCCAGGTCAAATATTGAGATTAGAAAGTCTTCAAATACTTTGGGCCACTCTTATGTTCCGGAAACGAATTTGATTTTTGGTTTCTTTTCTCCCACAGTTCAATTTTTTTTGTGACATCACTATCGTTTTATTTTGTGTTAGAATTTGTGTTTGCGTGTGGTAAATCAATCATTACTATAGAGGACACCTAAACACGAGATCTATCTATCTATCTATCTATCTATCTATCTATCTATCTATCTATCTATCTATCTATCTATCTATCTATCTATCTATCTATCTATCTATCTATCTATCTATCTATCTATCTATCTATCTGTCTGTCTGTCTGTCTGTCTGTCTGTTTGTTTGTCTGCCTATCTATCTATCTATCTATCTATCTATCTATCTATCTATCTATCTATCTATCTATCTATCTATCTATCTATCTATCTATCGGTCTGTCTGTCTGTCTGGTTGTCTGTCTGTCTGTCTGCCTATCTGTTACTATCTATCTATCTATCTATTTATCGATCCATCTATCTATCTATCTATTTATCTATCCATCTATCAGTCTGTCTGTCTGTCTATCTATCTATCTATCTATCTATCTATCTATCCATCTATCTGTCTGTCTGTCTGTCTACCCCCACCATTATTTTAATCAAAGCTGACCAATCAATTACCGCCAAACAAAGACATACTTAACACTGCAAAGGAAATGTCAAATTTCTCGTTGATTTGTAATAAAACAACATGCATGACAGAATTATTTCCTTTTCATTATGGTAAACTAACAACGTAACAATGTAAACAAAACAAAAAAACCCAACATGGCAGATTTACATAGGCCCGTGTCTTAAATCGTATTGACATAGCCAGATTTTTTAATGATCTCAGTTTGAAATTCAAATCCATCCGGATAAACAGAATAAAATGTTGATCCCTGTTGGGTGATGAATGATCCATCGTACAAAAACCTGAGTGGATCTGGCGTTGATTGTGACCTAATTGGTTGTTAGAAAGGTGCAAATAAAAGCGACAAGAACTGCTTGCTGGTTCAAGGAGATAATTTATTAAGATATTTGTTGGAAGGAAATGTTGTGTTATTTTTTTTAAAGTAAACCAATTGCTTGGATTGGCTATAACATGCGCAAAACTGATTTTTTATACCAATTTAAAAAAAATAATTGACTCCTTAGGTTGTAAAAGTAAAGTTCCTTTAGCCCTTTTATTGGGCCGTCGGGACTGATGGAAATAAGAATTCATTGTTTCTGTAACCTCGACATATGAAGGGATTTTGTGATTAGCACATCGCCCAGCCGACTTTACTTCCCCAACTTAAAGTCAGGTACCCATTTTTAAAGCTGGATGAACTTGAGGGACTTTTGACTGACTTTCATCTAGTCTCGAGAACTGTCCTTCATTCTCACCGATTATCGAACCCGGAACTATCAGGTCCACAGTCAAGCACTCTACACCCCTCGACCACTTGTCCCTCTTAAGCATGTAACTTTTTTTTTTTAACTTACAAACTGTTGAACAAAAGGCGTGATTACGGAATTATGGGATATTGTATAAGCTTTATCATAGGCTTTGATTTAAATTGCTGTGTCTGTATGATCAGGGTACACATTGACGGTAGTATAAATGTCAGCAGGAAAAAATAAACCCTGTTATGCTAGTGACCCCCGGGGGGGGGGGGATTTTATAAATATTACAACACTTTCGTCAAACGAGAAGGTTGACAATGAAGTGGTCGGTCAGATCCTGTCCGATCGTGGACGATTGACTTCTTCTTGTGATCGGTAAGTAGATAGCCGCCGGGCATCCACCACGTAGATTACTTAGTACAATGGTGAATAGAAAAATAAACAGACAGGAAAGACAGGTAACTGCTACCAGGTAAATCGAGGTAATGAAATTAACGACAGCCCTAGATGGACGCCCGTATAGAAGACTTGAATTTCTGAAACAAATGACCAGTAAGAGGAGGAGGTGCACAAGTCATCTTCAGAAACATATGGAGACAAATCTGGCGACTGTCCTACTTAGAAGAGAAAGATCAGTGCCACTGTCAGAATTCAAAGGTTTTTCCCATGGGTTCACCCCCGGGTAAGGGCCACTAATCAGGCTTTACAAGATGAGACAACTATAAAAGTAAATAGATTCAGTAAAGTTACTTTACTTTATTCATATTGGCTCCTAAGAACCTTGTGAGTCAGGAGAATCATTTGAAGCCCATTCTAATACATGTATTTTTTCTCTCGTATTATTACGTATGTAATTATTGGTCTGCATAATTATACACCGCCGTTGGGTTAATTTAGTTGAGGCTGTGGACATAGTAGAAGTGTTGTCACACCCTCCCCCCCCAACACATAAATCCTATAATTAAATACAGTCACATAAACAAAATCTACCTCATCATTTAGTAACCTAATGTTTGTAAACGTGTATGCATGTTTGTATTTAAGATGGCATATATACAAGTTTGTATTTAAGAGGGCATACATACATGTTTGTATTTAAGAGGGCATACATACATGCATATTTTAGGCTTCTTTTCAGTTATGCATATTAATAGGTTGTTGTTTTTTTTTGCATTTTCATGCTCATAATGAAATATCACATCTTTTAATCTCCGTGCACAATTCCAAATAATATCACTGCTAATGGAATAATGAAAAAAAAAACAAACGACAATAACAACAAAAACAGCCAAGCGGTAACAACAAAAACTAACAGCTGGACAAATGAACGAGATGATAGAAGAGAGCTCTAAAATACATGGCATTTGTAAAAACATTTCCGCCATCGTTAGGGCGCCGTTCATTGGTCTCGGCTGGTCACGTGACCAACTTCTTTACACCATCTTAAAAAAAAAATCACTACCTAAGGTTTGTGAACTTTTTTTTTTTCTTCTTGCTCCAAAAGAACATAGACACTGTAATCACGTGACTGAAATAACCGGTGATTGTCCGTCAATGATTAACGCTCGCGCTATCACCAATATTTGTTTGCCTGTCTTTTTTTTCCTTTCTATTTTCCCAAAAATGTTGTATTTTTTTTTCGCTTTAGAGCGAGACAGGGTGGAAATTGTTCGGAGGGAATGTTATTATGGTCTGGATTCAGTGATGAAACAGAAGCGGATAGAAGGATGAGTTTGAATGAAAAAAAGGAATATATGAATGAAAGATACGCTAGGCGCTGGAGGAAAAAAAGAAATGGAATCAATCAATGGATCGCCTCTCATCTTATTATCCCCCCCCTTTTCTGCATACATCTTCCATCCCTTCACCCCTCGCCCAGTACACAGATACATCATTATATATATATATATATAAGTTTGCTGACTGGGGAACGGGAGTGTTGTGGTCAAACATAGCCCATCCACCCAGCCCTTTTTAGCGTGTGTCTTAGCTCCAGCAGCTTACACTATTACATAGATATCAGTCATTCTCCCCCCTCCTCCATCCTAGGGCGTTGGTTCTGTTTATCTTAGGGTGCCGTCTGTTTGATATGCAGCGTCATTTATCCATGTACTACCATAGACACAGCAGCTCCTACATAATCTTTTTTTTTTTTTGATGGAGGTAAAAGGTTCATTTTTGGGGGTGTCTTAGGCGAAACGGACTTAGGCGAAACGGACTTAAGCTATTCAGCCCGCAACTTGCAACAGTGGGGCACGTAAGAATCTTTCTAAATTGGGGGCCCCCTCGGACAACCCGTGACTGTTAGATCTTCCAGTTCGGGGCCCCGTGACAAGTGCTCAGATTTCCTTTCTCTGGCAAAATAAATGTCTTGACAGGAAGGGAGGGGGAGAGGGGGGGAGGTGAGACGGGACAGGCATCAGCCTAGTTCGACCACATATATATATTGTATATTAAAAATCAATAATTTCCATATTAGAGTCCTGATCTATTCCTCTATTCCACAAGGCCTCAATGTGGTACTATCCTACTCCCCTAGGACCTTAACCCCCTCCCAACCTTCCCCCCACCCCACCACCCACACATTTAAAAAGAAAACAGCAACCCGCCCCACCATGACGTTTGTGTTCCAACCCCTCCCCCTTCAGGGCGTGTTCGGTTGTTAGCACGCGAAGACTTCTCTCTCTCTCTCTCTCTGTCTCCCCCCTTGATCCTGCTAATAGAATTGCGAAGTGATGGCTCAGATTGGCCCGTCACCTAGGACGCGACGGAGCTCTCCAATGAAATTCTTGTCACTCTTTTTCCATGAAGGTAAAAAAATACTTTTTTTTTTTTAATATCATTGTTTATGTTTCTATGCTGTCTGTTTATCTGTCACGTGTGTGTTTACTTTATACAAAATTACTATCGATACTATTTCCAAAATACCGTTTTTTTTTAAAATATATTAATTGATTTATGCCACCCCCATCCCAGAATTTTTTTTTTAAAAATGACATTGTTCAGTGGCTTAGTGAGCTTAACTCACGCCCGGGGCATAATACCTTTTTAGCGCCTCCCCCCATTCGAAAACCAATATAAAATTATATGTAAAATATACCATTTGGCGCCCCTTTGTGAGTAGCGCCCGGGACATGATGCCCCTTCCTTGCCCCCCTCCACTACACCACTGACTTTGTTCCTCAGTATTCTTGACTTAAGCCGCCGTGTCGAAAAAATATCACGAGAGTAAATGTCAACGACGTCATCTCGTTCGATGTCTTTTTTGTGTACTTGACATTTACATCGGCTCCTGTTGTCATCGGTAGAGCTGCTTGCTCACCCTGTCATGACATCACGACCCTCCCCCCTCCCCCACCTTTACCGCGTGCACGCAGCCCAAATATAATTGACATAGGGACAATCAGTTCGTCCCACTGCGGGCCGCAATATTTTCAGACGTAATACATATTTACGCATCAATTATTACTGTGTACCTTTCTAAAAAAAAACAGTGTGTCGAATTCACATCACTCTCTGACCTATATCTTGAGCAGAATTCCTCTATTAATTAAATTACTCTTTTATATTCAATTTATATATTAATTTATTATTGATTTTTAAGATTCAAACACTGTTTATTCTTCAAATAAAATGTGTTGTTTTTTTTGGTGTGCATGATGAATTGGCTAAATAAATTATGGGATTTTTAATAATTAATTGTTTCGAATGGAAATATAATGTCGATTCTTATGAATAATTAGAGAGAGTGGAATAATATTTGTGATATGTTTTCTTATAGCATGATCAGAACATAACAGATATGAAGAGCATCTAAAAATTCATCAAAAGAATCAATTTTATCTATTTCAAACATTTGTATTTGTCCGAATCTTAAAGCATTTGTCTGAATCACAAAGTATTTGCCCGAATCTTAAAAGTATTTGTCTTAATCTCAAAGTATTAGCCCGAATCTCACAGTATTTGTCCCAATCTCACAGTATTTGTCCCAATCTCACAGTATTTGTCCCAATCTCACAGTATTTGTCTTAATCTCAAAGTATTTGCCCGAACCTCCCTCAAAGAATTCTGCTGAAAACAATAAATCATTGTTTTGTTAAATGTCAGGTATCATCTATCTATCTGCTATAAACAACAGTTGATACACAATTGACGTTACACTCACGTACAATGACAAACATTTAGAGAGGGGAGGACAACGGTGGGGGGGGGGTGAGTCGGTCAGTTAAGGTCAGCTTCATGGCGGCACTGGATAAGAAAAAAAAAATATAGGATTTGTGGACAGGGCCAGTGGGGGGAAAACTCAGTGAGGAAGAGAAAAAAACATATTTAAAGCTTTATTGACGTACAACCTGGCAACAAGTAGGTAAATTGAAAGAAATCCTGGCCACTTCTGGCACGACTTGTTTTTTTTTATTCCGTTTTTTTTCCCCTCCCTTGAGTTTATGATTGTAAAACGTAAAAAACCGAAATTTCCCGTTAAGCCGGTATTTTCATTTGTGAAGTTGTTTTTTTTTCTTGTTTAAAAAATTGACATACAGTGTACACAATTTCTTCATTGCAGTGAAATGAAGTTAAATATCTTTTTTGACGGTTCGCACGTTGTTGAAAAAAAAAAACAACGCCAAACGAAAGATTGCTGGATTAACGTGTATATCAAAATTTGTCCAAGATACTTGGCCACATCCAGAAAAAAGCTAAGGGCCATAATGAACTTTGACCCTAAGACTATTTCTTTACTTTTGTTCAAAAGGTGCGCAGCTTATTAAAGAATTTTTCGTTATTAAATTTTGATAACATAAATCGAAATAAAATAGGCAACATACATTTATATCATACATAGCTGTAGAATTGTTTTTTTTTATCCTGGGGGGGGGGGGCAATACCATCTGTACAATGTACCGTGTGTGACTAATGGCAGAGTGGTTTAGATACTCGACTGTCGACCTGAGAGTCCTGGGTTCATCGGTTAGAACCATGGGAATTTTTCCTGGTGAAGTTTGCTTCAAAGTCGTCCCACAAGTCCACCCAGCTTTAAACGGGTACCTGACTTGACTTTAAGTTGGGGAAGTAAAGGTGGCTGGGGCGTTGTGCTAACCACACAATCCCTTCATATGCAGAGGTTACTGAAACAATGAATTCTACACTTTATCTGCTCCGATGGCCCGTTTTTAAAGGAACTTTAATTTTTTTTACTTTTAAAATGCCCAGAATTTCTATCGACTGCCCTGCATATGTTCTATATTTCACGTGACGGAAGTATAATGCACCACTGGTCTCCCCAGCCCACTGGTGTACTTAAAATGTGGCATAGCATACATTCGAGGGGACGCCACTCTACTATTTATATTCCTCTTCCTAGTTGGGTGTTCGAGAGTACCAAACAAAATGACGCCATTAATCTCTGTAGGGCGCGGCAGCCAATAATCGTTTACGTACAGATTTGAAAAATATGGGAGAAAAAAAAATAAGAGGGATGGAGGGGTGGGGTGGGGGGGAGATGAGAGTTTTCTTCAACGGTCGCCCCAAGTCCAGTTGATTACACAAATCAATATTTAATAGTTTCTTAAGAACTGACAGAATAATGGCGGGGTTGGAGAATCTGGTTATAATTATCAGTAGTTATTATGATCGTTAAATATTGGCCAATCAAAGTAATTTTTTGATGTCTACTAAACTAAAAACAAAGGCATTAAAATACATGACGTTTATTTTTGTAACATGAATGAATTTGGTTTACAGATTATTTTTTTTTAGAGTTATATTGGCCATAGAATATACTGCTTTGTTATAAATGTATCTGAATTGATGAAAACTCACAGCATGGATCAATACAATAAATGCAATAGTGATGGGAACAAGCTGTTTGAATGTGGACGCGAGATACTAGTACATCTGCCAGAAACTGCTTTGCAAACTCAGAAGTTTTGATTTCTATCACAAGACAAGCAGAATTGTTTTTTTTTTCAAACCCTTTGAAACATGATTATTAATGAAAATGTAATACTTGCGGACAAAGTACTTGTTTATAAAGACTGAAAAAACAAAGGAATAAGGTGTGGAGCGCTTGACTCTCGACCGGAGGGGCCCCGGGTTCTAATCTCAGTGAGACCCTTGGCACTTTTTCGGTCCTAGGTGACGTCCCGCAGTCCACTAGCTTTAAATGCGACACCTGACTTGAGGGTGGGGGGTAAAGGCAGCTGGGCATAGTTTGACCACACCATCCCTTTATATGCCGAGTTTATTGTAACAGATGAATTTTACACTTGAACTGCCCCAATGAGCCCTTAGGGGCTTAAAGGGAACCTTACTAGTTTTTTTTTTCAGTTTTTTGTAATGTTTATGAGTTGGCGCTTGTTGTCAGTAAGGTCCATCTTCAACCTTCTGTTTTCATGCAAAGATCAGCCCGACCCTACTGAATATAAATTATACCAAACGCGCATCGTAAATTTAAACTGATTTTTTTTTCCGAAAGCCGCAATATTTGAGTATTACTCCACTGTGTGGGTGACGGATGGTCGTGCGGTAACGCACTCGACTGTCCGGTGAGGACCAAGGAACATTTTTCAGGTATTGGCTCAAGTTTCCTCCATGTATCCCGTGGTGCCTCCACGGCCATGACACTCCCGGCTGTGGTGGGGGATGAAAGAAGGGCACTACAAAACTTAAAAATTGTCCCATTCAGTTGGGCGATTATTTTTTTTTCACACACTGTATTATATCAATATTTAGGTGGTGAATTATTAAAAGGGGAAAATAATGGCGACGTTCTTTTTAGTCAGTATTCAAACACATTTTAAAAAAGAAAAATACCGATGTACATTCTGTATGATTTATTTTCTCTGGTCCGATCCTAAACGTTTCACACTTTCCGATGAGGCCTGTGTAAGAAGAGAACTCGTGTTTCATTGAATTATAAATGGGCATCAAATCTAAATAATATTAATAATAAGATGAAAGAAAAAAGTACAACTTAAAATGCGCGAGAATCATAACAAAATGGCTGCAACTTGAATATAAACAGACCAGAAA
>JAGDYQ010000222.1:311101-413116 GCA_021962125.1 Bulinus truncatus
CCGTCACCTAGGACGCAACGGAGTTCTCCAATGAAATTCTTGTCACCCTTTTTCCATGAAGGTAAAAAAACACTTTTTTTAAAAAAAAAAAATATCATTGCTACTGTTGTCTATGCTGTCTGCTTATCTGTCACGTGTGTTTTTACTTTATGCAAAATTACTCATCGATACTATTTCCAAATTACCGTTTTTTTTTGCACATATATTAACCGATTTATGCCAATTCTTATCCCACTTTTTTTTTAAAAATGACACTTGTTCAGTGGCTTAGTGGAGTTTAACCTACGCCCGGGGCATAATACCTTTTTAGCGCTTCCCCTATCTAGTTCACAATATAAAATTATATGTAAAATATACCATTTGGCGCCCCTTTGTGAGTAGCGCCCGGGACATGATGCCCTCCCCGTCTTGCCCCCCTCCACTACACCACTGACTTTGTTTCTCAGTATTCTTGACTTAAGCCGCCGTGTCGAAAAAATATCACGAGAGTAAATGTCAACGATGTCATCTCGTTCGATGTCTTTTTTGTGTACTTGACATTTACATCGGCTCCTGCTGTCATCGGTAGAGCTGTTTTAGTTCACCCCGTCACACATCACGACCCCTTCCCCCCCTCCCCCAACTATACCGCGTGCACGCAACCCAAATATAATTGACATAGGGGCAATTAGTTCGTCACACTGCGGGCCGCAATATTTTCAGACGTAATACATATTTACGCATCAATTATTACTGTGTACCTTTCTAAAAAAACTGTCGAATTCACATCACTCTCTGACCTATATCTTGAGCAGAATTCCTCTATTAATTAAATTACTCTTTTATATTCAATTTATATACTAATTTATTATTGATTTTTAAGATTCAAACATTGTTTATTCTTCAAATAAAATATGTTTTTTTTTTGGTGTGCATGATGAATTGGCTAAATAAATTATGGGATTTTTAATAATTAATTGTTTCGAATGGAAATATAATGTCGATTCTTATGAATAATTAGAGAGAGTGGAATAATATTTGTGATATGTTTTCTTATAGCATGATCAGAACATAACAGATATGAAGAGCATCTAAAAATTCATCAAATGAATAAATTTTATCTATTTCAAACATTTGTATTTGTCCGAATCTTAAAGCATTTGTCTGAATCTCAAAGTATTTGTCTTAATCTCAAAGTATTAGCCCGAATCTCACAGTATTAGCCCGAATCTCACAGTATTTGTCCCAATCTCACAGTATTTGTCCCAATCTCAAAGTATTTGTCCCAATCTCACAGTATTTGTCCCAATCTCACAGTATTTGTTTGAATCAAAAAGTATTTGTCTTAATCTCAAAGTATTTGCCCGAACCTCAAAGAATTCTGCTGAAAACAGTAAATCATTGTTTTGTTAAATGTCAGGTATCATCTATCTATCTGTTATAAACAACAGTTAATACACAAGTGACGTTACACTCATGTAGAATGACAAACATTTAGAGAGGGGAGGACAACGGTGGGGGGGGGTGAGTCGGTCAGTTAAGGTCAGCTTCATGGCGGCACTGGATAAGAAAAAAAAATTATAGGATTTGTGGACATGGCCAGTGGGGGAAAACTCAGTGAGGAAGAAAAAAAAATCATATTTAAAGCTTTATTGACGTAGAACCTGGCAACAAGTAAGTAAATTGAAAGAAATCCTGGCCACTTCTGGCACGACTTGTTTTTTTTATTCCGTTTTTTTTTCCTCCCTTGAGTTTATGATTGTAATACGTAAAAAACCGAAATTTCCCGTTAAGCCGGTATTTTCATTTGTGAAGTAGTTTTTTGTTTTAAAAATTGACATACTGTGTACACAATTTCTTCATTGCAGTGAAATGAAGTTAAATATCTTTTTTGACGGTTCTCACATTGTTGAAAAAAAAAACAACAACAAAAAAAAAAAACGAAAGATTGCTGGATTAACGTGTCCAAGATACTGGGCCACATCCAGAAAAAAAAAACTAAGGGCCATAATGAACTTTGACTCTAAGACCATTTCTTCACTTTTGTTAAAAAAGTGCGCAGCTTATTAAATATTTATTTTATTAAATTTTTATAACATAAATCGAAATAAAATAGGCAACATACATTTATATCATACATAGCTGTAGAATAGTTTTTTGTTTTTCCGGGGTGGGGGGGGGGAGCAAATACCATCTGTACAATGTACCGTGTGGGACTAATGGCAGAGTGGTGTAGATACTCGACTGTCGACCTGAGAGTCATGGGTTCTATCATCGGTTAGAACAATGGGAATTTTTCCAGGTGAAGTTTGCTTCAAAGTCATCCTATAAGTCCACCCAGCTTTAAACGGGTACCTGACTTAAGCTGGGGAAGTAAAGGCGGTTAGGCGTTGTGCTAACCACACAATTCCTTCATATGCAGAGGTTATAGAAACAGATGAATACTACACTTTATCTGCTCCGTTGACCCGTTTTTAAAGGAACTTTACTTTTTTTTTACTTTTAAAATGCCCAGAATTTCTATCGACTGCCCTGCATGTGTTCTATATTTCACGTGACAGAAGTATAATGCACCACTGGTCTCCCCAGACCCCCTTGTGTGCTCAAAATGTGGCGTAGATACATTCAAGGGGACGCCACTCTACTATTTATATTCCTCTTCCTAGTTGGGTGTTCGAGAGTACCAAACAAAAATGACGCCATTAATCTCTGTAGGGCGCGGGCAGCCAATAATCGTTTACGTACAGATTTGAAAAATATGGGAGAAAAAAAATAAGTGGGGTGGGGGGGGGGAGATGAGAGTTTTCTTCAACGGTCGCCCCAAGTCCAATTGATTACACAAATCAATATTTAATAGTTTCTTAAGATCTAACAGAATAATGGCGGGGTTGGAGAATCTGGTTATAATTAATAGTAGTTATTATGATCGTTAAATATTGGCCAATCAAAGTAATTTTCGATGTCTACTAAACTAAAAACAAAGGCATTAAAATACATGACGTTTATTTTTGTGACATGAATGAATTTTGTTTACAATTTTTTTTTTTAGAGTTATATTGGTAATAGAATATACTGCTTTGTTATAAATGTATCTAAAATGATGAAAAATCTCAGCATGGATCAGTACAATAAATGCAATAGGGGATGGGAACAAGCTGTTTGAATGTGGACGCGAGATACTAGTACATCTGCCAGAAACTGCTTTGCAAACTCAGAGGTTTTGATTTCTATCACAAGACAAGCAGAATTTTTTTTTTTTTTTTCAAACCCTTTGAAACATGATTATTATTGAAAATGTAATACTTGCGGACAAAGTACTTGTTTATAAAGACTGTAAAAAAACAAAGGAATAAGGTGTGGAGCGCTTGACTCTCGACCGGATTGGTCCCGAGTTCGAATCTCAGTGAGACCCTTTGGATTTTTTCAGGTCCTGGTGGAAGTCCGCAAGTCCATCCAGCTTTAAATGGACACCTGACTTATAAGTTGGGAGGGGGGTAAAGGCGGCTGGGGCATTGTGCTGACCACACCATCCCTTTATATGCCGAGTTTATTGTAACAGGTGAATTTTACACTTGAGCTGCCCCAATGAGCCCTGAGGGGCTTAAGGGAACTTTACTGGTTATTTTTTCAGTTTTTGTAATGTTTATGAGTTGGCGCTTGTTGTCAGTAAGATCCATCTTCGACCTTCTGTTTTCATGCAAAGGTCAGCCCGACCCTACTGAATATAAATTATACCGAACGCGCATCGTAAAATTTAAATTGATTTTTTCCCCGAAAGCCGCAATATTTGTGTATTATTCTACTGTATGGGTGACGGATGGTCGTGCGGTAACGCACTCGACTGTCGACCTGAAGATACCTGGTTCGATCTCCGGTGAGGACCAAGGAAAATTTTTCAGGTATCGGCTCAAGTTTCCTCCATGTCTCCCGTGGTGCCTCCATGGCCATGACACTCCCGGGTGTGGTGGAGATGAAAGAAGGGCACTACAAAACTTAAAAATTGTCCCATTCAGGTGGGCGATTTTTGTTCACACACTGTAATTATATCAAAATTTAGGTGGTAAATTATTAAAAGGGAAAATAATGGCGACGTTCTTTTCAGTCAGTATTCAAACACTTTAAAAAAAAAAAAATACCGATGAACATTCTGTATGATTTATTTTCTCTGGTCCGATCCTAAACGTTTCACACTTTCCGATGTGTAAGAAGAGAACTCGTGTGTTTCATTGAATTATAAATGGCATCAAATCTAAACAATATTAATAATAAGATGAAAGAAAAAAAGTGCAACATAAAATGCGCGAGAATCAAAACAAAATGGCTGCAACTTAAATATAAACAGACCAGAAAGAAGCGCTGACCGACGAATCAAATC
Source organism: Bulinus truncatus (assembly GCA_021962125.1). NCBI lineage: Eukaryota > Metazoa > Mollusca > Gastropoda > Planorbidae > Bulinus > Bulinus truncatus. Next base: position 315,456 of record JAGDYQ010000222.1, read on the forward strand.
AATGTCCATCATTGTCATGTAGCTGTTGTATTTAAATTTCTTTTCTCTCTTATTCTCTCTTATTCTCTTATTCTCTCTTATTCTCTCTCTCTCTCTCTCTCTCTCTCTCTCTCTCTATCTATCTCTGCCTATATTTTATTCTTCTCTACGTTAGCATTTCTTCTATCGAAGTGACTTTCTCTGTCTTTCTCATTGTGACTCTCTCTCTCTCTCTCTCTCTCTCTCTCTGTGTGTGTGTGTGTGTGTGTATACGTTTGTGATACGACCAATCTTTCTTTTGTCTTTTCCTGTCGTCTTAGCTACAGTAAATTCTACACCCTGAAGTGCATTTCGCAAATCATCAACACGTCTTATTGTATTTTGCAATATCAAATTTTAGACTTGGACAAACCAAAAGAAAAAAAAAAACAATAATGAATTAAACACTTGTAGTACATACACCGTTTGGTGGAAAACAGAGTTTGGATTTATTTAGATTTATATCCCCTTCTTCATTTAAGTGAACACTTGAGTACACTGCTGAGTTTTCTTTCCCCCCTTCCCCAACTGTCACGTAAATATAGCTGGAATGCCCCCTTCCTATAGCGTCACTAACAGTCCCTGGGGGGGGGGGGAGCCGGAAGATCTTTGAGGTGACAATTGGGACCCTCCTCAAAAAACTAATGCATACAGGTATTTCTCTGCAGTATAGTCATTTATTCCAACTCTACATGCCGAATGCCCTAACTCGACGCCTGTAGTCACTCCAATGGTAGACGGATGGCCTAGCTGTGTAGAGTGCTTGACTGTTGAGTGCTTGAGTGTCCCGGGTTCGATTCTCGGTGAGCCCCAGGTGAATTTCCCCAGGTCCTGGTGAAAGTCCCCCAAGTTCACCCAGGTTTAAATGGGGACCTGACATTAGCTGGGCAAGTAATGGCGACAGTTTGTTGTGCTTACCAAACAACCTCTTTAAATGCCTTGACAACAGAAACAGAATTCCACACTTTAAAGTAATGTCATCTTCTGTTCACATGACGAGATGTTCTGTTCAGTGACACATGACGATCTGTTCTGTCTTTGGCATTCACTTCTGATCTTTTGTTGCAGAACCCAAACCTTTTCATTCCATCATTGCATAGAAATATCCCATGGCTTATAAATCAATCAATTCAATTAATGAATTCACACCTTCATGTGCAATGACTCCATGTGATAAAAATAGCAGTATAACATGCAATGACTCCATGTGATAAACATAGCACTATAACATGCAATGAATTGAATGAAAAGAATGACATCATTGCCTGTCAATCCTCAGAGAATGTAAACTGTATTCATTCCACAGAAATGAACGCATGACACCATTATACAATTGACATCTTTGCACCAAATAGACCAATTATAACAATTTATAGCAACCATCAAAATTTTATTTTCTGAACTGCTTACCACAGAACTGTTAAAAATGATAAACAAATAGTTGCCAGTTAACTCAAGTACGGGTACAAAAACCAGTTAATTCAAGTACGGGTACGAAAAGACTTGTTTTTTTTCTTCTTAAAAAAATGAGTTTCTTTTTTCCCCCTTTGGAGTATCACTTTATTGTCGTCTGCAAGTCTACTTACACTTAAAGTAAAAACTTGAAAAAAAAAACGTCCACTTAAATATGTCGTCTGCCGATCTTCTGGAAAAAACGCATTTATTTTCAATCGTTTTATCAGGTTAGGTTACGACTAGAGGGGGTAAAGTTCTGGGTTGGATAGTGTGTGATGTTCTGAGATGAAAAGTGTGTGATGTTCTGAGATGAAAAGTGTGTGATGTATTGTGTGTGGTTTTCTGGGTTGGGAAGTGTGTGTAATACAAAAGATACAAAACACACACACTATACACACAATAGATACACACACAATACACACACACAATACACACACGATATACACACAAACACACACATACAATACACACACAATATATATACACATACAATACACACATACAATACACACATACAATACACACACAATACACATATACAATACACACACACACAATACACACAATAAACACACACAATATACACACAATACACACGCACACAATATACAAACACACACATACAATACACACACAATACACACACAATATAAACACAATATACAAACGAACACACACACACAATATACAAACACACACACACACAGATACAATACCAACCTGCACAGAACACCTAGACATAAAACACACACAAGATGACAACCACCATCTACCTACCTATCATTCACTGTCCATTGTCTGTTGTTATAATCAAATAAGCAGAGGCGATCTAATGTTTGGGGCCGGGAGGGGGGGAGAGTGTAGAGACACATAGATATTTTGAGGCTCTAGGCCTCTAGGGAAACAAGTACCTATGCCATAGTTGCTCTTATAACATCACACGTGATCGGAAGTTTACTGTAACAGGGCCCATTTGCAGGGTGGTTTAAGGGCGGGGTCGGGGGTAGGTAGATGTGGTCGCCTAGCAACACGGGAGCGAATCTGTATACAAGGACGTGACTATTATATGTAATAGAGCATATTTGTACCGATAGAAGAAAAAAAATACAACAATTAAAATAATTATATAACTGCAGAAAATGATGTTAAAATTATGGAGCTATTTAACGAGACAAACGAAAAAAGACACAGTAAAAATATGAAGAATTATAGGAGGATAACTTTAAAAAAAAATATTTACAAGGAAAAATATAAAAGAAAGCCAGAAGTGAAAACATAATAACATACTGAAGCAATAATAACCAACAAACACACACGCACGCACACAGAAACGGAAACTGAAAATATACAGAGACAGCCAAACAAACCAACAAAACAGTAGCGAAAACTGGGGGGGGGGGGGGAGGGGGGGGGAAGAAAACAATCAAACTGCATTATTTTCCACTTTTGTCCCTATGTTTTATGAGAAGGAATGAAACAGTAGAAGAGTGTATACAGTGTTGCCATGGCAACCATTGCGCTAAAAAGAGTTTTTTTTGTTTGTTTTTTTTAAAAAAAGGGAAAAAAAATTCTCGCGTGCATTAAGGTAAAATGAAAATTTAGTGGTGTAATCTGGGGCAAGGATGATGATTGATGTACGATTTGATGAGCCACTTGTTTGAAAGGGCGACACATGTGTCACATTATATGACACGCAGAATGTCTAAAGAAAAATGTGCAACTGGTTCAAATTTCAATTTTACCATGTTTTGTTCTTTAATGTGTTTTTTGGGTGTGTGTGCGGGGGGTGGGGGGTGGGGGGGTTTAGAAGTGATGACGTATTCTGGGCTTCCCCCCCCCCCCCCGTCCCGGGGGTCGAAAATGAAATGAAAAAAAATCATATTTAAAAAAAATAAAAGAATGTCTTAAATATGTTCTAGTACACAGAGGGCAGACAGAGAGAGAGAGAGAGAGAGAGAGAGAGAGAGAGAGAGACAGACAGACAGACAGCGAGAGTGAGCAACCTAAAGATAAACATAGATCAACGTCAGGCGATCATGTGACCTGTAGGAAATAGAGATCAAACTGAAGAGTCCGTCAGGGTGGGAGGGGGGGTCTGGGGGTTGGAAGGCGGTAGGGAGACCGGGCGAAGAGGTGCTGGTAAAATTTCCGCCCCCGTGATTGCAGCCAGCTTCCCCCTCCCCCCCTACCCCTCGCTGCCTTCTAATTTCCGTGTGGAGTGAGTGAGCAACTCCTTACCCCGTGGGTGTACGTGTACCTACATTTGTAGGGAGGAGACACGCTGAGAGCCGAAAATAAACGGAAATTGTAATTGGAATCAACAATCGGTTAGCATGGCACATGGGCTTGCATCTGTGCCGATCTGTTAAATTACAGAAAATAAAATTATTCTTCTTTACCCTCTATTCTCCCCTCTCTCTCTGTCTGCCCCCCCTCTCTCTGTCTGTGTGTGTGTGTGTGTGTGTCTTGAACTATTTACATAGAAGTTTTTCAAGTCTAGCTAAAAAGAAGTTTTTCAAGTCTAGCTAAATAGAAGTTTTTCAAGTCTAGCTAAATAGAAGTTTTTCAAGTCTAGCTAAATAGAAGTTTTTCAAGTCTAGCTAAATAGAAGTTTTTCAAGTCTAGCTAAATAGAAGTTTTTCAAGTCTAGCTAAATAAAAGTTTTTCAAGTCTAGCTAAATAGAAGTTTTTCAAGTCTAGCTAAATAGAAGTTTTTCAAGTCTAGCTAAATTTATTTCGAAAGGTGACTTCACCTCGACCTCACGTACAACCAACCACAACTTGTGACAATCCTTCAACGTTAGATGCTTCAGGTCTTCCGCCTAACGAGCCGTTATAAATAGTCAACATTCATTGATGCAAACAGAAATAATACAAACAAAAAACATTTTCATTTATGTTAATTTATAAGTCATTTGTATTCATTTATAAGTCACTTAAGTTCATTTATAAGTCATTTATGTTCATTTATACGTCATTTATGTTCATTTACAAGTCTTTTGTGTTCATTTATAGCTCATTTATGTTCATTTATAGCTCATTTATGTTCATTTATACGTCATTTATGTTCATGTATAAGTTATTTATGTTCTTTTAATTTATGTTCATTTATGTTATTTATATTCATTTTAAAGTCATTTATGTTCATTTATACGTCATTTATGTTCATTTATAAGTCATTTGTGTTCATTTATAAGTCATTTATGTTCATTTATAGCTCATTTATGTTCATTTATAAGTTATTTATGTTCATGTATAAATTATTTATGTTCTTTTAATTTATGTTCATTTATGTCATTTATATTAATTTAAAAATCATTATATTCATTTATAAGTCATTTATTCGTGCTATAAGGATCTTGAAGTTAACAATTTTTTATGTTTATCATAAAGTCCTTTTTGTTGATGTCTGTTTGTTGTCGTTGTATATATAGATATATGTAACCCAAATACACTATGGTACCTATCAATGATGATATAATATACACGTAACATAATAAACGGTTTTAGGCCTCAATCTTGAAGCCACAACTTGGGGGCCTCACTTCTCCCTATCCATTGAAATCCGCCTCAATTTCAACCCCGAAACTGAACACAGATTTTTTTATTCAGCCTCATAACACTCATTAAACAGATTTCAGCCTCAACCTTGCCAGTACACAGATTTCAGCCTCAAAGCTGTCAGTACAACAATCTCAGCCTCAAACTGTCAGTACACATATTTCAGCCACAAAACTGTCAGTTCACTAATTTCAGCCTCAAAACTGTCAGTACAACAATCTCAGCATCAAACTGTCAGTACAGATATTTCAGCCACAAAACTGTCAGTACACATATTTCAGCCTCAACATTGTCAGTACCTACACATATTTTAACAGCTTAACACACTAATACATAGATTTTTGCCGCAAACCTTGTTAATTCTCTCTCACTCATTCTCTCTCTCTCTCTCTCTAATCTCAAACCTATTCACACACCATTGTGTAGCAATATTCGTATATTATATATCTTTAAATATTCTTCCTCTGCTCCATTCATCCCATCCAAACGTCATTTCCTGCTTACTTTCTACAAGTTCATTAAAATTTCAACAACTTCTGAATTCACCAAGAAGGAACAAAAATCTTAAGCTCGAAATGAAATAATTTATAATTTAAAACATTACATTTTCACATGGGGTCTTTTGTTTTTTAGATTTAAAAAAATGTACATAGTTCTAATATAATTAAAACAGAAATCTCTTACAGCAATCAGTGTAACAGCCTCATGGTCACGTGATTAATGACCGTATGATTCTTTGATGTCCACATCATGTTTTACCGAAACAAAACAAACAGACGCAGTTTCCATCCCAAATGTTTACAATTGTTTTCACGATTTTCAGACAAAATCTTTATCGATGTTTGTTTTTAAATAATGTTTTATCACCCTCCACCTTCCCTTGTCCTTTATGTTTAATTCCTCATTATCTTTACTTCTTTTGTAATGTATTATTATTATTTTTTTGCTTGAGACGTCATTGATTATGTTGGTCTTTTTTCCCTTTCAAAATCTGCTAACACAGAGTGGAATAAAAATACTTTTTTAAAAAAAAAAAAAACATCTTGTTTATATAAAACCTTTTTGTTTTGCTCACCAGTTTAGGTCTTACATTTATAACAACAATATCATATCTTTATTAGCGTTTTTTTTTCTTTTCATTTTTTTTGATGAAGATAACGTGTTGTTTTAATTATTTATATCATTTTCATTACTAGGCCGAAACAAGAATGTCGTCGCACGTGGGCCTAAATGGAAAAAATTACATTTTCGCTTTAAATTAATTAATGAACGAAGTCGCCCTTGCATGATTTTTTTTTCATTTTTACAAAAATTGTAATTTGTCATGTGTCGGATCTTGAAGGTAATGTCTGCACCAATCAAATTTGTCCCAGTTTTTTTTTCTAAATTTACGTTTCTTTCTCTTAATCATTATGGGATGACCAAAGTCGTGCTACGAGCAGTCCGTGGGACGCGAACCCATGATCATAGCGACCACGATCAGATTTCAACTGAGTCACCAATCCAGTTAGTGTATATCGGGTATTGATCGGGTATCAAACAGGTGCATCAAGTGTCTGTCAGATATATGTCAGATGTCTGTCAGTGTCTGTCAGGTATATGTCAGAGCAGAGAGCTGTCAGTGTCTGTCAGTTATATGTCAGATGTCTGTCAGATGTCTGTCAGGTATATGTCAGATGTCTGTCAGATGTCTGTCTGGTATATGTCAGATGTCTGTCAGGTGTCTGTCTGGTATATGTCATTTGTCTGTCAGGTGAATGTCAGGTGTCTGTCTGGTATATGTTAGATGTCTGTCAGGTGTCTGTCAGGTATATGTCAGATCTCTGTCAGGTGTCTGTCTGGTATATGTCAGATGTCTGTTATGTGTCTGTCTGGTATATGTCAGATGTCTGTCAGGTGTCTGTCTGGTATATGTCAGATCTCTGTCAGGTGTCTGTCTGGTATATGTCAGATGTCTGTTATGTGTCTGTCTGGTATATGTCAGATGTCTGTCAGTGTCTGTCAGGTATATGTCAGATGTCTGTCAGTGTCTGTCAGGTATATGTCAGATGTCTGTAACTGTCTGTCAGGTATATGTCAGATGTCTGTCAGGTGTCTGTCTGGTATATGTCATTTGTCTGTCAGGTGAATGTCAGGTGTCTGTCCGGTATATGTCAGAAGTCTGTCAGGTGTCTGTCTGGTATATGTCAGATGTCTGTTATGTGTCTGTCAGGTATATGTCAGAAATCTGTCAGTGTCTGTCAGGTATATGTTAGGTATATATATCCTAGTTATTGTCAGGTATATATCAGTTGGTCAGGTATCCTGTGTGTATTTGGCAGGTGCCTGTCAGGTTTTTGCCAGGTGTATAGCTAAGCTCGGTGGATTCAGAGACTCATAGGTCATCACGAGCTGCTACCGAGACCTGGCACCGACCTTCACCCTTCCCCCAGCCTGTAAAAGAAATGAGCATCAGGATAAACACAACCAGCAAACACGACACAGGAGGCTGGATTGTCATAAATACTGACGCTACCTCCCCTCCCTGCCGCCACCTACACACACACACACACACACACACACACACACACACACGCTCAGACACACACACAGTGCACATAAACGCACACACACAAACAAACAGTGCACATAAACACAGTGCCATCAATACGATGATAAACAATCCAAGTGAACTGACACCCAGCAGTAACCGGCGCACGGATAAACAAACAGCCGCGTTCACAGACAGGTAGACGTAAACGCAAACGTGTATATACAGTGAAGATAAGAGACACACACACACGCAAACACTTAAACACACAGACAAACATAGACACACATAAGCACAGAGGCACAATGAAACACACCGACAAACATAAGCACATTGACAACACATTAACACACACACAAATAAACGCACACACAGTAATAAACAAAACACGCATACATTCAAACACACAGACACGCATTAACATAAAAATACACACGCAATGACACACTTCAACTCACGGGGGCACACACAAATAATACACACAATGGATGAGCTGACCTGCAGTGCCGTAGCGAGCTTAACTCACCCCCGGGGCATAATACCTTTTAAACGCCCCCCACCCATTCGAAAACCGTATAATATCACATGTAAAATATACCATTTGGCGCCCCTTTGTGAGTAGCGCCCGGGGCATGATGCCCCTCTTGCCCACCCCTTGCTACGCCTCTGCTGACATGTCACAAACGTGTCACGTCAGGACCAAAACAACGATCATGGGCTGCTTGCAAACACGCGCACACAGACACACAGACACACACACACACACACACAGACACATTGTTGCGCATACACACACAAACGCACACACATAATCATATACTCTTCACTGCACAGGTAACATGCAACCACCATCACCCATCAATATAATCACCCATCAACGCCCATGCCATCATACAGTCTTCCCCCTCCTCCCCCTCCCAACCCACAAACCTCAAGTACCAACCCCCCCTCCCGATCCTCTCTATACTACATTAATCTCCAGTGTCAGGAGTTAAAAAAAAATACCTTAAAAAAAACCATCCAATGAAAGACCAACATATTTCTCCCATTAATACGTGTCCGCACTGGTTAGCTTAGAGAGAGAGAGAGAGAGAGAGAGAGAGAGAGAGAGAGGGAGAGAGAGAGAGAGAGAGAGAGAGAGAGAGAGAGGGAGAGAGAGAGAGAGAGAGAGAGAGAGAGAGAGAGAGAGAGGGAGAGAGAGAGAGAGAGAGAGAGAGAGAGAGAGAGAGAGAGAGATGCCAGGAGAAGTGGGGAAATGGATGGTGTGGCCTACATGAAATATTTCATTCAATGATGGAATGAGAGAACGGAGTGAGAGAATAACGACAATAAATAAACAAATAATACAACACCGATGATTTTAGAGATTGGGAATGTGGGGGTGGGGGGGGGGGTGGGGGCGTTGGGATCAGAAATGTAAGAGAGTGAAAATGTTTGTTTCATTAGACAAAGGAATGAATCAGTGAGTTCCTTGGGGGAGTGGCGTGGGGTGGTGGTTGGGGGGGGGGGGTTGCTAGGATTATATCACTGAAGGGGCAGATAGGGAGATGTGTATGAATATGTGTGGGTGGTGTTGGTGGCGGTGGGGGGGAGGTGATTGTAACAGTTATCGCACTTTGTGTACCTACAGGTTTATCTAGGACACGGTAGAGGGCTGTTAAGGGAGGCTAGAGGATTACGTCGTAGTTCGATTCTCGTTGTTTAACTTCATTACCCTCCACTCCATCGCCCCCCTCCTACCCCCCAAACTTCACCCTCCTGATCCCCCTCTTAAATGAACATCAGAACAAACATGACACACTTGCCTGTCTCAGTGGACACACTTGCCTGTCTCAGTGGACACACTTGCCTGTCTCAGTGGACACACTTGCCTGGCTCAGTGGACACACTTGCCTGTCTCAGTGGACACACTTGCCTGTCTCAGTGGACACACTTGCCTGTCTTAGTGGATACACTTGTCTGCCTCAGTGGACACACTTGCCTGTCTCAGTGGACACACTTGCCTGTCTCGGTGCTGCGATGATGATGCAATATCAAGCGTCTCCGACAAAAAGACAATCAGTCTTCTTCACCCCCCCCCGTCACTTTCTGCTCTTTCTCTCTCTCACTCTCCCCCCTCCCCTCTTCTTTCTCTCTCAGAGGCGTAACTTGCGGTAGTAGCGCCTGGGTAGCACTCTTTAAAAAATTCATCCCCATTTCAAAGCCGAAAATGAATAAATTGGAGAAAATGCCGACTGTATGTTTGTCGCCAAGTACGTGCCGCCCCAGGGTGGAGCAGCCCCATTTACGCCATCGACCTCTCTATCTCTTTCTCCTTTTTTCTTCTTCTTCTTCTTCTTCTCTCTCTCTCTCTCTCTCTCTCTCTCTCTCTCTCTTGTACGCTCACGTAAACAAAAGACACAAAGTTTACATGTCTTAACGAAACGAATCTTTAATGTAGATTGAGAGAGAACGTGTGTGTGAGTGTGTGAGACAGACACACATACACAGAGAGACAGAGAGAGAGAGAGAGAGACAGAGATATACAGAGACAGAGAGAGCAAGATATAAAAGAATAAGTTAAAGCGGTAGAAGTGACGGTGGAGAGAGAGTGTGTGAGATAGAGAGTAGAGGAGATATTGATTCCTGAAAGTATACTTAATCAATTATGTGCTTCCTACTTACCACTGAAGAGCCTGGGTGTCTGGAATATGTTTAGTTACAACCCTACTGGCTTCTGTTGTTTTTTAAAACCTTATCTCACATGAATAATCCCCCCCTTTCCTTCCCCCCCCCCCCCCCCCCCCCCCCCCCCCCCCACCATCCTTCCCCTAAAGCGTGTCCTGCACTTTAACTATAATACTTGATTCTTAAGTTAGGTCAGCACCTGTTAGATCTGACCCTCCGTTGAAATCCCCGGTCCTCCCCCCACCCCCATTTCGTTCCTTTTTTCACGCCGGCAAACCTTGTAGCTGTTTTTTCGAGGAGCAATATTTATCTAACCAGATATATTCACTATCTCTCCATCACTCGATCTCTCTTTCTCTTTCTCTCTCTCTTTCTCTCTCTCTCTCTCTCTCTCTCTCTCTCTCTTTCTCTCTCTCTCTCTCTCTGGATAATGGACATAAAAAAATCAATCAAACACAGAAAGGATAAATAAATAAACACAAAAAAACTTGAGCGTGTGGGAGTTGTATTATCTGGAGGAAAAATTGTAAGCAGATTAAATGGGAAATAACCATCATAAATTCAATATTCATCAGGAATTTATTGAATTATCTCCCTTTGCATGAAGAAAATCTGTTGCTATTATTTTCCCCCTCAAAATTGAATCAAAGTAAATTTGGTGAATTATTGATGTTGGATTTAAATTTGTTTTATTAATAACCAGCTGTCCAAGGGATTATTTAGGTCAATGCGTTGTTATAATCCGTGGTTAACATCTCTAGTTTGAGCTAGACACAAACGTGTCAGGTCAGGACTGAAACAACGATCATGGGCTACTTGCGAACACACACACACACAAACACACACACACACACACTCACAGACATACACACACACAAACACACACACACACACACCAACACACACAAAAGACACACACACATCTTGTTGCGCACAAAGACACAAGCACGCACATAATCATAAACTCTTCACTGCACAGCTAACATGCAGCCACCACCAACACCCACGCCATCTTACAGTGCTTCAAACAACAACCGTGTACCATTAGAGGGTTTCTTGTGGGCCCATATAATGGTCCGTGGGACATTTAACTTCGTTTCATCTGTGGAAATTACGTGATTAATTTTTTTTATTTCAAGAAAGTGGCCAAAAATAGTTATTCCCACCACGGAGAAATAATGGGGGAGGGGGGGAGGAGGTATAGGTGTAAAAGAGTCTTTCTTGGAACAGTGAGCATTTTCTTAGCCTTCTTTTACTTCCCTTATAGTCATTACATCTTTTTTCTTTTTTTCTCCCCCCCCTCTCTCTCTCTCTCCTTCTCTCTCTCTATCTCTCTATTTCTCCAACTGTCATTTGGTCCCCCCTCACCTATAATTGCTGTATAACATGAAACCAATGGTTATATTTTCCCCCTGTCTCTTGTTTCAATCACGTCTCTGTGTGTCTTTCTGTCTCTCTGTTATTTTTATCCTAATTCCACCATCAGGTACTTAGAAAATCTCCCTTCTCTTCCCCTCCCCTTTCCCTTTTCGAATTACCCCTGGATTAAATTTGTTGTCCCGTCTTTAATGACAAATGACAACGACGGCAAAATGTCATGTGACTTTTTCACTTGGACTTTGTTTGTTTTTCTACTTTCCTCCATTTTCTCAAGTCTCTGAAATCTCTGACGTAATCTTCATCTTTTTTGTGGAGCCTGAAAAAATATTTCGTTAACCCTTTCACAGCCACGGAAGTTTTTTTTTTAAAAAAAAGAGGTTTAACCCTTTAGTAGGTGAGATTTATTGATTCGAGGAGAAAGTTGCTTTTTTGTTGTAACAGTTATTAGCATTTGATGGTCGCGTAGGGTTGAAAAATAGTTCTTAAGAATAGAATGAATAAGAAAAATAAATTCAAATACTCGAAGGATAAAAAACAAATATCTCTAGTAAACTATTTCATAAGATTACTTTGGTCAAATTTTCGGAAAAGTATTTAATAAATGATAATAATTTATATTGGCTTGTTTTATTGTGTCCGAGTTTACTTTGGCTACACACTGGCCATAAATATAATATACTCCGTTTCTATATTTGCTAATACCACTCGTCACTTTTTCTATAAACAGTTGTCTAGTCCAGGGGTCGGCAACCTACGGCTCGCGAGCCGCATGCGGCCTTCCAGTTCCATGTGCAAATAACAATAATGATATTATTTTATATACCGAATCCTAATCAAATACCGTAATATTGAAACAACAATTTTCGTGGCTCTTTAAAGACTGAGAAAAATGTAAGTTATAGCATTTCTTTTTTTACGCTGTCATTGCCAGCATGATAGGGTGTAGTGTGCCTACCACACCAGCATTGTTGGCGGCGCCGATGCATGTCTGCCATGCCTACAGAGCGGCGGGTCGAATGTTCCCCTTATCATCAGCCGGGATGGCAGAAAAGAGGGTTTTAAGACTTGCCCAAAATGGCCAGTCCAGCAGGGGGTGTGTACTGCTGATCGGCCAGAATGGCAAGGCAAGGGGTTTTTCCTGCCACTCGGACAGAGGGGAGGGTGTAATGTGCCTGAACCCACAGCCCGACATGGCAGGCTGCGTAAGTGTGCTTGAGTGGGACAGAGTGGAAGGGTGTTGTGTGCCGACCACATCCGTCATCACCGCCAGCTGCGAACACTACGGTCTCCGATAGTCCTCAATGACCACAGTACAAAACCTTCTCAAGAAAGTTTTTTTTCCTGACTAGAGAACCCCCCAATCATCTTTTACTCGTTGACCAGGGAGCCTAGAGAGAACTCAAAAATCATGTTAATTGTAACTCTCGACAGGTTAAAGATTAAGTGCTGGGCACATATCCCTGTATTACATGTCCTGTAAGTCGATTAGATAGATTTGACATTACTGTTATCCTGACATAACATGTAACTTAAATGGGCTAAACTTATATGAATGATCCCCTTTTAAAAATATCAATACCTCACATTCCCTAAGATAATTATTAAACCTTTTTAGTGTTAGCAGGATGGTAGTTGACAAAGATTATTCATCCTATTAGATGTTGGAATGATGGTAGTTGACAATGATTATTTCCCTTATTTGATGTTGGAATGATGGTAGTTGACAATAATTATTTCCCCCTATTAGATGTTGTAATGACAGTAGCTGGTAATAAGAATCATCAACTAAAGGTGTATAAAAGGTGTTTCTTTTGCTCCAGCCACTAAGTATGTCATACTTCTTGCCAGAGATAAACTCTGTGCATAAGATAATAAAATGACGAAATTATACTGTGACCTCTCCCCTTCCCCTACCAACTCCCCCCCCCCCACAACCCCTACCAATATTCTGGTAATTTTCTGTGCACAAACTTCGGAAAGAAATGGAAACTTTGTGTGCGCTTTATAAATATAGACAGGCCTACTACTTGAAACATTTGGTGCGCTCTGTTGTAAATTGTCCGCACTCGCTTAGAATCTAGAGGGAACACCTATACACCACCCTCACACACTCACACACACACACACACACTAACCTCATAACATCCACCGGACCACCATCACACGCATATATATATATATATATATATATATATATATATATATATTTATATATATATATATATATATATATATTTTCATACCATTGTCGGGCTGCCTGTTGAAATATTTAATACCATTGCAACACTACGCCGACATTCAGCTAATCCTTCGTGCTCACACAACTCAACGGGGCTTTCACGGCATCCGTGATTGTTGTTTATTATAATAAACGCCACATTGAAATTCTGGTGAGTTTATAATTGTTTGTAACAGGATGCCTTCTGAAGCTGCAGCACACAAAAAAATGGACAGTTGTTAATTGTTAGTTCACCACCATCACCACCACCCCATCTGTTGAACAGATACACAAATATAATGAAGATTTCATATGGCTAGAGTTATTTCAGAACACCACTCTGGTCTATCACTTTTTGAGAGTATCACTCTGGTCTATCACTTTTTGAGAGTATCACTCTGGTCTATCACTTTTTGAGAGTATCACTCTGGTCTATCACTTTTTGAGAGTATCACTCTGGTCTATCACTTTTTGAGAGTATCACTCTGGTCTATCACTTTTTGAGAGTATCACTCTGGTCTATCACTTTTTGAGAGTATCACTCTGGTCTATCACTTCTTGAGAGTATCACTCTGGTCTATCACTTTTTGAGAGTATCACTCTGGTCTAACTCACTTTTTGAGAAATATCACTCTGGATCTATCCTTTTTGAGAGTATCACTCTGGTCTATCACTTTTTGAGAGTATCACTCCTGGTCTATCACTTCAACTTGAAATTATCACTCTGGTCTATCACTTTTTGAGAGTATCACTCTGGTCTATCATTCTTGAGAGTATCACTCTGGTCTATCACTTTTTGAGAGTATCACTCTGGTCTATCACTTTTTGAGAGTATCACTCTGGTCTATCACTTCTTGAGAGTATCACTCTGGTCTATCACTTTTTGAGAGTATCACTCTGGTCTATCATTCTTGAGAGTATCACTCTGGTCTATCACTTTTTGAGAGTATCACTCTGGTCTATCACTTTTTGAGAGTATCACTCTGGTCTATCACTTTTTGAGAGTATCACTCTGGTCTATCACTTTTTGAGAGTATCACTCTGGTTTGTCACATGAGGTTCATCGATTCACAGTGAAAAAAAATCCATGTAATTTTAACCTTTGATGAATTTCTCAGTAAGATCTTTTGTCGTGACCTGTTGTTCCACTTGAGGTTTATAAGGTAGGGGAACGTCAAGTTAGAAATATTACAAGACGATCAAACTATATACAAACACTGTGTGTATCCGGACACAGGGTGAGGGGAAAACTGTTTACCCGACCAGGGGCAAACAAAACGTTTGTACTGATTATGTCGTCAACCATAGGTACAACACATACATACACACACACTGATACACACAGATACACACACATACACACACACATACACACACACATACACATACACATTCACGCTAGCGCACACAGAGAGAGAAAGAGTGAGAGAGAAAGAGTGAGAGAGAAAGAGTGAGAGAGAAAGAAAAAATAAGAGAGAGAGAGAAAAAAAAAGAGAGAGGGAAAGAGAGAGAGAAAGAAAGATAGAGAAAGAGAGAGAGAGAGAGAGAGAGAGAGAAAGAAAGAGTGATAGAGAAAGAGAGAGAAAGAGTACGCAAATGGAGAGCTCGATCTATATTTAAAAAGTTAAAAAAATAAAAAAACAAAAAAAAAATTCTCTCAATTTATTGTTGATATTTTTTAATAATACAAAACAAAACAAAACAAACCAAAAAAAAAAACAAAAACAATAAACAAACAATAAACAATAGCCAAACTATTTTGTCTAATGGAGTTATAATATTGCTTTCTTTCTTTATTTTCTACAAATATTTTAAACCTTGAAACCTGATGTATAAAATATTAAAAAATGCGGCCCTGGTGCTATCTAGCAACAGCAGAAGATAAACATCTCACACACATTCACACACTCACACACACTCACACACACAACGCAACTCTGAAAAATTATCCACACTTATATCATCAAAGGCCTAAATCATTTTTTTTTTGTTTTGTTTATGAATAATGTTCCGGGAATTTCCTTTCGAAACAAGATTTCCGATTATACAGCATCCTTACTTTCATGTTACTGAAGAGCTTTTCCTTGGCTGCCGTAATTTTATAGTTTTAATAGTCTGTTTTTTTTTTATGGAAGGTTGGAAGCTAAACCTCAATCTTCCCCCCCTCGCGAGCCGCAGGTTGCCGACCCCTGGTCTAGACCGATGTTGCCCAATATCCAATGGTCTCCAGCAATGACCTTCAGCTGAACCCAAGTGACTTTGAAAAAAAAAATTTATGAAGGTGAGTTATAGTGGTTGTATTGTGATACCAAAATTGTTTCATATAGAAGTCATTTTTCCGCATCACGGCGTAATGGTCAACAGATTCTTGGGGACACCTTTTGGGTGGGGTCATTGGAATGGGGAGAAGGCGGGGAAAGGAGACACAGATGATATATAGTCAATTTAAGGGGAGGGTTAGGGTGGGATGATAACTTCTAGTCAGTCCCTATGTCATTGACTAAGTTCTTCCTATCGGGGAGGGGCGGGTGGGGGTGGGCGGAGGGGGTGGGGGAGATTGGGGGGGAGGGGCGGCGCCATCTACTTGGTTGAATGTTCTGTCATGCATCCACGGCCAACTGAATTCCGCTCGATGAGTCCCTACAGTGTTTACTCTTGCATATTTGATTCGCCTGGTCAATACCGGATCGGGAATAACTCAGCTGCGAAGGAAGCGGGTCTGATTAAGCGAGGAAATGAGAGGTGAGCGAGCGGTGAGGGATTAAATTTAAAAAGAAAAAAAATAAAATCTACTGGCGTACATTATTGATAAGATCGGTAAAGAAAAGTGTTACAACAGTATGTACAGTTTCGTCAAACCGAGTCGGGCGATGTTCATGGATTTATCAGTAGTTTCTTGTGTGTAGCAGAAGTGGAGGCAGTCATCGAATGTTTGGGAGTGTGGTCACACGAGAATTTTTTTTTGTTTTTCTCTTCTTCATCTTTCATCATTATTTTTATCATAGCGCGGCCATTCTCTCTCTCTCACTCTCTTTCACTCTCTCTCTCTCTCTCTCTCTGGCTTTTTTTACCGACAATCGCCGAGGAGGTTGTGGGGTGGGAGGAGAGGGAGGTACCAGGAGGAGGGGCGCTGCCGGCACCAGCTGGTTTCACAAAAGCTACACTCACTTTCTGTGTTTTGGTGAGGGTTTGATATTTTTGTATATCGGCAAGGTGGGTTGGACAAAAAATAGATTCTGCTATCAGACAGGGGTCTGAGTAACGAGAGAGTTACGGGGGGTATATATACATATATCAAGGGCAAAAATACTTCATTCACAACACAAGTGGGGGGGGCTAGAGGAGGAGGGGGGAGGGGGTGCTCTGATAACAACAACATGTTGGATCACTGTAACACAGTGTGGATGATGATAACCCGGAAAATTTCCCGGCGTACGGCAGAGGACGTTGAAGGAGGTTTACTTCCATGCCAGACAGGCCTTGTTGTGTTTGTTGTTGTGTTCTTTCTTGGATAAAAGGATTATTGTGATTATTAGTAATTTGAATTAGTAAAAAAAAATACACCAGAAAAACCCAAAAAAAGATGGACAACCAGGTAGATAATGACGAGGATGATTTCGCGTAAGTTTTTTTATTTATTATTTTTTTTGTTGGTTTATCTGTTTGTTATGTTTCAGAGAAAGTAAAAAAAAAAAAAAAAAACTATATACCAATATCAACCACGTATTATGACATTAGCTTATTACTGTACAAGGACATCCCTGAGATTGGAGCACATTGAACATAGCAAGACGTTATAGGATCCAAGTCCACAACAGAAGTACCCTCACTTGATTTAAAGAAAAGAGCAGTTAAAATTAAAATAAAAATAAATACAGTATAATTTTGTGTAATATAATTTTAATTAAAATAATTTGTTGTAGTAGTACATGTGATGTATTATGCTTGAGATGTTACCATCTTAGGTCATTTTTAAACCTGAAATTTTATTTATAAATAAATGAATAAATGAATATTCACACTATATTTAATAATATTTAATTTTTTTTATTTATAATAAAAAAAAAAAAATTAAAAAATAAAAAAATATCCATGGCACTACTCAGCCTAGTAGATTAGGGAGCACCGGGGGTCACGTGCCGCTTTAAAAAAAAGAAGGAAACAAGAAAAGAAAAAGTAAAGGTGTCCCTTTGCTGGGTGTTGGTGCCTCCCTGCTTACTTTGACCTGGCTACGGGCCTGGTACTACTATAAAAAAAACTATAATAAATGTCGTTAACATTCTATTTTAACATCGCATCGTAAAGATGCCCTTGTTTACATTCACTGCTATTTCTATTCCTCTCATCTGTTTTTGTGTTTCTGTTCTCTAATACATTAGTGGCATTAGTGTGTGTCACTATCAAGCAAAATTCTAGTTTATTGTTTCCCTTTGACAGTCACGATTCGATGTTGCTACAAGTCTAACAGTAAACGGTAAAGCCGCACGACTGTCGACATGAGGGTCCCTGGTTCGATCTCCGGCAGGTGCCGATAGATTTTAAGGTCATGGTTCAAAGTTCTCCCTATATCTCCCGTGGTGCCTCCATGGTCGTTGCACTGTCGGCTATGGTAGGGATGGAAGAAGGGCATCATAAAACCGACCCATTAGTGGTCAGTTGTTACCTTTACCGTCATTATTGGCCCTTTCACTTACGTTGATGTTTTAAATATTAAAAGACTCAAAAATACGCCTATAAAATGTAAACTGCAATAAGATTTTGTATGTCACAAAGATATTTCTTTAAAAAAATTGATTGGTTACGTCTGCTATCGATGAATGTTTATAATTTAATGAGTTCTGATGAGTTACTAGCTTATGTATGAATTTTTAATGTATAAACCTTCCCATTGGCTACGTCTGCTTAAAAAAAAAAATTTGTGCAGATCTTATCAATTTGTGCGTACTTTATAAAGCAACCACAGAAACAAATTCATTTAAGTTTAATAGAAAGCAATAGCAGCGAAGTGAATTTTAAATAAGCTCAAATGACATGCCCGTCCCGAAGATATATCCGTAGGGTTGATATTATGTTTCTGGGGTGGGGGCGGGGGGGTGAAGCTTTGACTGTTTAGTTCAGAAATTTAAAGTTTCGTTATCTTTATTTTTTTTTAAGTTTTGTTAGTAAGTTTAGTAGTTCATTTTTTATTTAGTTTGTCTTTCACTGGAAAGTAATTGTTTCCTACAAATCTGTAACCCTTTTTTTAAAAGGCTTATAAAAACACAGTTAAACTGTATACAGTGAGAGGAGAGGGGGATAGAGATAGAGAGAGAGAGAGAGAGAGAGAGAGAGAGAAGAGAGAGAGAGAGAGAACAGTTGAAATGTATGTCTCCTATCAAAGTTTAGCAGTTTAACATGGAGTCAACTGCCTAGTGACGCCGTCATGGAAGGAAACAACGAGGCGGTTCACTTGAGTTCATGTTGAATGTGTGGGGCCTAGAGACCTAGGGGGAGGGCGTCGAAATGGAACCAAAATTAGTAACTTTAGTAGGCTATATATATGCCGTACCAAAACCGCCGGGGTGGCTACCCTAGTTCCCAGTCCCAAAGGCCGCCGTAGCATTCTAGTCAGCACATATACAACAACAGCTTCTTGCAAATCTGGATATATATATTCAAATATATATTCTGCAATACTCTGGTGCCTGTGTGTGTGTCTCTCTCTCTGGATATATATATATATATATATATATATATATATATATATATATATGCAAGTGTCTAAATATACATGTAGTGTACGAATCTATATACTAATAAATTCACCTGTAAAAATTTTTTTTGTTTAGTATACATTTATTTTCTTAACAAGACTTCCACGGTCAATTCACTCACCTTGCATCACCCACACGTATACATTGTACTGTCCAAAGGGAAGATAACTCTTTTCCAAGATAATTTTCAGATAAAAGTTCATTATAATGACGCACACACACACACACATTTAAACACACCTTTTAATCTTAATATTTCCATTAATGAAAACATTTTTTTACCATCTCTCCCCAATCTCCCCCCCCCCACCACACACACACACACACACACACACACTTGTTTTCTTTATCGATATTAGAAAACGCGAGAGTACTTTTGACGTCTATGTTTAGAACTGTTTATGGCCAGATTTTTTTTTTCAACACAATATAAATAAAATGTAAAACCAAATAAAACTAATTAGAAAAAAATAAAAAAAAAAAAACTGCTGCAAAATAATCCCGCCCACCTCCCATTCCCCTTAATATGTAAAGTAGATAAAATATATTTCTTATTCTAGAGACTTTATCGGTTATTATTATAATTATTGTTTTTTTTTTTTTTGTTTTGTTTTGGTTAGGATTTATCGCGATGTGTGTACTGTACAATTAAGACCCAGCTGTTCTCAACCTAATTTCGCGTCTGTACACCCCCCCCCCCGAAAAAAAAAGGTATGAAAGTATGTCCGAGGAAGCTCCACAAATGTAAAACCAAGTAAAATGAACAACATGTCATAATGCGAGACTTGGTCATGTGAGTTTGGTGATGAGTCATATAGCGAACTGGCGACCTTTCTTCAAACTCATTGGTTGTTTTTAAACGAAAAAATCACGTACCGCTGCATAACTTAACTTTGGTCCGTTTTCCTTTGTGGCTCTCGCGCCACCTGTTGAGAACTGCTGTTGTGGACAGTTGTGTAAGCTGTGTGTGTGTGTGTGTGTGTGTGTGTGTGTGTACGTGTGTTGCTGTGCTGTTGCTGTTTTACATGCAAAAGTTGAGAACTGTAAAACCTTTTATTAGCCGTTAAGTTAAAATGATGGTCTTGAAGATCTAAGAGAATCTACCAGGTGGGGGGAGGCGGGGTAAAAACCAATTCAGCCATTGTTCTTATATTTATATCACTTTTAATTTTTTTTCCCCCTGAACGTTAATACTGTTACTATTAAAAGCTCTTACCAATTATTATTTTTTTTTTAATTTAATTTAAATTTTCAATTATTTGAGTATTGCATCTTATTTAAAAAAACATCAGGCTAAATCTATATTCAGTGGATTCCGCTTAATTGGGACAGCCGCTTATTTGGGACAAATGTCAAAGGAACCAAACCTAGAAGCTAATAGTAAATTTGTATGTTTAATTGGGACAGCCGCTTAATTGGAGCGAAAAGCCTCAGTCACGATGTGTCCCAATTAAGATCGACTGTATATATATATATATATATATATATATATATATATATATATATATATATATATATATATATATATATATATTCATGTCATAAACAGTTGCATATTAAAGTTCTAGGACGACGACATTTGATTCAAAGCTATACAGGGACGTTGCACAAGTATTACTCTGTGCATTCATTGCAAAGTGCATTTGATTATATCGATCAGTCTTGTTGATTCATTTTATTTCTCAGCGATGGCGATTTCCAAAACTGTTCAATAACGATAATAACAATCATTTATTTTTAAAGCCTAATATTGGAATTCTTTGATTTTTTTGTTCATGAATTTTATTGAGCTGTTTGACCCCCACACCCCTTCCCCACACCCCCTTTTTAGTACGCCCAGTACTAGAAGGAGAAAGATCCGCTGCGTCAGATCCGTAGTTACCTCTTGTCCCTGTCCCTGTGCACATTAATTCTTATTGGGCGTCCTACTCCAAAGCTAGAAAAAATGCAACATATATATGTGTGTATACCTATATATATATTACAACGTTACTTCGGTGCCTAATTTGGGGTGGGGGGAGGGGGTTGGGGGAGGTGGGGAGGGGTTCAGTGCGGCCGCACAATTCTTTGGCTATTAATTTGTTCGAAAATTTGGCTAGTATTATGGCTACATCATTGATCAGCTTCTCTGCGCCATATGATCTCTGGGATCTATGGGGGTCAAACTAGGGTCATGTGTGGGGTGGTGGGATGGGATAGTTACAATAAAACCAACAGAGACCAACACCCTATAACTGTATCTTTTAAGCTTTCATTTTTTTTTTTCTATTTTATTAGCTTGATAACTGCTGTTTTTTTTTTTTTTTTTGGTGAGTATTTTGGTTAGATAATTTGTCTTCAGAATGTCAGGGGGAGTGGGAAGGGGGGGTAAAATTGAGGGAGGTGTGGTGTGTGTGTGTGAGTGTGGGGATTCGTTGCCACAAATGTGATGTGGTCAGTGCGTCCATAGACGAGGGTTGAATTCTTCATGAGCAGCATGCATCACACCTCCATGTTTGCCTTTCAATATGTCGGCTTATTTGTGTACACGCGTTCGCTTGCGTGCTTCCGTGTCTTTCGGACGCTAAGAACTTGAAATAAAACCAGCAACAAGCCAAACAGCCCCCACCCCCAGACTCTGGTCTTATCAGTCGTGGTCTTAGTCTTTAAAGCTCAATCTGCTTTCAAGCCTATGACTTTAGCGTAGCACTGCCTCCATATAACATTATATTGTAGTCATCGGTAGCACTCCTTCATTAATATTGTAGTCATCAGTAGCACTGTGTAGTCATCGGTAGCACTGCCTCCATACAACATTTAAGTCATCGGTAGCACTGCCTCCATACAACATTAATATTGTGTCATCAGCACTGCCTCCATACAACATTAATATTGCAGTCATCAGCAGCATGCCTCCATACGCATTAATATTGCAGTCATCGGCAGTCCATAGCACTGCCTCGGCAGCACTGCCTCCATACAACATTAATATTGCAGTCATCGGCAGCACTGCCTCCATACAACATTAATATTGCAGTCATCGGCAGCACTGCCTCCATACAACATTAATATTGCAGTCATCGGCAGCACTGCCTCCATACAACATTAATATTGCAGTCATCGGCAGCACTGCCTCCATGCAACATTAATATTGCAGTCATCGGCAGCACTGCCTCCATACAACATTAATATTGCAGTCATCGGCAGCACTGCCTCCATACAACATTAATATTGCAGTCATCGGCAGCACTGCCTCCATACAACATTAATATTGCAAGTCATCGGCAGCACTGCCTCCATACAACATTAATATTGCAGTCATCAGCAGCACTGCCTCCATACAACATTAATATATGGAAAGAGGCGGCTTAACTTTCCTTATGGCCCGGGGAACTTTTGTTAACGGGGAGTTTTGAAAGATCTGAAGATTGAAAACAAAAAAGATGGCTACAGGTGAAACAATTGATCGAATGATATGGAAAGATCTAACAGGTGAAAAAAACATCTATTTATAATTCATGACTTGGTAGCGGTTCAGAGAATACTGCCAATTGTTGTTAACGTGTAATGTTGTTTTCATATCTTACACCAGATCTAACAGGTAAAATGCCTTACACCAGATCTAACAGGTGAAATGCCTCAAACCAGATCTAACAGGTGAAATGCCTCAGGTTTTATTTCATATTATATTGAAGCCAGTATTTTGGATGGCCGAGTGGTGTAGATACTCGACTATCGAATTGAGAGTACTGGGTTCGATCCTTGGTGAGGCCCATGAAATTTTCCCAGGTGAAAAATTGGTGCAAAGTCGTCCTACAAGACCACCCAGCTTTAAATGGGTACCTGACTTAAGTTGGGGAAGTGAAGTAAAGGCTAACCACACAATCCCTTCAAATGCCGAGGTCATAGAAACAGATGGATTCTACACTTCATTTAGTTCCCCGATGGCCCCATGGATGGGGCTAAGAGAACTTAACTTATTACATATTATGGATACATGGTAGGGTTAAAAACAATAGGCGAAGTTCACAGTTAATACTTTACATAGTTACACCATATACGTAAGCAAAACGACCAAGAAAAAAAAAAGACCTAAAATGTTCACTTCTGTAAAGAGACAGACACGGCACAGTACTAACCTCTAGAAAATACTTTGAATATATTTAAATAAGAGACTCGACAGAACATTCTATAATGAAAAGACAGGTGCCCGTGCATCAACCGGTGGTATGCATACCCCAAGAAGTATAGGGGGGGGGGGAAAGGCTATGCAGAGGTAAGCAGCGATATACAATTTTCGTTTAAAACAACCAAAGAGTTTGAAGAGCTTAAGTGTTAGGGAGGTACCGGTGAACTGACTTTTGCGCCCTTTGAGGTAGAGTAGCAAAAAAAAAAATATTGAGAAGCGAGGCCCCTAAACACGCACTGTTATGAAGATTCTCCTCAAAGTGGCTTTACTACACACATATTGTAACATAACAATTTCATATGATGTAAGACTTGGTCAAAGATTTCTTTTTCAAGTACTTCTAACATGTGTAAGCATTACGAATGTTACGCCTGGGCGGCGTTAGAGTAGGCCGTAAAAGGGGTTGGCCGAATCAATCTTTTTTTTGTGAAATCAGTGCTAGGCATCAGCGCTTCCTGTTGATATCGGAATTCGAACCCCTTTCCCCTGTGTCAATCCAGTCCGGCAAACTATCCCGCCACCCCTCTCTCCCCCCCCCCTCTCAAATCTGCTCTAGCTGGTTGCTTTTTATTTTAACTTCAGTTCTATTCTAAACATTGTCAACAGGTTTGCTGTTTTATTTATTATACAACGAAAATAAAAAAGGTTTTAGTCTGACCGTAGTCTGACGTATTCTACTTTGCTCTTACTTGTTAGTTATTCTGTTGACTTAATCCCATAATCTCATAAACACTTAATACCGCAGACGAGTACCTGAACCCTTATCACACTGATAGAACAAAAAAAAGTTCCAGCTGTCCCTTGTACTTCTCAGTAGCGCACCCCCTCCCCTCCTCCTCCCCCCCCCCCCGCACTGTCCTAGTTTTCGTTGATTCAGTGCTTGTGGTCAAAATTGGAGAGAACTTAATAAATGATCCGCTACCGATTTCCTGTTATTTGGTTTACCACCACAAGCCAAACGAAATCTGGCCAACTTTAAATATTAGCTCAATACAATAGTTTAAGTCAGGGGTGGGCAAACTACGGTCCGCGGGCCGCATGCGGCCCTTCAGCGTATATTATGCGGCCCGTATGCATGTACATATTGTAAGCGTGAATGCGAAATAAATATATATATGCGGCCCGCCGATAACAATCAAGTTTTCAATGTGGCCCTTCGTAGAAAAAGTTTGCACACCCCTGGTTTGGATGATATTAGGGAAAAGAATACCGTTCATGATTTATACCCTAATAAATGTTTTTTAACAATACCAACACGCTTCCTGTTTCAATCATGAACTAAAAATGTATAAATAGGAGGCCAATTATTTAAAAAAAAAATAACAAAAGGAAAAGTTATTTGTAATGGATGAGTATTCCGCAATTCAACATTCTTTCAACAAGAATATGTGATAATGGAAATAGCTAGCGTAGTAGGTCTAACATTATTTCAGATAAAATATTTATAGAAAAAAAATTGTTAACAAATACATAACAAAAGATTGAATAAAAGACACTTATGAAAATGTAAATAAAGAAAAAATATCGATATGACGCAAGATTATTAAAAATATGAAATAACAAATAAAAAGCTGAAGATCCAAGGATAAAAGCAACGAATAAAAAATAAAATTAATCAATTAAAAGCTACAAGAAACTTACATTGTTCCAGGAAACCTGAAAATTAATTTTTAACTATCGTGACGGTATAATAATAAGAGAGAAACTGTATTTGGCATGCATTCATGACGCATGACGTCAATAAAAAAAAACCTGGCCATTTCAAAATGTATAACACGAGCTTCACATAGAAAGGCTTACACAAAACAACATTTAAAAAAAATATAATAAAAATATAAGCTGATTTAGATTTATGACTTTAATTTCATTGGATAATATAATTGATTTTTTTTTTATAATTTTGTTTTTCAACCTACAAGCTAACCATGTAGAAATTAAGGTCAGTCATGCAACATTAAGAAAAATATTGGAAATAAATACCGACCACCAAATAAATATATTGGCTCGCCTAATCAATCCTGGCAAGCCATACCGTGCTAACTATGTGCCAGATTTTTTTAAAGGTCAACTGTGTCATGCTTATTGCTTACCGTTAGGGGGTCGGGGAAGGGGAGGGATATCGATTGGCTCCCACCCCCCCCAACCCTTCTAGGTTCGGCTTGGGTCATGATTCATTGCTATCCCCTCCCTCCCCCCCCCTTCCCAAACCCTTTTCCTCCTTGATGCATGTCGACATGGTGTGCAGCGAAGCGTAACCAAAGTTCATGTATTGTCTTAAATCTTTAAAAAAAAAAAGGAAAACAAAAACAGCTGAAACAATGGTGGCGGGTGTGTATGCATGATGTACGTGGAATAGATGGGTGGGCGGCAGGTCTGGTGGTTTGAATGTGGTGGTGGTGGTGGAGGCTGGTGGGATGGTGGTTTTAGGGGGGGGGGAGAGTTCTCTCGGGTATCAAGGATAACAGATCTCCATTAAGACCTGGGTGATAACTGAAATAAGGTGGGGGGGGGGGGGGGGGGGGAAAGAAAGCCCATGACGCAGTCTAGAAGGGGAGACAATCAGGCAACGATAAAGTATTTGGGATAAAAATGAGTAAATCTAGGGCGACACTCGTTCTCTCCCCTTTGTTGGTGTTCTTATGTCTATAGGTTTTTTTTCCGACCTACCCCTCACACACACACACACACACACACACACACACACACACACTCACTGCTATATTTATTAACACCTTATTCATTTTATTATGTTTTGCTCCTCTGGTCCGATGTCTCTAAACGAGGGGGGGGGGTGCAGCAACTAATACCACCTAGCCCATAGAAATTAGCCACAGGGATAGCGAGAGTATCCCGGGATCCCTGGCCTAACTTTGGCTCATTAAACCCATCCCGGGGAAATCGCTTTTTATCCTGGGATAAACTGAGTTCCCGCGAGGAACTATTTCCGATCCAAATTTTTTATATATATTTTTTTTTATTTTACAGTTGTTTAATTTCATGCACAAAGCAAAATGTTATTAACCCTAAGAGGAAAGGTCAAGATCCATTTTATATTTCACACGTGTCGATATTTTAACTGTAAACAACACCAACAACAATATCAACAACACATTGTACTTTCGTGGATGTTTGTACGGTAGATGATGATGCAAGCTTTTGCTTGGTGGTTATTTACACTATAAATTGTCTAGTTCATATGCTAAATACAAGTATACAAGAAATCGGCTACAAAAGCCGTCGTTGAGTTCATTGTTCATGATTGAACAAATTTTTACCTCCACAGTTAGAGGGCATGGTATTTTTTTTATTGGGTTTTTGTTTTTCTGAACGAAAGACTAACAATGAGATAAACATGACATTTGAACTAACACAGACATTTTTTGAAACAAGTGGACAGTTATACATTTCTGTTTTCATGCCATTGAATCAGAGAGAAACATTCTCTCTCTCCCTCTCTCTCTCTCTCTCTCTCTCTCTGAACTCTCTCACTCTCTTTCTCTCTCTTTCTTTTAACTCTCTCTGAGTCTCTCTCTATCTCTCTCTGAACTCTATCCCCCCCCCCCCCCCCCCCCCCCCCCCCCCCCCCCCCTCCCCTCTCTTCTCTCTCTGAACTCTCTCATTGATGACTGCTTTCTAAGACTTAGTCTCTTAGAGCCCGTGAAATCAAACTCGCCGTGTCCCTCAACATCTAGGAACTGCATTAAAGGCCAATGGTCAGCAAGCTACCCGACTGGTCCACCTGTGGACCGCCAGCCCGGGGCACTCAAAAACCACATGATTCACAGTTTCCTCAGAGTTAGTAATTCTATGATTAGTCAGTATTATTGATTTTATTGAACTGATTGACGCTCTTTTTATAACCACCCCTTCCGGGTTTTTTTTAAAAAACAAAACAAATATATGTTATGTTGATTATAGATCATTATATAATATCCAGTCTTCTATAAAACGGGACATTTTTTACGCTAAAAATCTAATAATATAATAGCTATTTGGGTTCTGCGTTAAATCGAAAGTAAATAATTAATACAACAGTATTCCAGTTAAAAATACAATCATGAAAAAAATCGGATCTGCCCGGAACCAAAAAATAACCTAGCCTAAGGGGATATAACTCTATGCAAAGGTTTTGCAGGGTACAGCTAGTTTAATATAAAATACAAAAAGTTTTTTTTTTTCGTCAACTTCAGCAGTTGTATATAAATTAATAAAACACTGTAAAACAGGAAACTATTTTTTTTCTTCTCTTCGAGTGAAACTCATTTGTAATGCCTCTTTAAAAAAGGGCAAATTTTTTTTTTTTTACCGGGAATTTCCCAGGATACCAGAATGAGAACCTTTTTTTGACCCAACATTCGCTGGTAAATGAGAAACCATAGTGAACAATGAATCTCACACTTTGAGAAAATTGTTTATTTTGACTTACTACTTTTTGACCATGAAAGTTAATTCTTTACGTATAACGAGACCCGCCTCCTTCCCTCTCCTCCCCCCCCCCCAGCCACCCCGGGACCATGATTCTTTCTTACAACACGCGAAGAAGGATACACTTGGGTAGACATTACTGGGGTTGGCCCCCGGGGGGGGGGAGGTGTTGAGCAGACGTCAAGCAGCTATTAAGTTGGGTTGTGTACCTTTTCCTGTGATTTACAGACGACTAATGATAATTAGGACCAGACCATTGCACCAGGACTTGCCGCCTCTGTAGTATGTCAGGGAAGTCTGCAGAGTATCACGTGATGTATTCATGTACGTGTGCTTGGCTTTACTTTGGCTCATTCAGTTTTAGTTTGGCTCAGTTTTAGTTTTGGCTCATTCTGTTTTTTATTTGGCCCAATCAGTTTTAGTTTGTTGTATTTTGTTCTTAGTTTGGCTAATACTATTTTAGTCTTGCTTATTGAGTTTTAGTTTGGCTCATATTAATTTAAGTTTGGCTCATTATTACGTGGAAGAATTGCGGCTTTTCTATCTCCTCGTGGCTCCTTTTGTTTTAAAACTTACAATTTATGAAAACAACAAAAGAAAAAAAAAACAATAATTAAATAACATTCAAATGCAATAATAAAGGTAATAACTACAAAACAAAAACAACAAAAACTCACAACATAGTTTAGTAATGTTGGATATAATTATTCTGTACTTTGTTATGTTTTAAGCTTTAAGGCGGTTGCCAACAACAATAAGATTTGTCCAGTTTCTATACGCTATCTTATTTATACAATTTATGCAAATGTTGTTACAACACGCTGGCTCTGGCAGAGATCTTCACGTTTTATAAAAAGGCAGATTAAAAATAATTTAGGGGGAAATTAAATTCTAAGGCTTGAGCTAAAAAATGCAATTAATTGTTTTACCTTGTTTTATTAAATACATTAAAAAAAGTAAAACAAAAAAAAAATTCAGAAGGTAATATATATATATATATATATATATAGAGCCTGTTTAATTGTCCCTGTTTTGTCTGTCTGTCTGTCATCACCTAGATCTCAACAACCATAAGTTAGGACCCATGATATATTTGTAGGTCTTGGCCTTCCAAGAAATGACTTTTTGTCCGTTTCGCGATTCACCCTCTGAGGGCGGACAGCAGTGTTTTTACAGATTTTTCTATAAGCGCGTCTATTTATTATCGTTTGAAAACATCATGGAAGCAGACAGGGAAATAAAACCACACATACGTAGCCACACACACACACACACACAATCACTCACACACGTCACAATAGACTCTCTCTCTCTCTCTCACACACACAATTTTATACAATCATAATTAATATTTTTATAAAAAATTTTTAAAAGTAATCACATACTCATTTCCCCACAAAACATACTTACTCTATATTACTAAGAATCACTCACACACATAAACACAATCAATCTTTCTCACTGACAATCCCTCACACACATAAACACAATTGTCACTCTTTCTCACACACAATCAATCTCGACATCTTTCAATCACAGTCACTATTTCTCACACACAAACATTTGTACTAGATTTAAGCACCCAATCACTCTTTTTCACACATAAACACACGTCACTCACACGCACAATCACTCTCACACACTGCACAATAAACTCTCCACACACAGAATATTTATCAAACTCACATACATACACACACACAATCACTCTCACACGTCACAATCACTCAATCACACCTATATAAACACAATCACTATTATTTACACACAATCACTCTCACACACGCAATCACTCTCACACATAAACACAATCACTCTCACACATAAACACATTCACTCTCTCACACACACAATCACTCTACACACATAAACACAATCACTCTGACTTACACACAATCACTCTCACACATAAACACAATCACTCTCACACATGAGGCATTCACTCTCTCACTTTCACACAATCACTCTCACACACATAAACACAATCACTCACACACACACAGATCACACTCACAACAATCACTCACCCATTCATTTTCTCAAGAAGATTAGCTCAAAGAAATCGAGCAAAATTCTCTTCATGATATATGTTACAAGTGTCAAACACACTTTATAATTAACACATTGTTCAAAAAATTCTGATCTGAATTTTTACTTTTTCGCATCTTCGAATTAAAAAAGATTGTCAAAGGGAAAGAATTTAGCAAGTATGACTGTAAAGAAATATTTTTGGTCACAGTAATTGGACTAGCCAGTTAAGACACCAGACGTCTAAAAAATGATTCAAAACAGATCGTTGCCAGTAAAGAAACTTAAAACCAAAAACATCTTGACTTTTTAAAAAAAATTTATTGCCAATTTGTTCCAATTATCTGTCAAAAATCAAATCTGGCCACTAGAGATCATTCGTCTGTTTGAAGATTTACTGTGAAAAGCAAAAAAAATAATTGTAGGCTCTGAAGATTGCTCATGGAGTTTCTGGCCTCCCTCCCCTCCCCCTTCTCTGGTCCCTTTCCACCCCCCACCCCGCCTCATCCGATTCATTCATCGCATAGATAGAATATAGTCATATAGATATAAGAAAATACATGACTCAGTTTTTTTCAAGGAATTAAAGAAAAAATGCGAACATTCTTTTGGTGTGTACTGCATTTGATGTGTAGATTTCAGGTAAATCTAAGACTGTCTGTGTGTGTGTGTGTGTGTGTGTGTGTGTGTGTGATCATTCATAAAAATAAATAAAGAAAGAAAGAAACAAGAGAGCTGAGTAAGAGGATTAGTCGAAGTGTAAGAGGAACAGTTTACCTGTTGAGGGGGTTGGAGGAGGGGGCTGACATTTAAAGATAAAAAGGGTATTTCCGATGACACAACCAGGCTAGCGGCTGTATTGGTGGTTGGGGGGGTGGGGGGAAGGCAAGTAATTCAGGTTTAAAAACTTTAAATTTGTAAGTTCAGCTGGGTATAGAGATGCCGCCTACTGATCTTGAACCCATCCAATAATCTCTATCAAACCTCCAACAACTGGAACACCCTCCCCCGCCCCATGTCTCTCTCTGTCTTTGGACTCTCTCAGTGATAACTTCAGGACAGAGATTTCGGTCTCTTAGAGCCCGTGGGATCAAACTTGCTGTACCCCTCAACATCTGGGAACTGGCCATAAATAGAAGGCAAATTGTCAGCGAGCTACCCGACTGGTCCACCCTGTGGTCCGCCAGCCCGGGGAACATGATCGACGGTTTCCTCAACCTCTCTCTCTCTCTCTGCAGTGTCGGCAAAAGGAATCGACATTGGGGCACCTCGTAAAAACCATCTCCAAAAATAGGTCCCTTAACAATATCCAACAAATGGAGACCTATTGGAGCCATCTAACAATATACAACTACTGGAGGGGCTGTAAAAATCTCTAACAATGGGGCCCTCCCTTATCATACACAGACGCCAAAGGAAAAGTCGATTCTATCAGTTTATATGTAGCCCACCGAGCACCTAAGGGGCGTGTACCCTTGACACATGTTTGGGGTGCATCCCCCTGTTGACAACCCTGGCGAGGATGCCGGGTTTGAACCTGCAGATTCATTGTCAGGATGAGATGCCTATCTCTTAGAGCTAGGCTTGCCATACGATCCCGGTTTGACCGGGACAGTCCCGGATATACTGCGTTGTCCCGGTGTCCCGCCCGGTTGTTGAAATTGTCCCAGTTTAGATTCAGGCACAGGTTTCTTGGAAATAATTGAGCAAAATTATTAGATCAGAGCATGATTAATCTGCTCTTGTGTGATCAGTAACATTTTGGTAAGTAACACAGTAATACAAATTTACAGAAGTGAAAAATACGAGTGGAACAACAAGAAGAAAACTGTTTTGTTTTGTAAAAATATCATGTTTGCGTACCATTATGAATAAAATAACAAAGATTATCTATTCTATATTTTAAGTGTTTTTTTCTGTTTTCATACCCCCCCCCCGGAACCTAAACCTAAAGTAAAAAAGACAGAACTGTCCCGGTTGGTCCGTGAAAAAATATGGCAACCCTACTTAGAGCCTATAAAAACCACTAATGGGGTGGTTTTCTTTAATTGCCTCAGAGCTTATTTTGCAAAGGCCATGTATACACCACATGGAGGGACACTTTCAAGTAAAGTTCCCTTAGCCCTGGGGGGGGGGCATCGGGGCTGATGAACTGTAGAATTCATCTGTTTCTATAACCTCGGCATATGAAGGGATTGTGTGGTTAGCACAACGCCCCAGTTGCCTTTACTTCCCCAACTTAAAGTCAGGTACCCATTTAAAGCTGGGTGTACTTTGGGGTAGACGACTTTGCACCTGGAAAAATTCCATGGGGGGGGGCGCCTCATCGAGGATCGAACCCAGGACTCTCAGGTCGACAGTCGAGTATCTACACCACTCGGCCATCCGTCCCACATAAAATATTAACAAGCATACATTTAGGCTGACAATCAGACATGCTTATGAAATATCAACAATCATACATTTAGGCTGACAATCAGACATGCTTATGAAATATCAACAATCATACATTTAGGCTGACAATCAGACAAACGTTTGTCCATCTATGTCATAACTGACGTCAGACATCCCCATAACACCCTGACGATCAATCTAAGGGTAAAAATTCCCTTTGGTGATAATCAATAGTTTTAAAAACCTCACTTCGATGTCCCCCCTCCCCCCGACACCCTCTCCCACCCCACCCAGCGTTGTTTCAATTATTAACATAACACAAATCATTTTTTTAAACACCCCTCCCCCCCCCCCCGCGCAATCCCCACTGTACACAGCATGACGTCAGTTAGTTAGCCATTGGGAAAATTTACATATGCGGACACTTGATTCCTTGTATCGGGAATTTTTTTTTTTTGTGTGTTAATTTTATATTTCGCTCAGCGCGAGTTGAAAATGACGTACAGAGCTCGCCGTGAGGTGTCAAATGACGCATGCGCAAAGTTTCAGTAGACAACAATAATTAAACCTGACATAAATAAATAATTTAGATACCGCGCATGTAAATAATACAAGATTCGTAAAAATGGGCAATAAGAGAAATAATATTTGAAAGATAGAAATAATATTTCAGAGATAAAAATAATATTTCAGAGATTAAAAATAATATTTCAGAGATTAAAAATAATATTTCAGAGACGTTGTTATTTCATTCAGGTCCATTTTTCATCACCTCACGATTTTCTTTTTACAGTGAAACAATCAGACTTGGTTCAATAGGGACTGTTTGATTACTTGCCATTCTTAGGCCAGTGTTACCCCCCCCCCCGCCCCATTCTACCACACTGCCAATCAAAACCGTCATAATAGCTTTCTCCCCCATTCCACCCTTCTCTCCCCGACCATTCAGTGTGCCTTGGGGGGGACCCTTAAAACAACCACACGAACGAAACATCTACATTTGTTAATGATCTGGGCCCTACATCCTCAAATTAATGCGGCGGCGGGGGGGGGAGGGGAGGGAGAGATTTGGTTTGAGGGGCGCCCCAGTTTTTAAAGGTTGGCAGGGGGCCCAAGATTTTCTAGTGGCGGCCCTGGATCCACTGCACCACTGAAGCTGGGGGTCTATATTCCACGAAAAAAGCTTAATTCAGGCATAATTGAACGCCGTAGTTCGACCGAATCCCCCCCCCCCGCTCTCCATTTGCAATGTGTCTTGCACCACAATGGTTGGACTTGCACATCGTACTTTATGACAGATGCGGCCTTGGCAGTTCGTGGAGCCAAGGGAAGCCAAGGTTAAGTGCCGTTTGCGGGGGCCTAGGTGGAGTGTACGATAGTGTAGCTTTTTTTACATTTAATTAACATCGGACAATTCCCGCGTGATGCCCATCTAGGCGCGTGGTTGCCTCAGCTTCTAACTACCAAATCGGCTGATGTGCCTCCCTAGCTAATACAGCCCCGTGCAGGTGCAGATATATACAAAAAAAACAGGCTCACAAGCAAACAGGCAGAGGGGGCAGACATAAAATTGCTCCACGCTACGCAATCGCTGCCTACTCACACAAGACACTGCAAAGTTCTGTAAACGCAATAAACAGACAAACTTACAGAAATCTCTAACCACGCCTACACTGATGGGTAAAATATGTCTTCAGCACATTTCATAAAAAAGAAAAAAGCGAAATAAAGAAAAGTCGATAGGTTAAAATAATAATAATTCCAAGAAAAAATATTAGAACAACAACAACTGCACAGATTTATTTACAGATTGTTGCAGCTTCTTTTCAATGTTTTCATCCATTAAAATACCTTAACAGATTCTACCTGTAACTATCTCATCCAAGAACTGCAAGCAGGGAGGCAAGTTTGAACTTGTTTCACCTATGCCCTTTGACCTTAACTTCCCCCCCCCCCTCGCCCTCCCCCCCCCCCCGTTTAACATCATATTACCTTTGACCCACTTGTAAAAAAAAAAGGTGTCGCGACTCAAGGAATGAAGAACCATGGTCTTTATAAAAAAAAACATAACATAAAAAAATGAAAAAAAAACTCAACGGGGGAAAAAAAACTTAAACGTGCCTCGAATTCGTGTGCATGTGTGTGTTGTGTGTGTGATCTCGGCACAGGTGTCGGTGTGTTGTAGTTGCGTGCAGTGTGAAGCAAGGAAACCGTTTGCTGTGTTATATTTCTGTGTTAGATAAAATTGGAGGTACTTAAAAAAATCTTTAAAAACCTGTGTTTTGATGAATTTATGATCTTTAATTTTTTTAATTTCTTGGTGAACAGCGAACTTTTTATTTTTTTTTTAAGGAAGTGTGTCAGTATGAGAAATTAACTGTGTAAAAATGTTGTTCGATAGATGCATTCATTAACATTATCGATAATTAATCGAAGTATTTGTGACTGAAGTCTGTTCGATATATATATATATATATATATATATATATATATATATATATATATGTGTGTGTGTGTGTGTGTGTGTGTGTTAAAAATCCCAGCATATCAATTTTGTAGTGTTTGATCATCTGTGGCGTAATGTTGGTTGATGATTGTTGTATCAATGTCTGAGTCTGTAAACATTTGTTTGGATTTTCCCATTTTTTCAAGGTGCGGAATTAGTTTGCTTCACTGTTGGTAGATCGTTTAATTTTGTTTGTGATATTTGGTAGTGACTTTTGGCATTCTTCACTGACATCGATACTGGGAGTTAACTTTTTTTTGTCAATTTTAACACTAAGCCAGTATATTTAAACAACATATAAGACTATTCACCACTCTGTTGCATTCACCCATCACTCCAGCAGAGATATTCGAGATACACAGAGGTGGACATAAAGTTGGGTTCACCGGGCACGCGAGTTTTTGGGCTTTGAAAGGGTGGCCCACAGTCCAGATGATGACCCTCACTAACATACATATCTGTTTTTTAAAGGGCCCAATATTTTCTTCGCTCTCTTGGCCTCAAATGATCTCAAGTTCGCCTCTCTCGAGGACGCGGAGCTTGTAAACTCCATCGGCATTCTACATGGTTTAGGTTCGAACCCTAGAGACTGCCATGTCATAGATCTCTATCCGTCGTGCTGCCACCATGTCATGTTCAGGCCGGATAGTGGTGAGAAGCTGAAAGTTTTTACAACATGGCTTTGTCTTTCAGGGTTCCTTAAAGTTTGATCGGTTATACTCTATGTATAATACGTTATGAGTTATACCTTAGGTATTACCATATCAATCAGTTACATCTCAGGTATTACACATATCAATCAGTTACAATTCAGGTATTACCCATATCAATCAGTTACATCTCAGGTGATAACTTTATCTATCAGTCACATCTCAGGTAATAACTGTATCCATCAGTCATATCTCATGCATTACCTCTCAACATACCTCTTGTATAACCTCTCTACCGGTTATATCCCATGTATCTATCAGTTTTATTTCAGGTTTTACCCTATCTATCAGTTATATCGTATGTATTCAGGTATTACCTGTATCTTATCACATATCAGTTACACATAATCTTTGCATCAGACTTTAAAGATATATTAATCATTGTATCCGACAAAAAATATCTATATCAAACTTCCCTGTATCAAACATCAAACATCGATACCAATATTCCCTGTATCAAACATCAAGTATCGATATCAGTATTAACATTTCTTTCTCAAACACCACCCATTCCTCATTAACATAATTTACTCGACTGTCAGTTGTCTGCATCAATTTCCCGTGCCCCCAGACATCGGCAGCCTGGTTTCAATATTTTCAATGAACCAGGTAATGATCACCGAATGATTTTGTCACCATCCCCCCTCCCTCCCCCCCCCCCCAATTCTCGTAGCCCATCTCCTCCATTTTAGACACACACAAACAAACAGACTGCGTGTTAGCACACCTCCTGTCCTGTTGCAATGTTTACCTTCCAGGTATCTGAATTGTTTACCTTGAAGGGGGTGGGTGCGGGGGGGGGAAGGGGGCGTTTATAAAGTGACGCTGAGCATAACACAGCAGGTCGGACCTAGGTCAACTTGACACATAAATATACCAAGCTCTCTGTTGATAAGTAATGGCTGCCACTGGTTATCCTTTGACTCTATGTAAAAGCTTTTGTTGAGTTCTCGTGTAATAGTTTCTATGACATTTGGTGAATTCATTGTAAAAATAATGTTATTAAAAGAGTTTTCCATTGATTCTCACTATATAGTAACATCTCTATATCAACTTTGTTTCATCCTATTCCTATAGAAGTTTCCGGGCATATTTTAATTAGGCCAAACAATCTTAATTTCGTTCTCTATAAAGCGATACTGTATAGCCTCCTGGATATGTTATTTGTAACGTTATTTGTAACGGTTTGACTAGCTCTGTTGATAATTTTCTCTAACGTGTTTTTTATAAGTTCGCTGCAGCTATTAGCTAGCGTACCTTAGTTCTCTGCAACAATTACGTATTAGTTCTATGAAACAAGTACCTAATTTGTTTTCTGTAACAATCCTACCAATTATTTCTCTGCAACAATTACCTAATTTATTTCTCTGTAACAATCACCTATTAGTTCTTTACATCTATTACTTATGACCTATTAGTTCTCTCCAACCATTACCTATTAGTTCTCTCCAATTATTACCTATTAGTTCTCTGCAACAATTACATATTAGTTCTCTCCAACCATTACCTATTAGTTCTCTCCAATCATTACCCATTAGTTCTCTCCAACAATTACCTATTAGTTCTTTCCAACCATGACCTATTAGTTCTCTCCAACCATTACCTATTAGTTCTCTGCAACAATTACATATTTGTTCTCTGTAACACCCGATTTATTCTCTGTAACGATTTATGTTATATCTCAGTTCAGGTATATTTTCTTTAACTCTTATTAGTTTACCGGGACATGCTCTGTGGCAGTATGTTTAGTTCTGGGTTAACTATGAAATATCCCTCTGTCATTATTTTATTAGTTCTTTACATCTATTACTTATGACCTATTAGTTCTCTCCAACCATTACCTATTAGTTCTCTCCAATTATTACCTATTAGTTCTCTGCAACAATTACATATTAGTTCTCTCCAACCATTACCTATTAGTTCTCTCCAATCATTACCCATTAGTTCTCTCCAACAATTACCTATTAGTTCTCTCCAACCATGACCTATTAGTTCTCTCCAACCATTACCTATTAGTTCTCTGCAACAATTACATATTTGTTCTCTGTAACAATTACCCGATTTGTTCTCTGTAACGATATGTTATATCTCAGTTCAGGTATATTTTCTTTAACTCTTATTAGTTCACCGGGACATGCTCTGTGGCAGTATGTTTAGTTCTGGGTTAACTATGAAATATCCCTCTGTCATTATTTTATTAGGCTGTACTTATATACAGATGTTCCCGGTCCCAGTATGTTAATTCTGTTGCAAGTAGTTCCCCGCTAGA
This sequence comes from Bulinus truncatus, assembly GCA_021962125.1. NCBI lineage: Eukaryota > Metazoa > Mollusca > Gastropoda > Planorbidae > Bulinus > Bulinus truncatus. The sequence goes on from JAGDYQ010000222.1 coordinate 353,538, forward strand.
CCTTAAACTGGCAAATATGACCCAGTTACTTTATCAACACGTTAATTTCATTTACTGTCCATTTTTTTTAGCATTGCATATATAACATTTTCGTTGTATTAACTTTGCCATCGGTCAGTTAAGTAAAAATTCGTACATTAATGGGTATGTGAAAGTCTGTGTAACTGACCATTAGACATTAGTATGGGTATGTGAAAGTCTGTATAACTGACCATTAGACATTAGTACGGGTATGTGAAAGTCTGTATAACTGACCATTTGACACTCTACTATTTTCTTTGTTTGTAAGACCAGTGGTCGTTTACATAAAAATGTCATTTGACTATTCACCAGTCTATATTTATATTGCGATTGTGTTGTAACTCAATGAACAATAGATGTGTACGTGACGGGAAGACCCCCTCATATCCGGTAACATTTCCACTGCTAGTCATGAATACAACATTTACTCAGATTGTTGTATACTAAAAGTCCCATTGTGTCTGCTCATTCCTTCAACAAAAGGCATTGAAAGTTTTTTTCCCTCGCTTTTAGCCATGTATCGTTAATTAGAGTTGTCTTTGTTTTCTCAAGTTTATTTCACTTGGTAAATCTAATGGCTGAAACGTTCTGTTATTTTTTGTTGCATTCAGAAGTGTTTCTGGTCATCAGACGTGATAATTGTGTCCACGTATTCCGCGGCATATTTTGTCTAGAAATACCGGCCTCATAATATCTAAAATAGCCACAACTCACCTGTTCGTGAACTTTATTAGCACTATTTGTGGTCACTAGTTCAGGACAATTGGATATTGTCAGCAACAGTTCATTGAATTGCAGTAAATTGGCCTGCATATTAAACAAAATAATATAATCATCCATTCTCTCGCCTTATATTATCATATTTTAATAAGTAAATCAATAAAATTTTCATGCTTTGTTAGGAAATCTCGCTGAATTGAGAGAGAGAGAGAGCCACAGAGCATAAATTATACAGAAAGCGCTTTATCAATTTCAATTGTTTTTTTTTTCCAAAGATCCGCCATATTTGTGTCACTACGTTATTGTGTATCAATGTTTAGGTGCTACACTATTAATAAGGAAAATAACAGAAAATGGTGGTGATTTTTTTTAGTCATTGGTAAAGGAATTTTTAAATAGCGATGCGGTTTCTGTTTGGTAAATATTCTGTGAAGAGAACTGGAGTAAACATTTTGATGTTTGGCAAGTGCGTCTGTGTCACTGGTAATGAGGGGTGGGGAATGTGTTTAATATGACATAGTGGGTGATTTCGGGACAATTGAAGAATTAGTAGATAAAGAAAATAATGAATGCATTGATAGTTACAATAAAGCTATGATACTATTAAACAAGACTGAAATAAAGCATTTGATAAATAAAGCGATGTATAGGTAGGTGTGTGTATAGGTAGATGTATAGGTAGATGTATAGGTAGATGTATAGGTAGATGTATAGGTGGGTGTATAGGTGGGTGGTAGATAGATGTATAGGTGGGTGTATAGGTAGATGTATAGGTGGGTGTATAGGTAGATGTATAGGTGGGTGTATAGGTGGATGTATAGGTGGGTGTATAGGTGGATGTATAGGTAGATGTATAGGTAGATGTATAGGTAGATGTATAGGTGGGTGTATAGGTAGGTGTATAGGTAGATGTATAGGTGGGTGTATAGGTGGGTGTATAGGTGGGTGTATAGGTAGATGTATAGGTAGATGTATAGGTGGGTGTATAGGTGGATGTATAGGTGGGTGTATAGGTGGATGTATAGGTAGATGTATAGGTGGGTGTATAGGTAGATGTATAGGTGGGTGTATAGGTAGATGTATAAGTAGATGTCTAGGTAGATGTATAGGTAGATGTATAGGTGGGTGTATAGGTGGATGTATAGGTGGATGTATAGGTGGATGTATAGGTAGATGTATAGGTGGGTGTATAGGTGGATGTATAGGTGGATCTATAGGTAGATGTATAGGTAGATGTATAGGTGGATGTATAGGTGGGTGTATAGGTGGGTGTATAGGTGGATCTATAGGTAGATGTATAGGTAGATGTATAGGTGGATGTATAGGTGGGTGTATAGGTAGATGTATAGGTAGATGTATAGGTAGATGTTTAGGTGGGTGTATAGGTGGGTGTATAGGTGGATGTATAGGTGGATGTATAGGTAGATGTATAGGTGGATGTATAGGTGGGTGTATAGGTGGGTGTATAGGTGGGTGTATAGGTGGGTGTATAGGTGGGTGTATAGGTGGGTGTATGGGTGGGTGTATAGGTAGATGTATAGGTGGGTGTATAGGTGGATGTATAGGTGTGTGTATAGGTAGACGTATAGGTGGATGTATAGGTGGGTGTATAGGTAGATGTATAGGTGGGTGTATAGATGGGTGTATAGGTGGGTGTATAGGTGGGTGTATAGGTGGGTGTATAAGTGGGTGTATAGGTGGATGTATAGGTAGATGTATAGGTGGGTAATAGGTAGGCCTAGATAAAGTTCTAATGGTAAATTATAGAGTGATTGGGAATGCTTTTCGAGATTGACTGGTTCAGTTAATGACTGAGTGATTGAACTAGACATTGAGTTATTTTGGTAGGTTCTTTGATGTTTCAATGATTTATATTGCAAAAGATAGCAGAGAAGCGAACATTGGTTGAATGTGATATTAATATCCGAAATTTACATAATCTTTATATTTCGGACGAAAAAATTCTTCATTTAATGAATGATAATGGTGGATCTTTGTGTAAACGACATAAAGTGATATTTAACGGATAAAAGACAAAAAAAAAATTAGAAGAAATTTAATTCACTTGATGAACTACTAGAGAAAAAAAACGTCTGATGGCGTTCACTATATCGCCTGGTAAACAAAAAAGGTGAGTCTTTACATCTGAAAAATTTTCTGTTTTTTTTATACATCGCTGCTTTCACTAATGACTTGTCTTGTCTCTCTGACTGACTGTCTGTCTGATCAGTAGATGAATAAAAATAAAAAAAAAAGAATGTACCTTTCTGTGACTTGTGATTGCTGGGATAATCACATTGCTTCAGGCAGTTTAAATTAAATCGTCTTTATATGTGATTGTTAGCCAAATGCAGTTATTAGAGCCAAACGCGGCATATTTATAGCCAAACGCGGCTATTAGAGCCAAGCGCGGCATTTCTTGCCAAACGCGGCTATTAGAGCCAAACGCGGCATTTATAGCCAAACGCGGCATTTCTAGCCAAACGCGGCTATTAGAGCCAAACGCGGCTCTTTAAGTCTTGTGCTGCACACATTGAGTCAGTCCTATAATTATTTTTTTCACCCACAAATTCTTCGTAAATGGAAAATGGTGCCACGAAATGTCGTATGAAAGTGCAAAACACTTCCTCGCGCATGCCAGGCAATGTATATAAAGCATTCAACGACTGTACAAATGGCATTATTATTAACTTTCTTATTTAAGCTCATTTTTAATTGCTTCTTGAAAATGGAATATTTTAATCCTGGTTCTCCGTGAAACGAGAGAACATTGTGTCTATCCCATATATGTGTGGACAGGTGCCAATATTTGTATCGATTACTTTCGATTCCCTATTCCGATTTACAGAACAGACCAGTTTATGGGATATATCGTGTCTGAGACAAATTGATTTTCTAAGACAGACAGATCATCTCTGAGACAGACAGATCATCTCTGAGACAGACAGATCATCTCTGAGAACGACAGATCATCTCTGAGAATGACAGATCATATCTGAGACCGACATATCATCCCCGAGACCGAAATATCATCTCTGAGACCGACATATCATCCCTGAGACCGACAGATCGTCTATAAAACGAATATATCGATTACATTAAACCGTCTTTCGCTAAATTAATTAAAATTCTTAATTGATTTTCGTTTTCTTAACGTCTATCTTTCTATCCGTTCTCTGTCCAATCACTCATCTACACATTTGATCTACACATTCGATCTAAACATCTTTCTAATTCCACACGGAGAATTGACGATATCTGAGGATGCCCCACATTATCTTCTACGGTAGTCTCCCTTATATACCAACACAAATTTGTTTAATTTGTTTACGTTTTACGGTAATTACATTTTTTTTTTAAATAAATGAATTGCGTCTCTCCTTCTCTGCTCCGACCCCTTCCAATGTAATTGACTTCTTTTTTTCCCGTTAAAAACGGTTTTTGTTTTGTTTAAATTTCCTCATCTTTTCATCCTAATCGCTCTTGTTCGAAGTTTTGAACTGGTGTGTGTTCCAGACAATCAGGCGTTGTTAAATTTAATTGAAAAAAAAATGAAGTAAAAATAAAAGAGAAACATGGATGACATAAAATAGAAAGAGAAAATTAGAAGAAGAATAAAGGGCGAAATTGTTTAAAAGTTTTAAAAAATTCTGCCAACTGCAAACCGTTTGAACCAGAGGTTCTTAAATTGGGGGGAGGAGGGATAGAGTCGATCGCATGAATGATACCGTGCATGTAAAAAAAAACAGCTGTGTACTTTAAATTGATTTCCATAACAACTTTATTTTTTTTATTTAAATATATGAGATTGTCGTAGGAGTCCACTGAACAGGGGGAGGGGTTGAATAATGTGGTGCCCTGGGCGAGAATCATAAGCGGGGGCCTAGAATTTAGTTTTTCTTTTTTTTTTGTATTTTTAAACAGTTTGTGGATTGTAATCTCCTAACGCGCCACCTTCCCCCCTCTTGCTTTGCGTCGCAGGGTCATTTTGCTTTATTGATAAATCAAATCATGATATTTTTAAATAGTGTGGGAACCACTGGTTTAAACGAGTCGAGAATACTAAAGTTCGTGTGTTCTTATTGGCCCCCGGGAGGGCGGGGGGAAAGGGGCTGGGGAGCGAAGGGAGCAACGACGTGTGTGTGTGTATGTGTGTGTGTGTGTGTGCACACATATTGGAATATCGGCTCCTGTAATCAAACGTTGGGTTCGATTAATGTTATTATTTCCTCTCTCCAACCTGACCTCACCCTCCCCCCCTCCCCTCCCCTCCCACATCCCATACCTTGACATTTCATCAAGACCTAACAGGGCTGATTGAAAATTAAAACTGGATGGCGGGTTTTCGGAAGTTAGGGTGGAGGGGGTGGAGGGGCGAGTCATGGATGGGAGGAACTTTAAAAAAAAAAGAAGGTAGGATGATGGTCTCCCCCTCACCCCCGGGTAGTGGGGGGGGGGTGTGAGGGGTGGGGGGTTATATCATTATTTTGATTCCTTTGTTTTTTTTTAAATGTGTTGAAGTGAGCTATAGAAATGGCGCCCGTGCTGTTTACTCGCCATCTATCTGGAGAAATGTGTAGAATTAGCCCCCCCCCCCCGCACCCTTTCAGTAGCTAGCGGTCAAATACCACAAAAAATTAACGATACATTTGAGTCCATTTTGACCTATGAAACGACCCAAGTGACCGGCGACAAAAACAATGATTGTTTGTTTGTTTTTTTGTTTTGTTTGTTTAACCCTGAAAAAAAAACAATTATAATAATCGAATATCAAATTATGGACACACACAAAAAAAAAACAACTAATTATAAAGTTGAGTACTTTGTGTGTGTGTGGTGAGCAGAGACGGAGTTAGCTATTGTGGCGCCCTGTGCGAGTTACATATTTTATGGCGCCCTCTTCCCATCTACCAATAAACTGTCCGCAAGTTTGCAGCATACAGTGACAACGCATATCCAGTTCTTCCTTCCGTTTTATAAACAGGTTAAACGTTGCAGGCGGATGGTCGTGCGGTAAATATCGCTCAACTATGAAAACCTGAGGGTCCCTCGATCGATCTCTTGTGAGAACCACTGAAAGTTTTTTTTCAGGTCATGGTGAAAAGTTCCCTCCATGTATCCCGGCGCGTGTTGCCTCCATGCCCGTTGCACCATCGGCAATGATGGGGATTTAAAAACCATAAAACCGCCCCATCAGTGGTTTATAGGATCTAAGAGATCTCATCTCATCCTTACAGGGGACTTCGCACTTAGGCATATGCACAAAGTGCAACACTTCTACACACCAAACGCAAGAGACAAACCCTTATATACTAAGATCCAGCACCTTTACAGTTTAGAATAAAATCTCTTATCGACCGCTCATGACAGAACCAAATGGTTCGAACTGTTTAATAAAATAAATAAATAAATATCGTTAGGGATAGAGAGTATCAGGAGACGCTGCTGTTCTTTCAAATCTCGCTTGCATATTGCGTCGTCTGCTACATTGCGTGACATTGGCTTGAGGACGCGAGACTTTTAAGACATGTTTATTGTCCTCCTCACAAAGCGTAGCGGGGCACCACGGAATGAATGCCCGGCCGTGGGGGGGGGGGCCACGTTGTCTACGTCTAGAGCTAAAACAAACAGATTTTCCGTGTTGCATTTACGTGTTCTGGCCCCCAACTCCCCTCCCCCTTCTTGGCCCGTTCTTCCTCTCGTGGACTTTATTAGACAGGGGCGTTAGCTCCATTCACGTTAAATGGAAAGATAACTCTGCTGATTATAAACGGTGCCCGACACAGTTGTTTTTTCTTCCTTTTTTACAAAACCCAAAATTCCATTTCAGCGAAACATCGTTTTCGCTGTTCTCGTTTTATTTATTCTTTCTCGCTCTCTCTATTTTCCCTTCTCCCCCCCCCCCAAATCTCTCTGTATCTCTATATATCTCGCCGTCCCCCCTGTTCCTTCTTAATCGAAGTGAGGAATGGCGGTGGCTGAATTATTTAAATACCACCCCCCATCCCAGACCCCTATGTTTCCCCCATACCCTCTCTATTCTAAAGTGGATGTTTCTCTCTCTCTTCGCTTCTAGCCACGTGACTACAACATCCATCAAACTCCATTCATTTTATCCCTCCCTGGAAAAAAAAAAGACAAAGAAAAAAAATCCGGTAGAAAATCCACATGCAGACGACACTTACATTCCCACGGCACGGGGGGAAAGGAAATCAAAGGGGCGTGGCTAACACTCGTAAAAGATCTCTATCAGGAAAGTCAACCCCCACCCCCCGCCCTAGTCCGTCGTCTCAATCGAGAGCCAAGATCGACGAGCTAAGATGCTTTTCAGGTTTTGTGCAGTGAGCGGTATTAGCGCGTCATTCATGCTCACAATAAGGCCGTTTGCCTTGAGCTCGGGGTCTAAAAAAAAAAATAAGTAAATAATTAATGACCAGAATAATAACTGAATTACTGCTTGTTGGTTTTATGAGCTCGGGGTCTAAAAAAAAAAAAGTAAATAATTAATGACCAGAATAATAACTGAATTACTGCTTGTTGGTTTTATATTTTATTTTGACTGCCCAAAGTGTTTACAAATGAGCGATCAATATGTTTTTATGCCCCCAGGGTTATAGGGATTCATATACCTGAAAGGAGTTGCATTTTATGCACGAGTAGTGATATAAAATGCAACTCCTTTCAGGTATATAAATCCCTATAACCCTGGGGGCATAAAAACATATTTGTTACGGATCCTTTTAATGATGATGCTTGTAGAGGGTGTAATAAATCAGACAACACAAATCACGAAGTTAACTCCAGTGAAGTAACATCAAACAATCATTTAATACTTGAACATGAACTGACATAAAGGTAGAATCAGGAGGAGTACAAAAGCAAACTGTAAATATGCATCCATCTACATAGATGCCCACAGCTAGACTAACTATAAAACAAAGCATGTGCTCCCAACTGTCGGTTAATATACGTCATTTGTACCAAATGACGTATACACTGAAGCTGCCAATATTTACACTCAAGATGGCGGAATGACGCCATGGATACTGCGGTGGGCGGAGCCTAGCGAATTGCGTCATCAAACTTAGACTATATTATTTCTCCACATTTCTCCCCTCTACCTAAGCATGATGTAATCATGTAAAACCCAATACTAATACCGACAAAAGGAGCCACATGAAACAAAGTTCAATCATAGAACATATCCCAAATCATCATAACAACAAAATAAATTATACAATGATTCATCAAATCGATATTGCATGGAATTATAAATCAATACATGCAAACAATATAATAAATATCATCAATCATATATGTATAAACATATTGAATTCAATTAAAATTTCTCATCATTTTAATTTTTTTTTTCTTTTCGTCACTGATATTCATTATTTTATTAGATATTTTTTTTCTATGTGACTTGTTAATTTATTTTTTTCCTTTCATGTCACTTGTATATCTTTTCTATTATCTTTTTTTCAGGTGACTTTTTTTTTTTTCATGTCACTAGTTATTCTTCTTTTTTTTTTTCTCAAGTGACTTCTCTTTTTTTTTTTTTTATTATAATCATCAATTATTATTAAATATCATTATGTCATCATATAAACATATAATACATGTAACATAAACATTACGGTACACAAGATTTCTTACTGCCAGGACATAGGTTTGTTGAGAACTTAAGCTCATTTCAAATGCAACGTGATAACGTGTCAGCAATAACGTTCTCTTTACCAGGTATAGCTTGGACGATAAAATTAAAATCCTGCAGTAGGAGTGACCATCTGGCTATTTTATTATTCCCTAGCTTTTTGGAATTTATAAATGCCAGCGGCGCATGGTCAGTCCGAAGAATAAATTGGGCACCTAACAGATACCTTGCCAATTTTGTAATGCACCATGTGATGGCTAATCCCTCCCTCTCTATTGTGGCATATCTTGTCTCTGGTGAGGTCAATTTACGACTGACATATAGCACTGGGTGTAACACACCATTGTGGCTCTGTAACAGGGCCCCCCTATCGCAACGGCCGAGGCATCTGTGGCCAGAACGAATTGTTTACTTATGTCAGGTAACTTTAATATGTGCCCCTGAGCGAAGGCGGTTTTAATAATCTCCAGGGCCCGTTGACATTCATCAGACCAGATGATTTTGTTTGGCTCTCCCTTTTTAGTTAGATTAGCCAGAGGTTCCATTATATGAGCGAAATTCGGAATAAACTTCCGATAGAAATTGCATAAGCCCAAAAGACTGCGCACCTGTTTCTTTGATGACGGTTTTTCAATATTTAATATCTTTGACACTGATTCACCTATGGGTTTTATTATATTATTTCCCACTTTATGTCCTAGGAAAGTTACTTCCGTCAGTCCTATCTCTACCTTAGTCGGTCTCACGGTTAAATTATGTCTCTTTAAAACTGTAAAAATTTCACTTAGACTCCTAACATGTTTATCCCAGTCCTCATGAAAAATACAAATGTCATCCAGGTAGCAAACAGTGTCTTGTCTATGGGAAAATAATTTGGCCATCATCCTATTGAAGGTGGCTGGTGCATTTACTAGCCCAAAACTCATGAAATTCCATTGGAACAACTCAAATGGAGTTATAAATGCAGTCAATGGTTTGGCTTCAGGGTCAGTGGTATTTGCCAATACCCTCTTGCTAAATCCAGTTTAGAAAAATATTTAGCTCTGGCTAGCCTGGTCATTAACTCCTCAGGATTGGGCATGGGATACGAGTCCATAATGGTTATTTTATTTAACTGTCTATAGTCTACACACAGTCTGATGTCACCTGTCTTTTTCTTAACTAACACTATGGGAGCTGCATATGGTGACTCTGATGGTTCTATGACACCCTGTTTCTGTAACCCTTCTAATTCTTTCTTGATATAGTCGCGGTGATGTAATGAGAGGGTGTATGGTCTCAAACGGATAACCTTGTTTTCTGACAGCTTTATGTCATGTTGTATTATATCAGTTTTACCCGGTCTATCAGAAATAATATCGGTAAAGTAACCCAAAAGTGTCTTAATACTAACCACTTTGTCATGAGTTAGGTTATTTAATGCTATATCCTCCCATGTTTCCTTGTTTCCAACCTCAGGTCCCTCACATGTCTGAATGTCAGCGTCAGGTACATCTTCCTCCCTTAACATGAAACAATTTTGAACCTGTCTCTCAGCGGTCTGAACTAATTCAATTGGTCTATTATAGTATACTTTCAACATGTTTATATGAAAGACCTTTAACCTATTTCTAATATTAATTTCATAATCCACGTCTGTCACCTTTCTAGTAATCTTAAAAGGTCCTTGCCACTTAATGAATAATCTATTGGTCTTGTCCGGTAATAAGACAAGTACATCTTCACCTGGTCTAATATGTCTGAGTTTCCTGTCTCTATTAACCCTCAATAATGTGCTTTTATTTTTTGTTAAAACATTTGATCTAGCCACATCACAAGCCTTTATCAGTCTCTGTCTTGTATCAATCACTAGCTCATAGGCAGTTCTTACGTCAGGGGATAAATCTTTCCTTATCATTAAGTCCTTAAGTAAAGACAGTGGACCCCTTGGATTCGCACCGTACACCATTTCAAAAGGTGAAAATCCTGTTGTTTCCTGTGGAATTTCCCTATATGCAAACAACACACAGGGTAACATGAGATCCCAGTCTCCCGGATTGTCATCAGACACTTTACTGATCATTTTTTTTATACTGCCGTTCAGTCGCTCACAAATTCCATTACTTTGGGGATGGTATGGCGATGTAAAGATTTGTTTGATCCCCAAAACAGAGGTAAAATGGTTGGTTAATTCAGATACAAATTGAGTACCTCTGTCAGATAAGATAACATCAGGGAAGCCTGTCCTACAAAAAATAGTCATTAGTGCCTGTGCTATGTCCTCAGCCCTTATGAATTTCAGAGGCACCGCCTCTGGCCATCTGGAACATACATCCACCACCGTTAAGATAAAACGATGGCCTCTATTGGACAGCACTGGCATAGGTCCGATTATATCAATAGCTAATTTTGTGAACGGTCTGTCAACTACATCGGTTGTTTGTAATGGGGCTTCCCCCTGGTACATTTGGGCCCCTTTGATTGACACAGGTCACACGTCCTAACATATCTCTTTACGTCTCTGGTAACCCCGGGCCAAAAGAATTTTCCTAAGATCCTATACTTGGTTCTAGTAACCCCCAAATGACCCGCTAAAGGTGAATCGTGGGCTGTCCTAAGAACTAATTTCCTATACTTCATTGGGACTATAAGTTGATTCACCGTTTTATTCATGTACTGTGTCTTTCTAACCCAAACACCTTTTTCTAACTGAATGATTTCCCTATCTCTAAATGATTTTTTATCCCGGTTGATTAATTTTGATAATGACACGTCATTATGCTGTTCGGTAAAAAAGTTCTCTCCATCTATGGTGACCCTGTCAGACATCTCACCCACAGGAATGTCACTAGATTTAACATTGTCAGTCATGTGTGGATTAGGAAAGTTGACTACATTCTCTTCCCTTTGTATAATTTTTACTTCCTGAGTATTAATTAAGCAGTTATCTGTACTACTAATTGATGACTGATTATGGAGTTTTTCCTCCTTAGCCTGAGCCCTTGTCACAGCATTACAGTTTCTAGTAGGATCATTAAGTTTTTTCCATTTATCCAATTCCATGGGATCACACTCTATTACGCCCTCAATATTGCCCACTAAAACGTCATAAGTTGGTTTCTCGATGACTAATGCTTCAACTAGCCCTGTGTAAAATGGACTTCTAAGATTAATGGTGGCTATGGGTAACTCATGTACCGTCCCATCAAATGACGCACATAGACCCATTCTTCCCGTGAATTCACTATCTTTCACCAATGATCTACGGACACACACGCACGTTGCCCCAGTGTCACGTAGCACCTTCACAGGTACATCACCAACGAACCCAGGGTAAAAATGTAAACCATTACCTCCCCCTGAACTAACATTGCCTGTTGTACCCTATCTCTTTGTCTCTGTCTGGTCTTGTCCATGGTTCTGGTCTGTTGTCCTTTTCTCCCCTGACTATTTCCCCGGGACCAAGTGCAGTTCCTAGCATAATGTCCTCTGGCGTTACACAGATAACATAAACTATCACTACCTCCATTTCCCCTTTTGCAGTCTCGCGATCTATGTCCGGCTCTCCCACATGAGAAACATAATTTGTCCCCGTCATGTCGGTCACTGGATCTATTCCTGTTCCCAGGACTTAAGCTACGGCCACGGTTAGGATATGGTACAGCTTTAGCAAAGCACAGCACATCCTGGTTATGGTCTGGTTCTAACTTAGATATGGGTTTTTCTGGATGTGCAGACTTATACTTTCTCAATAAATCAGTGACATCTTCTAAAGTTTTTGGCCCTTTTTCTTTCAAGAATGCCACTAAATCTTTATGGCACACATTAATTGCCCTATCTACTAAAATCAGTTCCCTTAAATCATGGTACTCTTGTTTCGCCCCAGACAGAGCCACCCATCTATCAAAAAACAAACTAAGGTTGGTGATAAATAAATTGGGGTCTTCCTCTCGTGATGGGCGAATATTATTAAATTTTTCCCTGTAACCATCACATGTGTTACCATAAATCTTCATTAATGATTCTTTCACAACATCATAATTTTTTATTTCATTTTCATTTAGTTTCAAGCATACATCCAGAGCTTTGCCTCTTATGAATCCTAAAATTGACGCGGCCCATGTATTCTTCGGCATACCCGCGCTAGTAGCTAGCATTTCAAACCTAGACAAGTATGTGTCCATACTGTCAACGCCCTCTGTAAAATAAGGTAATTTAAGTGATGTGGTCACTCTATCACCTGCTCCGTTAACTCCGGGGTTAGCTAACTGTCTATTGTTCTCAGACTCTAAGCTCGCCCTTTCGTTCGCGATTTCTTCCTTCCTCATATCCCGTTCTGCGGCTCTTTCTTCCCTCTCTCTCTGTTCCTTTTCCTTTCTTTCTTCCCTCTCTCTCTGTTCCTTTTCCTTTCTTTCTTCCCTCTCTCTCTGTTTTTCTTCCATCTCTTTCTTTTCCACCCTTTCTCTCTCGACAGATACCCAGGTTTGTAACTCTTGGCCTGTAAGGCCAAGTGCTTTACCAGCTTCAACAATATTTAAAATTGATGACATGGCAGTAACCAAACCCAATTATAACTAATAAATGAAGATGTTTGATACTATATATCATACACAAAAAATATTCTATTATGTCATCAACATACAAGTAATAACTAAATAAATACAAAATTCCTTTTTAAAAAAATCAGCAAATTAAATGTTTTGGCTGCTCAGGGTGGACCCTATTTTAACCTCTACTGTATTAAATACAGAATTCCACCAAGAACAACAAACAAATAATTACACCAGATTTCAATATTCTAGTAATAAATATATATACAAAAAATATGCCAACTTACATATAAAGAAATACACAATAGTAAATTTTGTTCCTTGACTTCGATGGTTGATCCTCGGTGATCCCGGTCCGCGATGTTCGATGTGGGGTTGACTAACACACGGGTTGATCCTTGGTGATCCCTGTCCGCGATGTTCGATGATCCCTTGTTGATCCTCGGTGATCCTATGGTGGGGGTCCTCTGACGATGAGGAGGTGATTCCCAGCCACACGGTAACGTCGGCCCCGTCAGTACACAGCAACTCTGGCCACTTTAAGCAGTAAAGTTGGCCACTTCAGCAGCAGTGGGGTTGGCCTCTTCAGCAAACAGCAAGGTTGGCCTCTTCAGCAAACGGCAAGGTTGGCCTCTTCAGCAAACAGTAGGGTTGGCCTCTTCAGTAGCAGCAAGGTAGGCCTCTTCAGCAAACGGCTAGGTTGGCCACCTCAGCAAACAGTAACGTTGGCCACTTCAGCAACAATAGGGTTGGCCACTTCAGCAAACAGTAACGTCGGCCACTTTGGCAAACAATAGGGTTGGCCACTTCAGCAAACAGTAACGTTGGCCACTTCAGCAAACAATAGGGTTGGCCACTTCAGCAAACAGTAACGTTGGCCACTTCAGCAAACAATAGGATTGGCCACTTCAGTAAACAGTAACGTTGGCCACTTCAGCAAACAGTAACGTTGGCCACTTCAGCAAACAATAGGGTTGGCCACTTCAGTAAACAGTAACGTTGGCCACTTCAGCAAACAGTAACGTTGGCCACTTCAGCAAACAATAGGGTTGGCCACTTCAACAAACAGTTTTCACGGCGCGCACCCAGAGTGGTGGCCGCCACGTAATTCACCGATGAATACTTAACCGGTAATTACAACGAGTCTTAATGTACTCACTCCGCTGCTCCTGAATCCAGCTAAGTCAGTCAGTTCGACGTCGGAGGTGCCAAATATATGTTACGTACTCCAAATAGTATTGAGTACTCCGTCGGAGGTGCCAAATATATGTTACGGATCCTTTTAATGATGATGCTTGTAGAGGGTGTAATAAATCAGACAACACAAATCACGAAGTTAACTCCAGTGAAGTAACATCAAACAATCATTTAATACTTGAACATGAACTGACATAAAGGTAGAATCAGGAGGAGTACAAAAGCAAACTGTAAATATGCATCCATCTACATAGATGCCCACAGCTAGACTAACTATAAAACAAAGCATGTGCTCCCAACTGTCGGTTAATATACGTCATTTGTACCAAATGACGTATACACTGAAGCTGCCAATATTTACACTCAAGATGGCGGAATGACGCCATGGATACTGCGGTGGGCGGAGCCTAGCGAATTGCGTCATCAAACTTAGACTATATTATTTCCCTTTCCCCATTGACTTTACCTTTTTGGTGATTGATTTGATCACCATTCGATCTCAACAGTAAATCACACCTGCATCCGAAATCACCTTTTATGATATATTTTTAATTCGCTTTCCAGATTTTATCGGATTAGTGTCCCCCGTAGTGTTTATCCCTTTTTTTTCTTTTACGTTTACACCAAACTTGACAAATTATATACGAACGAAGAGACGATCAATACATGCCACGTATATATCATGACGACACTTTTATTGTCTCTTGGTGGAGAATTGTCATCCCCCTCCCCCCAGACAAGTGTTACGGCGGTAGAAGTTTGCTGGAAGGGTAGATAGACATCTGTGGGATGGAAGACTGCGTGTCTTTCGGAGTTAAAGCGTCGATGTTTTCAAAAGTGGTGATTTTTCGTAAAGTAGCACAATCTGGCCACATCGTCCCTCACAATCTGGCCACATCGTCCCTCACATCCGCGGCTCTCAAACATTTCCGCGACTAGACCCAAAAGGGTGCGAAAGTATGTCCTCACGTACCCATCAAACACACGTTCAGGGAAAAATGTACTTATTTCCATAATGGAATGTACTTATTTCCATAACGGAATGTACTTATTTCCATAACGGAATGTACTTATTTCCATAACGGAATGTACTTATTTCCATAATGGAATGTACTTATTTCCATAATGGAATGTACTTATTTCCATAACGGAATGTACTTATTTCCATAACGGAATGTACTTATTTCCTTAATGGAATGTACTTATTTCCATAATGGAATGTACTTATTTCCATAATGGAATGTACTTATTTCCATAATAAAAAAAAAGTAAAGTTCACTTAACCCAAACGGGCCATCGGGGCAAATGAAGTGTAGAATTCATCTGTTTCTATAACCTCGGCATACGTAGGGATTGTGTGGTTAGCACCAGGCTTGCGGAGCCGCCATATTTTTTTTCGGCTCCGGCTCCCACAAATTTTGACGGCTCCGGCTCCCTATTAAGATAGTATCACACGAGACAAAAAATTGTTTAATTGCTCCACGCTAACATCCCGCTGATAAAAAGTTATGCAAATTTGCCGCGTTCACCCCCAGAGTCAGGAACTTGAAAAATATACGCATTGTCGGTTTTACTAAAGACAAACCATTTCAGTGCATCCACAAACGTATCATTATTTTCGATGGAGGTTTCACTAGACGCCATTTTCATAAGTACTAAAAAGTTATTTCAATGATCAAATTAGCAAATAGTAAAATGATATATTATTTAAAATATTTTAAAGACTTCAGTATTTATATTTATTATTGATTAATTCGAAGTGACTATTCGGACCCGGGCAGGCCCGTAGCCGGAATTATTGCATTGGGGGGGGGGAGAATTTTTTTTCGGCGGGGGGGGGAGCGTCCGAAGAACTGATTCTGGGGTACAGCGGCGGATCTAGACAACTTTGACGGGGGCAAAACTTTGACCCCGGGGGGCGGGGCGAAACTGTTTTCAGTGTTGAAAATTGGTCTTTGAACAAAAAATATTTCGATAATTTAATGATGCATTACCTAAACTTGCGATAACCGGAGGTGGGGGGATATGCCCCCCGGCCTCTCCCCATAATTCCGCCCCTGGTGGGGTAGAAGAAATGTTTGGGGGGGGGCGAAGATGGAGGTGCGAAGCGCCGAAAGCTTGCGAACGGAGAGGAGGGGTTTTGGGAGGGGACCTCAGTGAATCCCTTCCCCAAGAAATTTTTTGCAGTTCCATATCTGGAATGGTGCATTTTAGTACCGATTGTTTAGCTATTAATTAGAAATATATAATTTTAACTACGTTTCAATAGTGCATGCATGTTGCAGTTTTGTTAAAAATAATTTAAATAGTAAAGAGTTTTAATGACAAAAATTTATTGAGGCTGAGCAATTTCTGATTCCTGTTATAAATATATTGACCATTTGTTCTGCTACACAATTGTTACATAATAGATACCTGATTTATATCATTATACTGTTGGTTAAACGTACAACCCGGGAAGAACGACAAAGATGCACGAATATAGCTTAGCTATTTGTGTGATATTTCTTATAAAATATTGAAAACAAAGAACAGATCTATCAACAACAAATGACCAGTCGCAATTATTCAATTTAAAATAAAATTAATTCTGCTAAAAAGTAAATTTGCAAAATAAATAACATCACTCAGAAATCACGGAGTTTGTACTTTATTATTTTATTATACATATGTATAAAAGTGAAGTCAGAAGTCAATATTATTTTATTAACTTAAATAAGTTGCTAGTTGTCCTCAGAAGATATCAATATATAAAACTATTACAAGGTTACGAAAAGGGCCCACCGACAGACATTTCGGGTCCCTGGGCAGGGGTGAAACGGGCCCCCGTGCTGATATTAATATTTTCAAAAGTTGATTGGCCAGCTCAGTCCGGGCCCCTAAAACAAAATTGAACAAAATGATTGATGTTTTATAGCCGTTATTATTAAAATTTTGTCAAAAAGCTCAAATCATGCACGGGGGGGGGGGGCTCAGGTCATGAACGGGGGGGGGGGGTCAGCCCTTTAGCCCCCTCTGGCTACGGGCCTGGACCCGGGTACCAATAAACTCCGATTTTTATCCGGACCCCGTTCCAATAAAGTCTGATTGTTATTCGGACCCGTGGCAAATATGCACTTAGCATAGCTATACATAAACTTTATTATTGTTTTTTGTTTATTTTTTTATAATTGTTTGAATTGTATGATGTAATCGTTACTCAGTGTCTAGGGTTTCACTAAGCGGACTCATTATTATTATTTTTTCGGGTTCCGTCTAATAAAGTTTAAATATAGCTAAGCTTATTGCATATTTGCCACGGGTCCGAATAACAATCGAATTTTATTGGGACCCGGGTCCGAATAGCCACAGCCTTATAAATTTATCTGCTCTGTTTCAGATATTCTGTTTATAATAAAATTGTTAAATACAGAAAGCTACCATTTTGTTTTTAGTCTATTACAAATTGTAGGAGGCAAACAATCAAACAAATTTGTAATTTTAAAGCTAAAAAAAAAATTCTGCTGTAAAAAAAAACATTTGGGAGCCGTGGAGCCGCCAGATTTTTTCGGCTCCGGCTCCGGCTCCAGCAAAAAGTAGCGGCTCCCGGCTCCTCGGCTCCGGCTCCGGCTCCGCAAGCCTGGTTAGCACAACGCCCGGCCGCCTTTACTTCCCCAACTTAAGGTCAGGTACCCGTCTCCTCATTTCCGTAATGGAATGTACTTTTTTTTTTCTTATGAGATAGTTGGTCATGTGGTTTGTAGATGAGCCTCTTATCAAACTGGCGACCTTCTTCAAACTCTAGGTTGTTTTAAACGGAAGTTATACGTCGCTGCGCATCCCTTGCTTAGTCTTTCTTCACCGTACCCCTCGGGGAACGTATTCCACCGGTTGAGACACCGTCAGAGTCGTAGAGAGGGGTGGGCAGGGGGGAGAGGCATCTTGCTCGGGCGCTACTCACAAAGGGCGCCAATTGGTATATTTTTACATAAAATATTATATGGTTTTCGAAAGGAGGGGAGGGATAGCTAAAAAGGTATTGTGCCCCGGGCGCGAATTAAGCTCGCTACGGCACTGCACATCGTATCTTTTTTTTTTTGACTAGCTAAGATAAAAAAGTATGATTAGTTACAATACCTTTGATTGAATGAATATTTTTCCTAAAATGGGATTTGGTGGAAAGGGTGAAGTCTATCCATCAAAACAATTTTTTTTCGGCTGCTAATTCTAGATATGTTTTTTTTTAGTTCTATGAGTTTGTTCCATTTCTACCTTTCCTTTACACCCCCCCCCCCTTCCTCCTATTGTACTGATATTCATCTGACCTGACATTTGAGTTTTTCCTTTTTGCTTGTCGACGCCATTTCTCTATGCGCCAAAGGCTCTCTGTGTGCACCAGTAATACACATGTCAGTTGTGTAGTGGTAATTTTTCCGTCAGTTTTATTCGGGAGGGAGGAAGGTGTGTGCAAAAAAAAAAGAAAATTCCAGAAATAAACAAATAAACAATAGCTTGTAGAACAACGGCGATGTAATGTTAAGTCACTCTAGTTACAAGGGGAGAGAAATATGGCGCAGACCAACTTGTTGTACTTCGCTTTCTGAATTCCTTCCCCTTTTCTATTTACCGAATCCATATGACGTAAATGTCATATGGCATTTGAAACATCAAATGAAATGATTATTAAAAGTTTGACACGACATGTTAGATTGAAATATAGGAAAAAAGTTTAGTGATAAACTTGCAAAAGAAAATAAGAAATAATTTCATTCTTTTTTTTTAAACCTTTTTTGTTTTGATTATTTTATCTTCTGCTACTTCTGCTGGCTATGCGTAAAGTCCCTGTAAGGATGAGATGAAATCCCTTTGATCCTATAAACCACTAATGGGACGGTTTTATGGTGCCCTTCTTTCATCCCCACCATATCCAATAGTGCAATGGCCATGGAGGCACCACGGGAGATATATCGGGAACTTGAGCCAAGACCTGAAAAATTTCCTTGGTCCTCACCGGAGATCGAACCAGGTACCTTCAGGTCGACAGTCGAGCGCGTTACCGCACGACCATCCGTCCCCTATCTGCTGGCTATAACCACGGCCATCTTGGAACTATTTATACAGTTCAAGATGGCGTGCCAAAACACTCCAGTCTGGATTACTCAAAACAGCGGCGGTTAGTGTGCTGTGAGCTTTGTGTCGGTGATAATCGAATTCTGTCGGTAAATAGAATGTCCGTCTTTATGTTTAGTCATAGATGTTTTATTGGCTCCTCATTAAGTGACGAAGTGTTTGCCTCTCTTGATTATGCACACTTAAATTAATGACACAGTTCCGAGGCGCGAGCCTTTTGGTTTTGAAAACATCCACCTTTCAGTGTGATTCAAGGTTATTACGGGAATTCCACCCCTCGTCTTGTCCGAGCATCTGCGCCCATCTGCTACAGAAATGTACTCGAGACTGTCTTAGTATCACGGTTCTGAACTGGTGGTACTTGTTCCCCACGCTTATGTAAGGGTACGCAGAGACATATATACTTTTTCGTTTTAAAACAACCAAAGAATTTTGAAGAACTTACGGGTGAGGAGTACCACAGAACATACTTTCGCAACCTTTAGGGTACAGTTGCGAAAGAACCGCGTCATTTTAAAGAGAACGCGACTTTGTTCTTTTTTTTTTTGGTTCTTCGAGCAATGCCATACTCTTTATTACGACTTCCGGTAAGTAAATAGTGCACCAATTTACTCCTGTATCACATGCCGCTTCTTGACTGTTGCAGGTTATTTTTATCTAGTTTTGAAACGAGCGACATGCGTTTGCATGAAGAGCAACCCCACTTTCTCTCTCTCTCTCTCTCATGTACGCCATTCTGCAGCATTGAAGTAGTTTAACTCTGCCCTTATTATAATGACGCCATATAAATAATATATGTCGTCGTCAAAGGGATTTGAAACCTTTGACAGTCGGAATGATGTCCACACCGCCATCTGTGCTATCCAAAAACCGCCGGAACTCAATTAAGAAACCATTCGAAACCCAGCCAGATTATTAACATTGAATAGAGGTGTCAAATCTACTGCTATTTTTAGATTTTATGCGTTTTTTTTTTTAGATTAATCAATATAATTTCTTGAACCCATCACAAACTAGCCCACCCGCCAGTGAGTTCAAAACTCCCGCCGATGTACCAATAAACACCGCCCAAACTCGCGGAAACTATCTACAATGATGTAAGGGGAAATAACCGCAGAGTTCCCCCGTAATATAACACATGGACAGAGAAGGGAATACATTTCTTAGCCTGATAATAATAATAAAAAATGTCTTGTAAACTTTTATTTTATGTTATAATTTTGTTTTTGTTTAGATATTGATACATTTTGAGTTGTTTCTAGTCATAACGGATTATTTATTTATCATCTGCTTCATTGGAATAAAAAGAAAAAAAAAACAAACAATTATGATATAAATTTAATTATATCAGACGTAAAGAATTCACTAAGTTGTGATTGGGTTTGCTATAAGCCTGATCTTAGTGCTGCAGTTGTTGGGGATTAATTGTACCCCTCCCCCACGGACATGGCGGTGGTGGGGGATGGAACAATGCAACCCACTCAAGGATTAGAAGTTTCAAAACATATAAATATTTAAATGGACTTAAAGTAATAAGAAAGTGATACGATACCGACTCGCTGGACCTTTTCCCTTGCAAATCTGATTTAGGTAGAACTTTTTTCATTGTTTACAGTTTATTTACGAACAAATGACACAAAGTCAATCAACTAATCGAAGTTGATCAATCTTCATAACATTGCGACGGAGCTGTTGATTAAGTAAGGTTCGAATCTCTTACTCATGTTTATTGCCAGTGATTACCCCCCACCCCCCCCCCCCGGGCCAAACACACCCCACCTACTGTTTATAAAATGCAGCCACATAATTTCAGCACTCCTCCACCCCTCCCCCTAACATCCCGCGGGGTTAATAGAGTAATATTTCACAGCACATTGATTGCCATTTTCAAGACTGGATCAAAATGAAAAATATCGCTGGCCACTGTGTCAATAACAGAACCCTTTATCAACACCCTCCCCATCACCATATCCCACACTGGCGCTACTTCTCAACTTGTTTATTTACGGTAACCCCACTTTCACTCTCCTTGTTTACATCAGGTATATAATTATAGAACAGTGATCTCATAGTACTATTTGTCCTATTTCACCTTTCATGATGTTTAAAAAAAAAAATTCCAATTTTTCGTTTCCTAGCTTATCTTCCATATGTGAAGTGTTTTAACCCATGCTAGGCAGCCCACATTTTGGGTTGTTTTAAGCCAGGCTAGGGAGCCCATATTTAGAGTTATGTTACTAAAGCTCTGAACGCACCATGCAGTATATTTAAGTTCACATAGCCCTCATGAACACTGATGAACACTGCAAAACAAACGTTTATACGACTAGCAGAATGGTTAATTTTCATACATGTATATATACACATCTTTGCACGAAGCGTTTTAAGCCATTTAAGCTTAGGGTTTGACTCATCTGGGTATAAACGCCGTATATATATATATATATATATATATATATATATATATATATATATATATATATATATATATACAGCCCCCCCCCCAAATTAATTCTAAAAATCAAATTTTATTATAAAATATACTTCTTTATCATTGTGTTCCAATTTTTTCTTATATAAAACTCTACGCACAGCCCCCCCCCCCAAAACAAAATCCTGGCTACGGCCTTGTATATATATATATATATATATATATATATATATATAGAGAGAGAGAGAGAGAGAGAGAGAGAAAGAGAGAGAGAGAGAGAGAGAGAGAGAGAGAGAGAGAGAGAGAAAGAGAGAGAGAGAGAGAGAGAGAGAGAGAGAGAGAGAGAGAGATGTATGTGTCATTGTGGCGTTAAGTATTTAATATTTATCTATGTATAGCAGGCTCGCCAGGTAATTTAACTTAATTACCAAATCTTTGACTCTACTCACTGGTATAGGTACTAGCATATAACAACACAACTCTTAGGCGTGTACTTTACAACACTTATTTAATGTGCTACGATAATATTTTACAAGTCTACAATCCAAGTCTACTCTAAGTATAATATATCCTATAAACTTCCCTAAGTCTACTGGGCCGCCCTCCGTCTTAAGTATGCGGTGCCGACTCCCCACTCTCTCTGTGGGCCGCCCTTCTCTCGAGATACATTCTCCGTTCACTTTATAAAGGGTGGCGGGGTGCGAGTGGGACAGTAGATAATCCGTGTGCCAAGGGGGGGGGGGACTTAGTCCGTGCGTGGGCGGGGAGGTGGGACATCTAGCATGAGTCATTAGGGTACGGGGAACAGTAGGTAATCCGTGTGCAAAGGCAGCGAGAGCTGATAGAAACAACTTTCAAATGGCGTCGCCACTGGCGGGAGGTGCGATTGGGACAGTTGATACTAGTATGGAAGGGGTTAAGTTTGACAGTAGCGTTTTACCTTCGGAGGAGGTGTGTGGCGTGGGCCAGCACTGAGGGGGTTAAGTTTGACCCGTTACATGGGGGGGGGGAGGTGCGGTGAATTCTTGACGTAACATATCCATGGCCTTGCGTTACATTCCATGGTCTACTGATGAGAAGCGAGAGGGTCCGTATTGGCGGGGTAAATTTAAATTGGCAGTGGAGGTGGAAACGGGGAGGGGAGGGTAAATTCTAGATGTAGGTCAACTGATGGGTCACTCGCTACTGGCGGGAGGTGCGTGTGCAAAAGGAGGGGGGGTGAATTCTTAACGTAACAGTCATATTACCAAAGCTTATTAATCAAAATCGCGTTCGGATCGCCATATTTCTATCCCTGTAGAAAAAAAAACCCAAGGTTTCAGAAAAAAAAAACATTGATACCCCGAGATTTATGATACGAGACTCTTACAGCCAATGGGTGCCACACTCTGTGGTTGTTTACGTGAACCAACACACACACACACACAATAAATACACACACACAAAAATACACACACACACACACACTCAAAACCCAGCAGCCGTAAATCCTGAATTATTGATATGTGATAAATAGTTGTTTTATCGATGTGTTAGGCTTTTGGTGAGTGGGTGGGTGGTGCCGTGACGCACTCGGCCTTAGCGCGGGAGAAAGGAGCCCAATCAGCTGTAGCCCCCCCCCCCCATCCCCATGGTCTCACTCCAAACACACCCCCACCTTGGTTTTTGCTGTTTTTGTTTTTTTTTTTTTCCGTCGTTAAGATGAATGTGAGAAAACACTCTCCGTATGGAAGTTAACAAACGGGCCGGCAAATGTTGACGGAACTGCCACAATGGGTGGAACCATCGAACTGACCAATACATCACTGCCCGCTGTCACTGGAGGAAAAGGGTGCGGCATTCATAGATTATGTCATAACACAATGCCCAGAGGGGGGTTGTCAAGGGGTGGGTTAGGATGGGGGGGGGATAGGGTACATTGCCAGAGGTGCAGAACTAATGTGGAGGGGGACAACTCTGGTCGTGCCTGTGGTACTTCAGTGAAGTGGTCTCCCATCCCATGGTGCTCTAATGGAGTGGTGCCCATCCCATGGTACTCTAATGGAGTGGACCCCATCCCATGGTACTCTAATGGAGTGGACCCCATCCCATGGTACTCTAATGGAGTGGACCCCATCCCATGGTACTCTAATGGAGTGGACCCCATCCCATGGTACTCTAATGGAGTGGACCCCATCCCATGGTACTCTAATGGAGTGGACCTCATCCCATGGTACTCTAATGGAGTGGACCCCATCCCATGGTACTCTAATGGAATGGTCCCTATCCCATGGTACTCAAGTACAGTGATCTCCATTCCGTGGTACGTAGTTCCCCATTTGATTGTGACTAAAGAAAAGGTTCAGGATCACAATCAGCAATCTATCTATCTATCTATCTATCTATCCACACCAACCATCAAACAAATCTACCAATCATTCAAATTTAATGTCAGTCTGTCAATTTATCATCTATCTATCGATCTATCTATCTATCCAATCTATTCCTGTCTATCTGTTCATTCGTCCGTCCGTCTGTCTCTCCGAGTATTAATATGACTATCATTTTGTCAACCATAACATTACTTGTCGTGCCTAATTCGGGGAAACAAAGCCTCCCCCCCCCCCATTTTTTTAAACCCCCCCCTACCCCGCCCCCACTATTGTTTCACCCGCCTAACGTTAAGCCTTCATTTATACTGGCCCATGGTTCATAACTAATTGGTCAGTTTACAAAACAGAAACAGTTTGCGATAGGGTGGTGGTGTGTGTTTAGTCCCCGTAGCGTGTTGATTTATTTCACCACTAGAATGACCAACTGTTATCCCCCCCCCCCCCACCGTTGACTGCCGGCAAGGCCCACTAAGTCACGAGTACCAAGATAACACTGTAACCCGATACGTAAACAATGTTTAATACTGAACCCGTGCCATTCTCAGCCAATGATTTTTTTAATTTTTGTTTTCAAAGGCTTAAAGCTCAGATTTCAAAGCTGTTATGTCTAGTGCAGATTTGGTGCAAACTTTGGCCGCGGGCCAAGATATGCCCGCCATGCTGTTTGAAAAGGACCACACCCTTCTTCGTTTTTTTTTTTACCTATATCTCGATCAGTCATTTGAAAATTAAAGCCCATGGGTCAAGCACGGCACGTTTAACTGTTTGATCCGCCCCATGGCCTACACTTTTATTGTATGATGTTTACATTCAACTTATAATACTTTTTTTAGGATCGCTGCCCCAATCTGCTCTTTCTCTCTTTGAACTCTCTCAGTAATCTGCGGGCTGGGACTTAGTCTCTTAGAGCCCGTGAGATCAGACTTGCTGTGTCTCTCAACATCTGGAAATTGCCATAAAAGCCCAATGGCCAGCAAGCTTCCGGACTGGTCCACCCTGTCGTCCGCCAGACCGGGACACTCTAAAAGCAAATGATCTACGGTTTAATGGTCTTTAATCTTCTCTTTATCCGGATCTACTGTCCAACTGAACCCATCGTGGCCCAAAATTCAAAAAGTCTCCGCGCCCTTGAGTTAGACTGTCTGGGGAATCATTATCTTTCAAATTGTTAGGGCCTTGCACTAAATAAGCCTGTGTTCGGCACGAAGTCAGGGCTCCCTGTTAATAAAACGGGCGTTGTACTTGTTTACCCAGCGTCTTTTCTAAACCTTTCGTCGTTATTTCAGTACTGCAGGATAGGTTGTCGCCGCTTGAGTGCATAAGCGCATGCGATTTTCCGGAATGTGGTTTGGCTTATTTGAAGAGGCAAGGACGAGGCGTGAGTGTCCCCGGTCATAGACAAATTTATAGATAGCACTTTTTTATGGTTATGTGTTTATTGAATATAGTAGCACATATACTTATATATGTATATGTTGTTAGCCAAATTTTGTATATAAATTTATTCTGTTTCTATCTATGTATAAAGTAGAAAAAAACATCAATACAATTTTCTTTAAGAGTTATGACCGGCAACACTCACGCCTCGTCCCTGTTTAAAATTAAGGGGACTACCAACCAAACACCCCTTTAGTTAATGATGTATGAATGTTGGTTATTACTAATACAAATTGTGGTTTAATTAATTCTTGTTTTCTGTTTCATTCACAGAGCCGCCTGTTCAGAAGAGAACGAATTATTAAATGCCACATCTATCAAGGTGAGAAATCAATCGTATTAAAAAAAAGCCAGTTGAATAATGTGTAAATTCTTATGATCACATCCTAGACAAATCAATTTGTGACATTTTCGATCGCATTCTAGATAACGACTGGGCAAACTAAAAAGGCCTTCAATACAAATACGACCCATTGGGCTGTTTGTTCTGGTCCGCGCATGTAATGTTAAGTGCATTGAATGTATGATAGTACACATAAATACTCCATCTATTTACTTGTTCCTGACTCCTGTCAAATTGTGGCGTTCATTTCCTTCGATTCCTTTAACCCAATACTTACTGTCTCAACACTAACAATAACATAAATCGTATGATAAAGCGGGTTTGAAGATCAATAAATATGTATTGACTTATCTAAACTGTTAATTCCCCTGACGAATTTATCAGTTTTTATACTTTGGTTCATTGTTTTGCTTTTGGTCTGACCAGATCAGCAGTTCGTCGTCAAAACACGCAACAACCTTCAATTTGTTATTGGTGTGAAAATATTTGGTATCTCTGGCTTAAAGTTGACAATTTATATTCACCAAATTGTCTCTTTTTATCTTATCTACCATCTACTTATGTTCTTTCAAATGATGTTGATTGTCCATCTTCCCCATCGCAGTCCTATATTCAAATCACTAGCCTATATTCACATGATGTACCTATATTCACATCACTGACCTACATTCACATCACTTACCTACATTCACATCACTAGCCTATATTCACATGATTTACCTATATTCACATCAATGGCCTATATTCACATCAATGGCCTATATTCACAACAATGGCCTATATTCGCATCACTAGCCTATATTCACATTATTTACATACATTCACAGATGACAGATGCGCCGTTCGGCAGGTCGGAGTCTGACGACGACATAGTTGAGGACTACGATGACTCCGTCTCGTTCAAGACTCCTTGCTGCAAAGGCCGGACTCCCCTGGAGACACTCCTCTTGGTCCTGCTGGTCATCTCGGTTGTGGTCATCATCGGTCTGGCCGTCGGACTCACCAGACCTCAGATTGTGCCTGGTATAGGATTTTCTTTTTGTTTCCTTTTTATTATTTACAATAGTTTTTTTTTTTAATGTGCTTTTTCACTCTTATCAATTGCAACGAATTGACATGGTCGGCACCGTCTAAGGTTCTAATTAGTGTGGCATGGTGGCGCTTCGGTGTAAGTGAGCCGGGTCTGCATGTTGTGGGTTTTACGGGCTCAACTTCACTGCGTGTCCACGCACCTACCTATGCACGGTCGGGTGTGGTGGTGGTGGTGGTGTTCCTGTAGTCTGATTCTGCATGATGCGGATTTCTGGTTGAGCTTTCAGTGTATCCTTTCACCTGCCTATATCTCCGTGGTGCCTACATATCCATTGCACTATGATGTGGTTGAAAAGGAGGCCGGGGAGGGAGGGGGCGGCACTGCGAAATGACGTCACATTAAAGTTTTATGGGATTTAGGAAATGGACATTTCATCAGATTTAAGGGACATAAAAAAATTATGATAATAATAAAGAGCTGAATCAAAGACATGTGCTCACATTTCTTTATTAAGAATAAATGTGGGGGTCTGTTTTTCACATAGTGGTGTTTAGTTAGTTTTGGGCTCAAATTGTCGCATCCGACATGTATCTAAGAATGTCACGACGCGTGGAACTGATATCAAAATAGACGGTGTGTGTGTGTATGGGGAAGGGGGAGTGGGTATGGGGGGGATATTTTTTGGGTCGCAAAACGTAGAGGATATGTAGATGTCACCAGCATTATTTGGTCATCCTGTTTCCATTTTCTGCAGACACACACACACACACACACACACGGTCCGTCATGGTCCCCCCCCCACCCCCTGTATCGCGTGTAAGGACTGACTTTGGCATGTTTTGTCGAAATCACGATGAAGGCGGGCCGTCTCTTCCAGTAGTCGGGAGGTTTGGGGGGAGGGGGGGAGGTTAGGGGAAAAG
The DNA here is from genome assembly GCA_021962125.1 of Bulinus truncatus. NCBI lineage: Eukaryota > Metazoa > Mollusca > Gastropoda > Planorbidae > Bulinus > Bulinus truncatus. The sequence continues at coordinate 381,304 of JAGDYQ010000222.1, forward strand.
GGTCGGGGTGGGGTGGGGGGGGGGGGTGGAAGGTGATTCTTATTCTGCCAACTACAGGGGAACTGAACTAAAACTGCAGCGGAAATGATCAATAGAAGGGCAGCCTACTGATGATGTTGGTTTTTTTTAACTTCTGTTTTTTTTTTGCCTGGGAGATGATGGTCCCCGGGGGTGGGGGTGAGGGATGAGGATAAACAACTGGATACAGCATCACCCAGAAAATTAAAATGGAACTGAACGTTAACTGTCGGAACTGTTTTTGAAAGTTACACACTGACTCACCACACGAAAACACCCACACACACGCAATGGATGAAAAAAACAAATTTGTTTTGTTTCACGGTGTCATGTCCAGCACAGTCATCGTTGAACGGTCCGGTCTTGTTATTTATTTAACTTCATGTGAATTGGACGCGATGCTTACACACCCACATTGGCATTTTTTTTTTAAAAACAGACCGGGTATATAAATGCTACAAATTCTTCTCTGAAATTCTAAGACTTCAGGATTAAATTGGCGCAGCCCAAGTTGCAATGTTGTATTGTCTTGTGTTGTACCTTAGCAAACAAACCTTTTCGCGTTTCATTTATAGTCATGGACAAGAAGAGGACCAGCGCATTCATTGTTCAGAAGAAAAGAATTTAATTCTTAGTGTGTGCGAATATTGTTGTGCTTTCATTTTTTGTCACATCACACTGATTGTCTTGTTTATCATATTTTGAAAACATTGTGAATCCGTCAATTTTCTTTCCTGAGCTTTTCAAATTTTTTTCTATTTCTTCGTCAATTTAAAAAAAATAAAAAACAATTTTTAATTATTTTATTATATTTTTAATATTGTTAAAAAGATCAGAGCTTCAATGTGATATTGTAGCCATATTTCTCGGACGTGTGGCCGAGTTGTGCAAATGCTCGACTGTCGACCTGGGAGTCCCTGGTTCGATCCTCGGTGAGGCCCAAGGGATTTTTTACCAGGTCCTAGTGAAAGTTAGTTTAAGTCACACAAGTCCCACCCAGCTTTAAATGGGTACCTGACTTAAGTTGGGGGAAGTAAAGGCGGCTGGGCGTTGCGCTGACCGCCCAATCCCTCCATATGCCGTGGTTAGTGAAACAGATGAATTCTACACTTCGTCTGCCCCGATGGCCCTTTAGGGTTAACTGAACTTTACTTTAAGTTTACTTTCTCATCCAGTTCCTTTTTTTTTCTTTTTCACAAACTTTTTTTTTTACAGCTTGACAACTTAAATGGCTTAGCGGCTAGCTCATTCGCATAACCGCTGTTCGGCTCAAGCTTAATACCTGTGCCCTTCTTTTAAAAGTATTTATATACTGAATGATTTTGAAAGTGACGGGTCGTCACAAGTTTGCTCTACCCATGTCACCGCACGGTCAGGCCGTGGTGACTCTAATAAAGACCAGTAATCTAATCCTTTAGAAATATTTTGGTTTACCCCATTAAATCTAAATGAATAATAGCGGTGTGGGTTCTGCGTTAAATCGAAACTTAAGAATTAATACAACAGTATTGCAGTTTAAAATCGCAAACGTAAACAACAGTAATAAAAATCATGAAAAAATCGGATCTGTCCGAAACCAAAAATAACCTAGCCTACTGATCAAACCTAAGGGAATATAACTCCATGCAAAGGTTTTGCAGTGTACACTGTACAGTCAGTATGAAATAATGCTAGTCCATGAAATGTATCGTGTGGTGATCATATTTAATAGGTTGTAGTCAGTGTTTGATCAGTACCAGAGCTTGACATTAGATTGATAGTTTTAATGAACAGTGCATACAGTCGAGGCAACAAAAAATACGTATCTCATTTCATTTGGGCCAGTTAATCGTTACCAATGCCCGTGACTTATTCTTTGCTGTTTCTCTTGTTGCTGATGACCCGTGGTCACTGCTACCCGACACCCCAACCGAAATGTCTGTACAGCGAGTCAACGCCTTTTACTTACAGTAAGTCTGTTTATTTGTGTAGCTCATTACAGTAAGTGTAACAATCTTGCATAGTTACTTGCAGTAAGTACTACCACTTTGTGTAATTACTTGCAGTAAGTGTAACAATCTTGCCATACAACATGCTGTAAGTATGACTATCTTGTGTATTTACTTGAAATAAGTGTAACCGACTTTTGTAGTTACTCGCAGTAAGTTTAACAATATTAGATAGTTACTTCAAGTAAGTGTTACGATTTTAGGTTTTTATTTGCAGTAAGTGTAAAAGTCTTGTATAGTTACTTGCAGTAATTGTGACCATTTGGTATTGTGACTAGCAGCAAGTGTAAATGTCTATTGCGGTTACTTGCAGTAAGTATAATTACCTTGTTTAGGTATAGATAGTAGGCGTAGCCGCTGGTGCAGTAAATATAAACTATCTGGTGTAGTTATTTGCAGTAAGCGTGCTGCAAGTGTTTTTATTGTCAGAATACATTGGAAGGGAGTTGGATCGGAAAAGCCATTCAGTTCATGTGTGTTTGTCTGAAAATGAATATCTCAAAAAAAAATTTCTTCTCACTCATTATTTTCTTCATTATTTTTTTCAGTTCCATTACTAAATCCACTTTTATTATAATACAAATAATAATAATAATAAAGACGTAAGCCGTTCAAAGAATTTAACACAAAACATCTTTCAGCAGTTAATGTCTGTCAGAAAATTTCAATCAGATTTTTTTTCATGACAATGGCTTTCAACGTGAAACACGGCAAGATTACGTACATTGTCGAGTTCAGACGATAAAATAACGTGTTCAGAATTAGTGGATGGGTTTTTTTTTACCCTCCCTCGTGCGAATAGCAAACCTGCTTTCCATTTTATGCATGTGAATTATCTTTGCTTTTTTTCTGTCTTCAAGCTTATACGAAAAAAAAAAAAGAAATGAGTGCGTAACGAGCTCTTTAATAAAAATAAGTATTTGTTTTAACATGTGGAAAGATTATTTAATTTAAAAAAAAATTCTTACAAAGGGGGAAAAAATCATTTTTTAAACACTCGCGTGCAAATAAGAAAAGTCTACGCGTTTTTTTTTTATTGTTAAATCCTTCCTGGCATTATTGACATGAACAGGAAGAGTGGACAGAGCTTTTTTGAACCAGATTTTTTCACATTTTCTTTTTTTTTTAAATTTCAACATAAGAAGCATGGCTTAATGACGGAATTATGTAGCCAGGTGGCTAAAAGAGGAGAAAAAAGATTGTGCCTGGAGGAAAGCCCCCCTCCGCCCAAGGTTTCAGCCATATGTCCCTGATGACATGTCGTGTAATCTTAAACCTTCAAAGACAAGGACGTCTTTTATAATTAGGTTGCGATCGCTTGACGTTTAAGTACTTCAAATCTTATTATTATATAGATCTATCCTTCCTAGACTTTGAAATAAAAAAAAATCATCTCTGCAAAATATTTAATTCAACGGTCCTCAAGTTTTATCAATATCAATACTGAACAGTTTTTAAAAAAAAAATTTTGGCACTGGAGCGATCTTCTATGTTAAAATGGGTTGAGATGCTTTAGTTATTAAAGGGCATGTAACTCCTCGAGTGCGCTTCAACAAGTGAGAACATGATTTTTTTTTCTCAGAGTTGCGCCCCCCTTGTGTTAAATCCCGAGACATATTATATTGATGTACATTCAGGTCAAGCGAGATAACTTAAGTACATATAACTCCTTCTTGACATTTCCACACAACACTTTATCATGCAATAATTATCTCCCCTCACTTTACCCTTAAACTCCATATTCGATGTTTCCCACTGAAATTTTTTTCTTTATCTCATCTTGTGTGTTAAGTGATTTTGGGATGTTTGCAAAAACGAGTTGGTTATCTTCGCCCTGGATCGCACGTTGAAAGAAACTCACGTGTGATGATGACACGTCAAACACATAATATTTTTTTTTTGCTTGCTAGTTCTCTAGTCTAACTAATTTCAACCGATTGACAATCAATCTACGTGCAGGTAAGGTCATCTCCTTGGCGACCGCTGTAAACAATGCAAGAAAGAACAAAAACGACTCCTTTTGAATCCAATGCCACATTAGAGTTACTGTCTACGTGTATCCATTTTTAGAGGAATATCTATGTTTTGTTTTCTATGTGTTTGAAATTTCCCAGACTGACTAATTGATTAGTTTTTGTTGTAAAGTATCCAAGCGTTATTGTTGCAACATCACGCTGACAGTAAAGTAACGGGAGAAATAAGAAACGTGCAATGAAAAAGGTCAATATTAACCAAAGGTCAGCTATAGAAACATTGAACTATTACAACCACTGAATTCTGTCATGAAATAAACTGAATTAAAACAATAACTTTTGGTATACCATGTAACCAGTGGGTTGTTTTGATTCATACAGAATATAAAGCGCACTGTTATCAAAATGCCGGCTGGATATTTTAGTAAAAAATACTAATTATTTTGCCCTTCGGAACTTTCAACCCAGCATAGACAATAAAAAAGATACAATGCATTATGCATTTACACAAGGAGATGATGATTTTGTTACGAGGTCTTATATTTCTTCTATCGGAGAGTATTATAAAATATTTTGGCATGATATTTTATGAACTCTCCTTCCTGGACTGAGAGACATACCATGATCCACGGGGGTTGGGTCACAGGGGTTCTCTAGTCAGGAAAAAAACCCATTACTTGCGAGGGTGGTGGTACTGTGGTCAGTGAGGACTATCCGAGACCGCAGTATGCACAGCTGGCGGTGGTGACGGATGTGGTCGGCACATAACACCCTTCCACTCTGTCCCACTCATGCATACCTGCGCAGCCTGCCATTTCGGGCTGAGGGTACAGGCACTATACACCCTCCCCTCTGTCTGAGTGGCAGGAAAAACCCCTTTCCTCGCCATTCTGGCCGATCGGCACTACACACACCGTGCTGGTCTGGCCAGTTCGGGCAAGGATTAAAACCCATCTTTCTGCCATCCCTGCAGATGATAGCGGGCACACTCACCCCGCAGCTCTGTAGGGATTGTAGACGTGCATCAGCGCCGCCAACAATGCTGGTGTGGTAGGCACACTACACCCTACCATGCTGGCAATGGCGGTGTTAAAAAAAAAATCTTAAAAAAAGAATTAAAGTATCTTATTTAAAAAAAAATAAAAAAATAAAAAATAAGAAAAAAAAAATACTGCGAAGACTATCTTACATTAGATTTCTTATCAACTGAATCGTACGGTGGCTGGCTACGTTAGGGTTGAAGATGCTAATCTCTTAATTACAATATCGAAACCGTGACATCTCTTGAGACTGATCTGTGGTGGACATTTCTGCACCTCCCCCCCCCCCTCCTCCTTCTCCGTTTTGTTGCCGAGGCGGTAATCCTCACTGAGGCGAGATTACACAAGTTTTGTGACGTATTGCAACCAGAACACGGGTCACTCTGCACGACCAGCTTGGACTACTGAAGGTCTGAGAGTAACCGCCGTCTACATCACATCCAAGGTCTTTGAGTCACAGGTCTAAATAGTTCAAGATCCCCGTTGTCAGTGGGCCCCCCCCCGCCCTAAAGATATTCGTCTAGTAACAGTATCATATTATAAAAGGACCTGGCAGTAGTTGCGCGCGTGTGTGAGTATAATCAAAAGGGCCCCAGTTGTTGGAGATCGTCAGTGGCCCCAAGATTAGCTAGAGGCAATCCTGCATGAAGTCACTGGGTTTTGAACCCGGGACGTTTACCACGGCGTTTGAAACCTACCCCGAGACGCTGGTATATTGAATTCGATTCTATTTATCTCGCATACATTTTATAAACTCTAATCCTCTTTGTTTGGAGCCCAAAATAAACGCTTTGCTTTGTTTTTGTTTACAACACCAACCATCGCTATTTTACTCTTTGCTAATATTTTGGCTGTGTCTGGCTCTAGTTTAAAGATTTTTTTTTTACAATTCATGTTTTAACTGGAGCTGAATATTAGTAACTAAAACTAACCTTTAACCTCTAACCTTTCAACTTTTAATTCTGTTTGCGTTCCAAAATATCCATCTCTTTGCCATGTATTTTTTTTTAATAAAAGATCCTTCTTACTCTCTATAGTATTTCTCTGAGTTTAATGAGAGATGGCTATCTGTGGTCAGTTTCTGTGTCCATCTTTGTACTCATCTCTGACGGGAAATGAAGTAAAATGTCAGTTGTCCGGTGGTTAATGCTAATAATGTTTTTTTTTTTCTCTCTCTTCCTCATTTCAGTGACGCAGTACTGCCAGTCCCCGGCCTGTGTAAAAGCCGCCGGCTCTCTATTGTCCAGCGTGGACTGGTCAGTTGACCCCTGCGAAGACTTCTACCAGTTCGCCTGCGGCCATTGGCTCAAGACTCAGCCCATCCCGAGGGGTTACAGGCACTGGGACCGTTTCCAAGAGCTGAGCGGGCACAACTTGTACGTCCTGAGCAACCTTATAGGTGAGCAGTGTGGTGGTCAGAGGCGGGGTGACAGTGAGCAGTGTGGTGGTCAGAGGCGGGGCGACAGTGAGCAGTGTGATGGTCATTGGGTGATGACTGTGAGCAGTGTGGTGGTCATTGGGTGATGACTGTGAGCAGTGTGATGGTCATTGGGTGATGACTGTGAGCAGTGAGCCATTATAGGGTGATGACTGATGAGAGAATGGTGTCTAAGGGGATTTGAGAGTATAACTATGATAAGTCAAGCGAAGCTGGTTTGAGATTATATAGTACAAGTACTTAAATATTGGTTTGAGATTTAACAGTACAGGTACTTTAATGATATCTATAGTGGTTTTAGATTTAATAGTACATGTACAGTCAGTTTTTTTACATTATCTATCTATCTATCTATCTTTCTATCCATCCATCCATCCATACATCCATCCATCCATCCATCCATCCATCCATCCATCCATCCATCCATCCATCCATCCATCTATCTATCTATCTATCTATCTATCTATCTATCTATCTATCTATCTATCTATCTATCTATCTATCTATCTATCTATTCTGTCTGTCTGTCTTTATTGTTAGCCACATTAGACCAAATATGCCCAGATCAATCAGATATTACCTTTAAGCCCGTCGATTGTTTAGTTCAGTGAGGGGGGGAGGAGGACGAGGAGGAAGGGGTGGGGTGGGGAAATAGATAGGTCAGTCAGCTGCAACGTTAATTCCAGGCCAATGGGTATAACAATGTGTTTTATTTTAATTGTTAGAATCGGTGAAATGAATTTCTGAATTTGGATGACAATAAAATGTATCAGTTTAAATAACCGGCGAAATAAATCGGGTGAATGAACAATTGAAAGGCGCCTGTTGATTTAGATTGATTTTATGGCAGTTTTATCTGTTTATCATTCATGTATTTTTAGTCCCCCCCCCCCTTTGCTATTGGCTTAAAATGTTCTGATTGCTCTGGTATTGATATTTTTTGACTGTAAATGCCAGAAACGAATGCCTGTCGCCACTCGTCCGTACGCCCACCCATCGCGCGCTACTTAACGGGCCTGCGTGCCATAAGGCTTCATCCGTCAGGTAAGTACACTTAGTCCAGAATACCGCTGCCAGGTGATCGAGTGTCAGCAACCTGGACAGCAAGTCGTTGGGTTTTTTTTAATTCTATTTTGAACTTATCAGGTCGACGTGACATTTCAGCCATGACAACTTTCTCGAATGCTCCGGGTTACTCTGCATGACGTGCCGGTACTCTAAAACATTCTTACAACCTCCTCCCCCTTTCCCCCCACCACACACACACATTTTTTTTACATTCATATGCCGTTTGCTATTGTTGTGTGGTTTTTTTTTTTGACCTGCTTACTTGGTAATTTTTTTTATCTGGCAAGCTTTGTTGTATACATTCCCACGTGTAGGTGGTGTGATGTGAATCCAACATTTTGGCCAGATTTTCAGGCAAATGCAGGAGTAAACAAACATAGCTTGTTTGGCCACACACTTCAGCCAATTGACAAGATGTTATAATTTTTAATAACTGCAAGCACGATCTGTAGATAAATTACATAAAATAATTATCAAACAGTGACCCTCCCAATTTACGACATTAAAAAAGAAAAAAATAACAACATGGAAATCAGCGTAATTGCTCTACACGTGTATCAGGGCCGACCTTACGAATTGCAGGGGCCCAATTTAACGGGAGGCTTGCGAGGCCCCTCTTCTAATTTTTTAAAAGCCTGTGACAAGAGCCTTGACTGATAGTGATATGCTAAATTTAAATTGCGGGCCCAGTTTGCAGCAATCGGTCAAATCGGCCCAAGGCCGGCGCTGATGTGAACAACAAAAAAATCTGTCAGACACCAGAGCACAGGTGGGCAACTTTTTCTTTGAGTCGCGGACCACATTTGGATCCCACTTAGGCCAGTTGGCCTGACCAAGGGCTTATAAATGTATCGTTGACATGAACAGCTATAATTTACTTGTAAACTTTATAACACAAAAAGCTAGGGCTTCACTTTGAAACAAGTGTCGAGCAGTAAGCCGTATTAAACATAACGGCGGGTCGGTTTTTGGCCCGCCGGTCGTTATTTTCGCCAACAGCCCGTAAAGGAAGGACAAGCTAAATCTAATTAAATATTGATTAAGTAATTTATATACAATTTTGGCGGCCCACGTAAAATCAATGCGCAAGCCCCGCAGTCTGTCGCGACCCACACTTTCAGAACCACTGAAACAACGTAAGTATGTTCTCCGAAATAATTTGTTTACGGAAATCCCCGTTCCCCCCACCCCTTTCCCATTTCTCCTTTGATCTTAAACCAGAATATCGACTACTTCTTGCTTACAAAATACAATCATAAAAAAAAACCCAACAAACATTGTTAACTATAAACAATGTGTTGGTGAATTTTTCCTTTTGATGTGAGTCGCTATGATATAATCTGGCATTTTGTTTACACCAGACGTCAAATATTTTCAAATGTCGGTTGTTGATGCGGGAGGAGACGTGTTGTTTTATTGGAGTGACATTTGAAAACTGTTAATAACAGCTCAAACTCCATTAGCTTTGAGGAGAGAAGTGGAATTATGGATTGCCGGGATGGACATGGGTAATTACATAAACAAAATGTGCCTAAACTCATTAAGAAAACTGCCGAAAACCCGCTAGAAAAGTAAAATTGAAAAGAATTTTACTTCCATTATTACATTTTTGCGTTATTGTTTTGTATTTACCTTAATGTAAGCATTGAAGACAAAAAAAAAAGTACCCATAGCATCGCCAGGCGGGGCGCCAATCCGCCAAACCTTCCCCCAGCACCCTATCAAGATTTATCTGAAAAGACACCTCTGGCTAGAAATATTGTCAGTAGATAATTGTACTCCAATAGATTTTTCGAACCCGCGACTAATTGTTTCAATAATGTAATCGCTTCACTTACCTCTCCTCGACAGTGACAGGTGAACACCTCCATCAGACACCACCCCCACCACCAAACACCACCCCCTCCCCCACCACTAAACTCATAATAGAGCCTTGACATATTGTATACACTCACGACCTACTCAAGTCATGAGTCCAGAATTTGTTCTAATGTAGGAAGGAGAACTCATACTGAAGAAATCACATATATTAACGCAATCACACATACTGTTAGAGACGCAATCACACATACTGTTAGCGACGCTATCACTCATACTGTAAGCGACGCAATCACACATACATTTAGCGACGCTATCACACATACTGTAAGCGACGCATTCACACATACTGTTGGCGACGCAATCACGCATACTGTTAGCGACGCAATCACACATACTGTTGACGACGCTATCACACATACTGTTGACGACGCAATCGCACATACTGTTAGCGACACCACTTTATGAACTCAAATCTTGCCTCAACGATAAATGACACGTAGTGCTTTGGTTAGCGACGGTCATCTAGACATGGATTAACGTCGGTAGCCAAAACTGTCGATATCCAAAATCATGATTCCCCACAATAATGGTAATAACCCCAACTGTTGACCGAGCGTCTTAAACCAAACCACGCGCCCTTACTTAGGACACAATTTGCTTATTGCAACTCGTCTTTAGAAAGGCACGTCGTTAACTAAGGCCGTCGTTTACTAAGCCCGTCTTTAAATAAAGCCGTCGTTGTCTAATGCAATATTTAATTAGGCCCGTCGTCAACTAGGGCCGTCGTTAACCAAAGTATCCCTGTAAACAAAAAACGCAGAGAAAAAGAATTATACTTTTTATATGTACACTTTACATTTGAAATGAAATGTTTATATTTTTTGACATTTTTTTTTTGAACCAAGAGTCCAGCAGTCAGACAGGTCAGAGTTTTGACAAGACTCGCCTCTTTCACCAGAGCTGCATGGAGGTCAAGCCGGACAACAGGGAGAAGATCATCAAACAGTTTCAGTCCATCATCGACGACAACGGGGGCTGGTCATACAGCGTGGACGGTGCCGGTACCTCGCTGGAAAACTGGACATTCATGGTCAGTGTGTGTGATTGAAGATTCCCTTTGTCCACCTAGATTTGGTCACCCTTCATTGCCTTGATACACCGACATTTTTAAATTATTTATTACAGGCATTTGTTCGATTTTTTATTGATTAGTTAATTGTGTTTTCTGTATGGGTTTTATTGACTAGGCAAGGGTTAAAAAATAAATTGTTTAAAGAACTGGGAACTATCGTAGAGGCTGCATGATGACTTAACTGGTTAACCCTTTAGTGGGTTAGAAGATGAATCAATATCACAAATTGAAAACTCTAACGAGCAGTAGTCCGCTTTAAATTAAGTGTTCTTTGGCCACCTTGACCAATAATTTAATTGTATCTATTTAAAAAATCAACTTTTTGCCTCTTTCTTATTGAAATGGGTAGACTAGTTCAGAGGGTGGGCTGATTTTTCTAAATTTGTAAGCTAAAAGTGAAGACTTTTTTTTAATTGCCAGATTGGAATTGAAACCGTTCACCGGTTGGGCGCCTGGCCACTTTTTAAGCTGACCGTGGAAGTGGACGAGAGAGACCCGACCAAACAGAACATAATCAAGGTGAGTTTGATATTGATTTTGTCTGCCGTAGGACGTACACTTATGCCATTGTGTCTGTCTTTATAGCTGTTACCGTCTGTATAGTGGGTCTGGCAATACATCTGTCTGTATAGCTGTGACTGTCTGTATAGTGGGTCTGGCAGTACAGTACAGCTGTTTATATAGCTGTTACCGTCTGTATAGTGGGTCTGGCAATACATCTGTCTGTATAGCTGTGACTGTCTGTATAGTGGGTCTGGCAGTACAGTACAGCTGTTTATATAGCTGTTACCGTCTGTATAGTGGGTCTGGCAGTACAGTACAGCTGTTTATATAGCTGTTACCGTCTGTATAGTGGGTCTGGCAGTACATCTGTCTGTAGAGCCGTGTCAGGAAGTGTTTGTTTGTTAGTTATTTATAATGTTTATGTCAACTCGTCTGAGTGAATCAAGTTTTGTTTGTATGTGTGTGTGACTAGTTTGTTTATCTCTCTGTCAGTGTCGCAGTAGAGAAACTAGCCCAACATCGCCCTGGACGGAATATTAAAATTAACGCCCCGCTCATGTGCCCCCCTCCCCCAAAAAGTGGTAAAGTGTTGAGAATGACGCCCTCGGAATAATGGGACAGTAAGTGCCGACCCCCCCCCACACACATTGCTACGCCCCTGCAGGGTTGTTAGTATCGAAGTATCGGTATCGGCCAATACAGTATCGACGATACTTTTTCAGTATCGGTTGCTGTATTGCCGATCCTTTTTGTATCAAGTATTGATTTGTGTATCGCCGATACATTTTAAACGAAAAAATTTTTGATACTCGATACCAATAGTTTTCTGTTGCCACTATTAGCTAATTGCAGAAAAACAATAGCGATTTTATTATTTTAATACATTGTTTTAAAAGTAATCTTCATAATTTCAATCACTGCTTGTAATGATAACCATCAGCCCTACCACTATAAATAACACCCACCTCACCACCAAGACAACTTGGATCACAAGGCTGAAGTAGAACAAAACTTACAGCGTGCTTGCAGTACACTGTCTGCAGTTTCCACTCCACTTACTCGGCAAGGTGGTTGCAGCTTCAATACAGTCAGCAGTGCAGTTTTACTGCACGGCGGCAGAACCAGCTTAAGAGTGAAGTTCTGCTGAAGTAGACAGATATCTTGAAGATAACTCATCAGAAATGCTGTCATTAGCACCCTACCCAACCTACCCAAACATTACGAAACTATATTGCTGAGTTGATCGGCTAGTGCTGAGTTGAGTGCCTATTTTCATTAGGTGAGCGTATTGTTATGCCATTACGTTCTAGGCTAAGCAATGAACGTTTTGTAATGATGATCTTCTTACGTGCTGCCAAGTGATGAAATAGACCTCGGCATGTGAAGGGATTGTGTGGTTAGCACAACGCCCAGCCGCCTTTACTTCCCCAGCTTAATTATAGTCGGGTACCTATTTAAAACTGGGTGAACTCGTGGGGAAATTCCCATTGTTCTCACCGAGGATTGAACCCATGACTCTGAAGTCGACAGTCGATTATCTACATCAATTGGCCATCCGTCAAGTACTAAAGTGATTAGCATTAAGTTTGTGCTTTGACATTGTATTTTATTGTTTTCACTTTTTTTTAACTTGAAAAACTTGCACTCATTATATTTTAAATAAAAATAGTTTGTTGTTCTCAAAAGTATCGGTATTTATCGGTATCGATTTTGGCAATACATTTATACTTGAGTATGTGTATTGGTATTGGCGATACTATTTTCGTGAAGTATTGGTATCGGTAATGACGATAAAATTTAAGAGTATTGTTAACAACCCTGCGCCCCTGCAATGTTGAGACAATGCAAGTAAACTATTCAAGTGTCGTGCCAATAGACAACAAATGTTACAAAATGTTACCGCAGTCGGCACACCCGATCCCAATTAATATCATTGACGTTTCATAACTTACTGTTGGCCAGGTATTTTTATACTTTATGCATAAACAAATCAAAAGCTCAACAGATAAAACCAAAAGTAGTTATTAGGTTAAGGTAAAGAACACTTTAAAACGTCAGTCAAGTATCTGTAATAAATAATCGACATTAAATTTAAAAAAAAAGTCACAGACAGGTGAAATTTTACGAGGATTACAGACATAAACAAACATATTGGAGCACCAAGCAAATACGAAAACAAACACATATACTCAGAGAGACACGGGTCAGCAAAATACATGCATAACACTTGTACACATAGAGAATTCGGCTAACCAAATATAGCACATATACACATGTTTCTATTGTTTCAAGAAACCCTTGCAATATTCTTCACCGTGTTCTGCGGCAGGAGTCATTCTCGCCTAAGCGAAGGCCAAAGGTCATAATACTATACACCCAACATCAATATATTAGAAAATAAATGGGGGACCAAATGCGGCTCTTAGAGCCTTTTTATGGCTCTTCTTTGTGTTTTGTGCGTCTCCTAATGAGCCAATTTTTTCTATTATTTTTTTTTTCACTGTAGGCCTATGTGTATATATTGACTGCAGATGAGGCCATTGATGGTGTGTTTTGACTCTAAAAACCTGATAAAGGCTCTAATAGACCTAATAATGCACGGCTGACCCAGTAAACGAATCACTTTCTTATCCTTGACACTGAAGAGTCAAAACATAAATATCACACCATTTAAATCGATAAATTAATGGAAAACTCCGTTTCAATTGCACGTTCTGTTGTATAGAGTATTGTTTTGAATGGAACACTGGCCGTTAAACAACACTGGTTGGCCTAGAAACAACATAAATGGCCCAGAAACAACATCAAGTTGAATGGACACACCCACATAATGGCCTTTAAACAACATTGGTTGGCCTAGAAACAACATAAATGGCCCAGAAACAACATCAAGTTGAATGGACACACCCACATACGAATTTTTCTTGTTTCTTTCATTTACGCCCTCATTCTTTCGTTCTTTCTTTCTTTTTTGTCAAACATTCTTGTTGTGTAATTATCGAATTATACAAAACCTTTTTCTCAGTTATGCTTCGTTAACGACTGGCGGAAATAGAAAAGCTTTATCGATCGGATTGTACGTACGTCTTATTAAAATTAGCATCTTCAGCAGTTTTTTTTTTAAACAAATGTCAGATAATTTAGCTCTTAAGAAATGTAAAAATAGGGAGTACAAATGGAAAATGCCGAGCAAAGAAACGGAATAATATTTTGAAACTTACAGCAAAAAAATAAATATGTTTATCATTGGGAACGAATCTCAGGTTAAGAAGTTAATGTACAGTAAAAGGGAATGTTATACAAAGTATATTATTGTTACATTTGTGCACTGAACTACGTATAATATTATTTTACGTAAACTGAGTAAATCTGGAAGAAAAAGTCGGCCATCTTACTATGTTTTTTTTTCACTAGGCCTGTCGTACGGTGTTATTTTAGTGTGTTGTATCAGACTTCTGTGTCGAATGTTTGAACTTTGAACTGCTTGATTACAAACCAAAAAAACACACACCTATGAAAATGAGAACATTTGGTGTTGGAGGGTGGTATCAACAGAGCCATTCCTAGGCTTTTGTGGGCCTTAGGCAGAAAGTGATGGCCCTAGACAAGGAGCAATGGCCTTTGACATTGAGTGATGGCCCTAGACAGAAAGTGATGGCCCTAGACAGAAAGTGATGGCCCTTGACAAAGAGTGATGACCCTTGACATGGAGTGATGGCCCTTGACATGGAATGATGGCCCTAGACAGAAAGTGATGGCCCTTGATAAGGAGTGATGGCCCTTGACAAAGAGTCATGGCCCTTGACAGAAAGTAATGGCCCTAGACAGAAAGTGATGGCCCTTTATAAGGAGTGATGGCCCTTGACAAAAGTCATGGCCCTTGACAGAAAGTAATGGCCCTAGACAGAAAGTGATCCGTCAAGTACTAAAGTGATTAGCATTAAGTTTGTGCTTTGACATTGTATTTTATTGTTTTCACTTTTTTTTAACTTGAAAAACTTGCACTCATTATATTTTAAATAAAAATAGTTTGTTGTTCTCAAAAGTATCGGTATTTATCGGTATCGATTTTGGCAATACATTTATACTTGAGTATGTGTATTGGTATTGGCGATACTATTTTCGTGAAGTATTGGTATCGGTAATGACGATAAAATTTAAGAGTATTGTTAACAACCCTGCGCCCCTGCAATGTTGAGACAATGCAAGTAAACTATTCAAGTGTCGTGCCAATAGACAACAAATGTTACAAAATGTTACCGCAGTCGGCACACCCGATCCCAATTAATATCATTGACGTTTCATAACTTACTGTTGGCCAGGTATTTTTATACTTTATGCATAAACAAATCAAAAGCTCAACAGATAAAACCAAAAGTAGTTATTAGGTTAAGGTAAAGAACACTTTAAAACGTCAGTCAAGTATCTGTAATAAATAATCGACATTAAATTTAAAAAAAAGTCACAGACAGGTGAAATTTTACGAGGATTACAGACATAAACAAACATATTGGAGCACCAAGCAAATACGAAAACAAACACATATACTCAGAGAGACACGGGTCAGCAAAATACATGCATAACACTTGTACACATAGAGAATTCGGCTAACCAAATATAGCACATATACACATGTTTCTATTGTTTCAAGAAACCCTTGCAATATTCTTCACCGTGTTCTGCGGCAGGAGTCATTCTCGCCTAAGCGAAGGCCAAAGGTCATAATACTATACACCCAACATCAATATATTAGAAAATAAATGGGGGACCAAATGCGGCTCTTAGAGCCTTTTTATGGCTCTTCTTTGTGTTTTGTGCGTCTCCTAATGAGCCAATTTTTTCTATTATTTTTTTTTTCACTGTAGGCCTATGTGTATATATTGACTGCAGATGAGGCCATTGATGGTGTGTTTTGACTCTAAAAACCTGATAAAGGCTCTAATAGACCTAATAATGCACGGCTGACCCAGTAAACGAATCACTTTCTTATCCTTGACACTGAAGAGTCAAAACATAAATATCACACCATTTAAATCGATAAATTAATGGAAAACTCCGTTTCAATTGCACGTTCTGTTGTATAGAGTATTGTTTTGAATGGAACACTGGCCGTTAAACAACACTGGTTGGCCTAGAAACAACATAAATGGCCCAGAAACAACATCAAGTTGAATGGACACACCCACATAATGGCCTTTAAACAACATTGGTTGGCCTAGAAACAACATAAATGGCCCAGAAACAACATCAAGTTGAATGGACACACCCACATACGAATTTTTCTTGTTTCTTTCATTTACGCCCTCATTCTTTCGTTCTTTCTTTCTTTTTTGTCAAACATTCTTGTTGTGTAATTATCGAATTATACAAAACCTTTTTCTCAGTTATGCTTCGTTAACGACTGGCGGAAATAGAAAAGCTTTATCGATCGGATTGTACGTACGTCTTATTAAAATTAGCATCTTCAGCAGTTTTTTTTTTAAACAAATGTCAGATAATTTAGCTCTTAAGAAATGTAAAAATAGGGAGTACAAATGGAAAATGCCGAGCAAAGAAACGGAATAATATTTTGAAACTTACAGCAAAAAATAAATATGTTTATCATTGGGAACGAATCTCAGGTTAAGAAGTTAATGTACAGTAAAAGGGAATGTTATACAAAGTATATTATTGTTACATTTGTGCACTGAACTACGTATAATATTATTTTACGTAAACTGAGTAAATCTGGAAGAAAAAGTCGGCCATCTTACTATGTTTTTTTTTCACTAGGCCTGTCGTACGGTGTTATTTTAGTGTGTTGTATCAGACTTCTGTGTCGAATGTTTGAACTTTGAACTGCTTGATTACAAACCAAAAAAACACACACCTATGAAAATGAGAACATTTGGTGTTGGAGGGTGGTATCAACAGAGCCATTCCTAGGCTTTTGTGGGCCTTAGGCAGAAAGTGATGGCCCTAGACAAGGAGCAATGGCCTTTGACATTGAGTGATGGCCCTAGACAGAAAGTGATGGCCCTAGACAGAAAGTGATGGCCCTTGACAAAGAGTGATGACCCTTGACATGGAGTGATGGCCCTTGACATGGAATGATGGCCCTAGACAGAAAGTGATGGCCCTTGATAAGGAGTGATGGCCCTTGACAAAGAGTCATGGCCCTTGACAGAAAGTAATGGCCCTAGACAGAAAGTGATGGCCCTTTATAAGGAGTGATGGCCCTTGACAAAAGTCATGGCCCTTGACAGAAAGTAATGGCCCTAGACAGAAAGTGATCCGTCAAGTACTAAAGTGATTAGCATTAAGTTTGTGCTTTGACATTGTATTTTATTGTTTTCACTTTTTTTTAACTTGAAAAACTTGCACTCATTATATTTTAAATAAAAATAGTTTGTTGTTCTCAAAAGTATCGGTATTTATCGGTATCGATTTTGGCAATACATTTATACTTGAGTATGTGTATTGGTATTGGCGATACTATTTTCGTGAAGTATTGGTATCGGTAATGACGATAAAATTTAAGAGTATTGTTAACAACCCTGCGCCCCTGCAATGTTGAGACAATGCAAGTAAACTATTCAAGTGTCGTGCCAATAGACAACAAATGTTACAAAATGTTACCGCAGTCGGCACACCCGATCCCAATTAATATCATTGACGTTTCATAACTTACTGTTGGCCAGGTATTTTTATACTTTATGCATAAACAAATCAAAAGCTCAACAGATAAAACCAAAAGTAGTTATTAGGTTAAGGTAAAGAACACTTTAAAACGTCAGTCAAGTATCTGTAATAAATAATCGACATTAAATTTAAAAAAAAGTCACAGACAGGTGAAATTTTACGAGGATTACAGACATAAACAAACATATTGGAGCACCAAGCAAATACGAAAACAAACACATATACTCAGAGAGACACGGGTCAGCAAAATACATGCATAACACTTGTACACATAGAGAATTCGGCTAACCAAATATAGCACATATACACATGTTTCTATTGTTTCAAGAAACCCTTGCAATATTCTTCACCGTGTTCTGCGGCAGGAGTCATTCTCGCCTAAGCGAAGGCCAAAGGTCATAATACTATACACCCAACATCAATATATTAGAAAATAAATGGGGGACCAAATGCGGCTCTTAGAGCCTTTTTATGGCTCTTCTTTGTGTTTTGTGCGTCTCCTAATGAGCCAATTTTTTCTATTATTTTTTTTTTCACTGTAGGCCTATGTGTATATATTGACTGCAGATGAGGCCATTGATGGTGTGTTTTGACTCTAAAAAACCTGATAAAGGCTCTAATAGACCTAATAATGCACGGCTGACCCAGTAAACGAATCACTTTCTTATCCTTGACACTGAAGAGTCAAAACATAAATATCACACCATTTAAATCGATAAATTAATGGAAAACTCCGTTTCAATTGCACGTTCTGTTGTATAGAGTATTGTTTTGAATGGAACACTGGCCGTTAAACAACACTGGTTGGCCTAGAAACAACATAAATGGCCCAGAAACAACATCAAGTTGAATGGACACACCCACATAATGGCCTTTAAACAACATTGGTTGGCCTAGAAACAACATAAATGGCCCAGAAACAACATCAAGTTGAATGGACACACCCACATACGAATTTTTCTTGTTTCTTTCATTTACGCCCTCATTCTTTCGTTCTTTCTTTCTTTTTTGTCAAACATTCTTGTTGTGTAATTATCGAATTATACAAAACCTTTTTCTCAGTTATGCTTCGTTAACGACTGGCGGAAATAGAAAAGCTTTATCGATCGGATTGTACGTACGTCTTATTAAAATTAGCATCTTCAGCAGTTTTTTTTTTAAACAAATGTCAGATAATTTAGCTCTTAAGAAATGTAAAAATAGGGAGTACAAATGGAAAATGCCGAGCAAAGAAACGGAATAATATTTTGAAACTTACAGCAAAAAATAAATATGTTTATCATTGGGAACGAATCTCAGGTTAAGAAGTTAATGTACAGTAAAAGGGAATGTTATACAAAGTATATTATTGTTACATTTGTGCACTGAACTACGTATAATATTATTTTACGTAAACTGAGTAAATCTGGAAGAAAAAGTCGGCCATCTTACTATGTTTTTTTTTCACTAGGCCTGTCGTACGGTGTTATTTTAGTGTGTTGTATCAGACTTCTGTGTCGAATGTTTGAACTTTGAACTGCTTGATTACAAACCAAAAAAACACACACCTATGAAAATGAGAACATTTGGTGTTGGAGGGTGGTATCAACAGAGCCATTCCTAGGCTTTTGTGGGCCTTAGGCAGAAAGTGATGGCCCTAGACAAGGAGCAATGGCCTTTGACATTGAGTGATGGCCCTAGACAGAAAGTGATGGCCCTAGACAGAAAGTGATGGCCCTTGACAAAGAGTGATGACCCTTGACATGGAGTGATGGCCCTTGACATGGAATGATGGCCCTAGACAGAAAGTGATGGCCCTTGATAAGGAGTGATGGCCCTTGACAAAGAGTCATGGCCCTTGACAGAAAGTAATGGCCCTAGACAGAAAGTGATGGCCCTTTATAAGGAGTGATGGCCCTTGACAAAAGTCATGGCCCTTGACAGAAAGTAATGGCCCTAGACAGAAAGTGATCCGTCAAGTACTAAAGTGATTAGCATTAAGTTTGTGCTTTGACATTGTATTTTATTGTTTTCACTTTTTTTAACTTGAAAAACTTGCACTCATTATATTTTAAATAAAAATAGTTTGTTGTTCTCAAAAGTATCGGTATTTATCGGTATCGATTTTGGCAATACATTTATACTTGAGTATGTGTATTGGTATTGGCGATACTATTTTCGTGAAGTATTGGTATCGGTAATGACGATAAAATTTAAGAGTATTGTTAACAACCCTGCGCCCCTGCAATGTTGAGACAATGCAAGTAAACTATTCAAGTGTCGTGCCAATAGACAACAAATGTTACAAAATGTTACCGCAGTCGGCACACCCGATCCCAATTAATATCATTGACGTTTCATAACTTACTGTTGGCCAGGTATTTTTATACTTTATGCATAAACAAATCAAAAGCTCAACAGATAAAACCAAAAGTAGTTATTAGGTTAAGGTAAAGAACACTTTAAAACGTCAGTCAAGTATCTGTAATAAATAATCGACATTAAATTTAAAAAAAAAAGTCACAGACAGGTGAAATTTTACGAGGATTACAGACATAAACAAACATATTGGAGCACCAAGCAAATACGAAAACAAACACATATACTCAGAGAGACACGGGTCAGCAAAATACATGCATAACACTTGTACACATAGAGAATTCGGCTAACCAAATATAGCACATATACACATGTTTCTATTGTTTCAAGAAACCCTTGCAATATTCTTCACCGTGTTCTGCGGCAGGAGTCATTCTCGCCTAAGCGAAGGCCAAAGGTCATAATACTATACACCCAACATCAATATATTAGAAAATAAATGGGGGACCAAATGCGGCTCTTAGAGCCTTTTTATGGCTCTTCTTTGTGTTTTGTGCGTCTCCTAATGAGCCAATTTTTTCTATTATTTTTTTTTTTCACTGTAGGCCTATGTGTATATATTGACTGCAGATGAGGCCATTGATGGTGTGTTTTGACTCTAAAAACCTGATAAAGGCTCTAATAGACCTAATAATGCACGGCTGACCCAGTAAACGAATCACTTTCTTATCCTTGACACTGAAGAGTCAAAACATAAATATCACACCATTTAAATCGATAAATTAATGGAAAACTCCGTTTCAATTGCACGTTCTGTTGTATAGAGTATTGTTTTGAATGGAACACTGGCCGTTAAACAACACTGGTTGGCCTAGAAACAACATAAATGGCCCAGAAACAACATCAAGTTGAATGGACACACCCACATAATGGCCTTTAAACAACATTGGTTGGCCTAGAAACAACATAAATGGCCCAGAAACAACATCAAGTTGAATGGACACACCCACATACGAATTTTTCTTGTTTCTTTCATTTACGCCCTCATTCTTTCGTTCTTTCTTTCTTTTTTGTCAAACATTCTTGTTGTGTAATTATCGAATTATACAAAACCTTTTTCTCAGTTATGCTTCGTTAACGACTGGCGGAAATAGAAAAGCTTTATCGATCGGATTGTACGTACGTCTTATTAAAATTAGCATCTTCAGCAGTTTTTTTTTTAAACAAATGTCAGATAATTTAGCTCTTAAGAAATGTAAAAATAGGGAGTACAAATGGAAAATGCCGAGCAAAGAAACGGAATAATATTTTGAAACTTACAGCAAAAAATAAATATGTTTATCATTGGGAACGAATCTCAGGTTAAGAAGTTAATGTACAGTAAAAGGGAATGTTATACAAAGTATATTATTGTTACATTTGTGCACTGAACTACGTATAATATTATTTTACGTAAACTGAGTAAATCTGGAAGAAAAAGTCGGCCATCTTACTATGTTTTTTTTTCACTAGGCCTGTCGTACGGTGTTATTTTAGTGTGTTGTATCAGACTTCTGTGTCGAATGTTTGAACTTTGAACTGCTTGATTACAAACCAAAAAAACACACACCTATGAAAATGAGAACATTTGGTGTTGGAGGGTGGTATCAACAGAGCCATTCCTAGGCTTTTGTGGGCCTTAGGCAGAAAGTGATGGCCCTAGACAAGGAGCAATGGCCTTTGACATTGAGTGATGGCCCTAGACAGAAAGTGATGGCCCTAGACAGAAAGTGATGGCCCTTGACAAAGAGTGATGACCCTTGACATGGAGTGATGGCCCTTGACATGGAATGATGGCCCTAGACAGAAAGTGATGGCCCTTGATAAGGAGTGATGGCCCTTGACAAAGAGTCATGGCCCTTGACAGAAAGTAATGGCCCTAGACAGAAAGTGATGGCCCTTTATAAGGAGTGATGGCCCTTGACAAAAGTCATGGCCCTTGACAGAAAGTAATGGCCCTAGACAGAAAGTGATGGCCCTTGATAAGGAGTGATGGCCCTTGACAAAGAGTCATGGCCCTTGACAGAAAGTGATGGCCCTTGACACGGAATGATGGCCCTTGACAGAAAGCGATGGCCCTTGACATGGAATAATGGCCCTTGACATGGAATGATGGCCCTAGACAGATAGTGGTTTCCTAGTTAGCCTATTTTAGAGAACGTCTCTTGGTATCAAGCTACAAAACTCAATCACTGGCTTAAAAACTATTGGCTGGGCTCTAATTCACCCTGTTACTTCACGTCTCACTCAATAGGGGTATTTAACTTAGAGCATGTAGTATCATTCAATTTAAGCAGCATTGTTAGAATTCAAACCGATTACGAATCATTAACTTTTCGAATCTGCCCCCCCCCCACCCCCTTTATTAAACTACAGATGAAAACAAAGCCAGCTTTGCGGCATCGATCCAAAAAAAAAACAAAAAAAAAAAAAAACGTGTTAGCACATATCTGCCTAATATCATTTTTTTTTGTTTGTCTTCACCCTCATGCGATGAAAAGCCACAACAAACGACTCAGCTCCCAACATTTATCATGATCTCCTACTGTCTTTCAGCCCTCGCCATTCTCTCAGACCACACACAGAATCTTAAACTCGTGTTAAACCGTTCAGGGGATTAAACCAAAAAGCAAACAACTCAGCACACACCACCACCACCAACAACCCAGAAACATGCCCCATGGAACACATTGAAAATACCCAGATTTATTCAGTCCAACCAGACTAGTTTTATTGTTATTTTCTTCAAATCTCATTGACGTTGTTTTTTTTCCCTCCTGTGATGGTTGTCTCCCTTTCGGGTGCAGATTGATATAGGCGAAACGATGCTGCCACCAGATTTACTTCCCTTTGTAAACTGGACTCAAGCCAATACCAGCGCGTTCAATGGCTCCATCCCCATGAAAGACGCAGCCCAGGTAAGATTAACGTTGATTTGTTGGTTTAAAAAAAAATATTTTCTTATTACTGATGAAATGTATTTTTTTTTCATTTTGTGTGTGTGTGCGTGCGTGCGTGTTTAGACATACACAGTACAGTGACGGACATACGGCGTTTCCAGTGTTTGTGGTGCGCTGGACGGACTCTCTCGCCCCATCCCCGTGCCAGAAATGACTGCAATACGCCTAACCTTAACCCTAACCACTAATGCATTGAATTAAGGGAATTTTCTTTAAAAAAATGTTTGAATTAAAAATATGAATGAACATTTTTGAAATTCTGTTATGAGGACAGAATTATTACAAACAAGTAGTATATTTTGTTACTGTAATAAGTGAATTACACCAGGCGATAACATAATAGCTACCTGGCATTTAACAAGTATTCTGTAATTTAACAAGTGTTCTGGGATAATTTTACAAGTGTTCTAGGATAATTTTTAACCTCCTTTATCTTTCGTTTGTTTATTGCCATGTAAGTCAATGTTTACTTGTGTTTGAGCAATGCCGAAAATTCTTCCGATTCCGACATAGTTACGTATTCCTCTTAAATCTTGTGATTCCGTTATAGTTCCTCTCAAATCAGGTGATTCCGTTATAGTTACGTATTTCTTTCTAATCTTCTGATTCCGATATAGGTGCGTATTCCTCTCTAATCTTCTGAATCCTGATTCCGATATATAGAATGAACAGATTCCCTTATGATCCTAAACAGACCATTGGGGGGGGGGGTCAGGTGAAACACGGTTCACATGTTTCTGTGTTTAAGTCCCTTGTGAGATGAAATCTCTCAGATCCTACAAACAACTAACATGTTGCTCTTCTTTCATCCCCCCCCCACCATAGCCAATAGTGCAATGGCGTTGGAGGCACCACGGGTAAAATAGCGGGGGGGGGGGGGACTTTAACCATGCCACATCCATTGGTCCTAGATCTTAGTCGGTGCTTTACCACACGGCCATCCGTCCCACCGGTTAATGCAGCCACATCATTCTGGAGTACAATACTCCAGCACCAACATCTCAATCTATACTCCAAAGGGTGGGGGAAATATGTCCGCGGGTACCCCTCTAAGTTTAGAGCTAACTGGTGACATTCTTCAACCTCTTGGTTGTTTGGAAACGAAAATTACATGTCGTTGTGGAACCCCCCTGCATAGCCTTACCTTTACCCCCTTGGGGGTAGGCGTACCCCCCCCTCCCCGGGTTGAGAACCGCGGATGCTGGTCTCATCTTATTTTTACCCTCTGACGGGTCATGTCAGATCTAGATAACATTGCCACTTAGGCCAGTGCTTCTCAAAGTGGTGGACTGTCCGGAGGGGGGAGGGCGTGGAATTTCGAAAAATGTGACACATAAAATATAATTAACCTAATGTATTGTATGTAAATAGTATTAATATATGTTTAAAATAAAATCTAGTTTATTTTATATGCTGCATCATTGATAACATTAGAAAAGAAGCATGTATTGACTGGTAAAAGTTTGCATATAGAAGTTTAAAATTATAAATTTAAGCAATCTAAACCAAAAAAAAAAAATAGGGGGGCCGCGACATATTGATTGGCGTTCTAAGGGGGGCCGTGACTTCAAAAAGTTTGAGAAGCACTGGCTTAGGTCACCCAGAATACTCTGCGGGCCGTCTATGTTCTAATAATAATCAATAAACAACTGACCAGGCGCAGAAATTTCAAAGATTTAAAAAAAAAAATCTTTAAAATGACAGCATGACATTTTCAGCCAAATGATTAATTATAAAACAGAATTGATTTGTTTCATCAATGGCGGAGTGTGGAAACACGTTTTTTAGTTTACTTGATGGAATATCAAACATTACATTCTGTGATTGGGGACATTTGGGGGGGGGGGGGTGTCGACAGGTATTGCGCGTAATCTGAAAAAGATTGTACATTTATTAACCTTTAAAATCTATATAACAGGTGTACAGTTCTTTTTTTTTTATATATACAGAAAGGGGTTAAAAAAAATCTCTCTCTAACACACACACACAGATCACATCATTATTCAATTGATTATTTCATACATATTTTGATTCAGTAAAATATTCCTTCTTTTTATGAAGGGAAACGACTTCAAAGATAAAAAAATATCGTTAACAGGTTAATGAATAGGTCCCCCTTGGCTTAGCTCGTCTCTAAGATAAGTAAACTACATACACACAAATGCGACCCATTAAAAAAATACAAATTATATAGAAACATATTTACCATGTTCTAATAACACATAACAGTTGGTACGTTGGCATTTTCCTTATCGGCACAAATTATAGTTTGGTAATATTACTGGTTGTTGTGTAATATGTTTTTTTTTTTGGTTTAATTTCCTTTAGCTCCAATCTGTATTCATGGCGGAGACCATGCAGATATTCCAAGCTTTCGGGGCCAACGAATCAGATGCCAAATTCAGGGCTGCAAAAATTTTGGAAGTAGAAAAAATAATAACATCTGTGAGTAATTGATATTTGTTATTATTGTTCTAATTTTTTTTAATTCATGTCAACTTTGGTTGTGAATAGTTTTCTTTTAAAATTCATTATTTATACTATTACTAATTTATACACCAATAGTTGCTACCTCTCAAACACCCCCATTTTGGGAAGGCTCTTATGCATATTATATATAAGTACTAGCTGTACCCTGCAAAACCTTTGCATAGAGTTATATCCCCTTAGGCTTGATTGGTAGGCTAGGTTATTTTTTGGTTTCGGGCAGGCGTGATTGGTAGGCTATGTTATTTTTTGGTTTCGGGCAGATCCGATTTTTTCATGAATGTATTTTAAACTGGAATACTGTTGTATTAATACTTAACTTTTGATTTAACGCACACTGGAAATGAGTATTATTATATACTAGCTGTACCCTGCAAAGCCTTTGCATAGAGTTGTATCCCCTTAGGCTTGATCGGTAGGCTAGGCTATTTTTGGTTTCGGGCAGATCCGATTTTTTTCATGGTTGTATTTTAAACTGGAATACTGTTGTATTAATTCTTTACTTTCGATTTAACGCACACTGGAAATGAGTATTATTATATATGATGATATGTATATTAGTGTAGAGTTACACATTCAATTAAATTGATAACTGTTTTTTTTTCCTTTGTTTTTGTGTTCAAGGCGTCAGCGGGTCTGCACTCAGTCCACAACAGATTTAAAATGTACAATGTTATGACAATGTCACAGCTGGAACAAAATTTCACAATTGTAAGTTGTTTTTTTGTTCATCGCATGTAAGTTGTTATCATTTGGCGAATGAGTTATTTTGTTTATTTTTCTGTTCATTTTTTTTTCTGATTAAATTTGCATTAACTCTCTCAATCTCTTGTTATTCAAAAATATTGCAGAACCCAGATGGAGTTTTTTTTTTTTTTTTTAACTTTATTAAAAATGGTAAAAATAAATTTTTTTAATTGCAAAGTTGTCAACTGGATTTGTTAAATAAACTCTGCACCAGTATATCACCTACTTTCTGCTTTTATATTAATGTCCATCTGAAAAGTATCGTAGGCACCCGAGGAAATTAGAGTAATGGAGCCCCTAACACTACCACTTAAAAAGACTGAAATATAAAAAATCAGCTATCATAGTTATAATAAACTCCATCGGTGCCCTCGCAATAGCATCAAGTGTGTTAAGATGGGTCTCTCCTTGCAATCTATAACCAGTTAAATGTATAACTTTGTTGTTTCTGAACCAACCATCACTATATATATTCTCACAGATGGAGTGGTCAGAATATTTCAACGTATTGGGTTTCCGTGTGGATGGAGACACAGAGGTTGTTGTCCTGTACCCAGCGTACATGGCCAGATTAACCTCATTCTTCCTTGAGTATTATAATAATAAGGAGAAGAGAAGGCAAGTCTTGTCAGTTAGATATCCTGTAATATTTTACAGTATATATGTCACGCTTTTGATTTTCTCTTATGTCTCAGCACCTTCCCCCATTTTCCATTTGCTAAGTGCTAGTCAAATATTAAACATTTTATTTTTGATCTTTCCATTTACCCATTCATCAGTCAGTCTATTTCGATGAATACAGTTTCATTAATGTAAAGTTTCCATAACTTAACTTTAATCTATCTTTCTGTCTGTAAATCTATATATATCTTGCTATCTTTGCCAACGAAACACAAAACAGACCTTTGAAGGGGCGGGTTATTGTCATCTCCCACCATATCGCTGCATATGTCTGACCTTAACTTACCACTGAACTAACTTATTAATCTTACCACCCCCTGTGATCTGCTATAGTCTAATCATTTCCAACAGCGGTGGACTGGACATCAATTCAAATCGCTTTTTGGCAAGTGGACCCTTTGAGTAGTAAACTATGTGGGGATCCCTAATTTGGTTTTTTGATTGGTTTACAAAATCAAATTTCTGCCTCATAGAATTGGGCCCCTGCTGCATTCTTGCAACCAGAACCAATCCTAGATCTCTGTGGGCCATAAACGGAGACCCATATATATATTGGGGTACTTAAGGCAAAGGTACCTTTTTGGGGCCATCTGACTACTAAATTTGATAGAAATTTAAACTTTGGCACTAGGGTTGCCTAACCGAAATTTTTCAGACTTCGTCCGCCACTGCATTTCAGTTATTCATCACAATATCCCTCCCCCCTCCCCTCCCCTCCCCCTCTGATATGCATTTAACCATTTTCTTTCATCACTATTCACAGCATACTACGAGATTATCTAGCTCTCAGCTTAGTGAGGTCATTTCGTCCTTACTTTGATAAATCTGTGTTCGAGATTACAGAGACAGGTAAGGGTAGATAATCTTATTTTTATTTGCTTTAATTTGTCACATGCTTGTTCTTTCCCTTTGATGCTGTAAGACTGAATTTTAGTGGCGGAAATATACTTGAGCAAGCTGTATTAATTTTAAATTATTTCATTTTTTTCTGGATTTGATCTCTTATTTCATATAATACTTTACTTAAGATGCATTACTTATCACATGTAGACGGCTCAGGTGTCCAAGATACAGATAATATAATAATACAGATAAACAGTAAAATAGGAAAAGCTATTAATAACTTCCAAAACACGATGTCACATAATCAACTCCTTTAATATTAAATACTTCCTTAATCAGAACCTTAATTATCATATAAATATAAGGATGGCTGCCATTCTAGATCTATACATTGTTTATTTATTACTCAGTATTTATTAACTAAATTAAGTCCAGTATATATTTACTTCACCCACACGTTTGTTAAATTTAAATAAATATTTCTATGATCTAAGGAATGATAATTTACTTTTTGGAGCGATGTAAATTATTTTTTTTCAATTATATTAATTTAAATTTATACTTTTTAGCTCTAAAAGAATTAAACTTGCTGTTAGTTGTTGTACGCTTTAGCTTAGTGTGACTATATTTTTATGTATAACTAAAAGTAGCACAGCAGTTCTTTACTTCCATCTTACTTTGGCATTATTAGCACCATAGTATAACTTTCCCTGTCATTAACATCACAATGTAGTAATAAGCTTTGTAAAACTATTATTTAATGGAGCAGAAATTGTTAAAATAGTGTATTGTCAAGTAGAATTTACTCTTGTCCAAAATTTGAGGGTGCTTACCAAATGTGAAAAGGTACATAACTTATTGTCTTGAAAAAAAAAAGGGTCCAGTAAAAAGTAAAGATGAAATCAAAGCCATAAAAAAGTGAATTTTCCTTTTATCTACAGAGGACGATGAGATGGAAGAATCTTGGAAGAGATGCACTTTCTATACCAACAAGGCATTAGGATTTGCCACAGGTGCAATGTATGTCAAAGGAACTGACTCTGAGGGCAGCGTTGAAAAGGTTTAACTTCTACAGAATTAGCATTTTTTGATGCTTATAATTTTTTTTTAAAATTAAAATATACACCTGGTCTGTACAAATTTTTAAAAATGTCATTGATAAAATGTGTATGCAAACAATCAAGTCCCATAGTAATAATATGCTCAGTTGATATAAAAATTAACATTTTGTAAAAGAATCTTGTTAAATTTGAATTTCAAAAAGTCTTCAAAATTTATCCTTTAAACCTGCTATGTAATAATGTTTTATTATGATCTTATTGTTTATAATTAATAGGTAAATATCAATAACTTATTTCAGATGGAAAAACTGATAACGTTTGTCAAAAATGCATTCAAAGATTTCTTGTTAAATAAATATTGGATTGACAAGAGGACACGTAGCAATGCAGAAAAGAAGGTAAGTTTTTTGGCTTTTGATTAAATCAGTTAATTGTTTTTATGACCAATTGTTTTTTTTTTTTTTGCTTTTCAGTTATGAGATCATATAATGAAATTCATTTATTTAAATTAGTTGCCTACTCTAGTACTGTTTACAATTATTCTTGTGTGAATTATGTTTCAGGTTGATGCCATCATTGATAAAATTAGTTATCCGTCCTATATACTTAACAATACATTTCTTGACAAATATTATGATAATGTAAGTATCTAGTACCATAGTTTTACTTAACTTCAAGAATCTCAGTTTATTTGCAGTAATCCCATTTAACCAGTCAATTACAAGCAGTAATAAAATAGTATTAACATATTGTTTCAAAATTATACCATCAACAATTAAATGAAATGAAGGGAAATAATTATAAAATCAGTCTTCTTTTTAAGTCTTGTGCATTAAATGATTGAAATATAAAAATGTAATTTTTCAGATTTTTTCGCATTTTGAAAATATAATAATAATATTAATCATTTTATTAAACCATTTTATCAAATTGAATGTTTTAATATGTTAAACACTTAATGGACAATACATTGTTCAAAATCTTTAGACTATTCAGTGTATTCAGTTCTGACTTTAAATAATATGTATATGTATTATGATGTTTTTTTTTTTCACACAAAACGCAGTTGAAAGTCATTCCACATGATTGGTTCTCCAATCTCTTGTCTTGGAGGAGATTTTTACTGGGCAATATGAACTATGACCTCCAAGCTTTGCCAGACAGACAATCAAGGCAAGGAAGTTTCTGTTAATTTTTTTTTTTTCAGTTTTTGCAATTATGCACTTAGTTTCATTTCTTTATCTCTTTCATTTCCCTCAGTCAAGAAATATAACATAACACTGTGCCTTTTAGAGCTGTTCCTCTACAATGCAGTTTTTTTCCCTAAATATAATTTATCATAAACTCATTGAAGATTATCTTCAATAAAAATCGTATATACACATAAAACATGGTAAATCTCATAAATTTAGCATTCCTTTGATATCGAATTCTAAAAATAACTAGAATAGCTAACTATGTAGAGTACAGCTTTATCCTAATTTTTTTCATATGTCAGCATCTTTTATGTTGGAACGTAACCCTCACATTAGTCAGGATATGACTATAATATTATTTATTTTTAACAATCCTGAAAACAGTGTTTAAAATAAAGAATGTATTAAGGGGAAATTTTAATTACATGCATTGTACTTGATTTAAACATTGTCTCGAAGTACATTTTCATTAATTTTTAAAAATGAACTCTACAAAAAAACATGTTTCTTTCATTCTCTAAAAAAAAAAATTTTTCTTTCATTCTCTACAAAAAAAACTTGTTTCTTTCATTCTCTACAAAAAAAACTTGTTTCTTTCATTCTCTACAAAAAAAAACATGTTTTTTTCATTCTCTACAAAAAACATGTTTCTTTCATTCTCTACAAAAAACATGTTTCTTTCGTTCAGCTGGTTACGACCCCCAGTGACAGTCAACGCCTATTACTCTCCTACCAGAAATGACGTTATCTTCCCCATTGCAATGTTTCATTTGCCATTTTACATTCCAGATGGTCCCAGGTAAGATATAATCTGTAATTACTTAAATGATTTCCTTTATTAAGTCTTTAAGGCATTTGTATTTCACACAACAAACAACCTGCAAAAATTACACTGGAATAATATGCAAGGTACCCCTGTGATGGACATAAAAGAAAAATATTATGTATAAATATATAGCGTAAAAATAAATGTCATGTTACATGACATAAGTCTTACAAAGAAACTTTAAGAGATTTTTTTATTTTTGTGAAAGTCTTGTGTTTCCTAAACACCTTATTCTTTTTCTTCATTGCTATCAGATAACTTTATTTTTTAATTTTAAAGCTTGTTAGTGTATGTTTTCAGTCATCCTGTATGATGTTCATATATTTGAAAGTGTTTGGAAAGAAAAAAAGATTTTTGGAATTATTTTAACGTATGCGGAGCATGAGCACCTGAACATTTTTTTTTACTCTTTCAAATATATTTTTTAATGTTTTCTTTTTTTAATTTAATTCAGTGCTGTCAATTTCGGTGCAATGGGATCCATTATTGGCCATGAGATCACACATGCTTTCGACTTTCAAGGTAAAGTGTTCATAGGCATATTTACGAAAATATTACAAAGGACGAAATTGAAATTTCAACAAAGCATTAGCCTTGTTTATTTTGGGGAATTCTTCTATCCTGTTCCATTAACAGTTTCTTGCAATTATTATTTTGTAGAAAGCTGGTAGAGGGTTTGCGAAAGAATTGAAGACATAACTCTTTTTTTTTTTCATTGTGACTTCGCCCAATTTTATTTTGAAGTTTTCACTCTTGTGCATATTTTAAATCATTATTACTCAATGAAGAAATTAGGAAAATGTTCTTGCTATATATTGTAGTTTAATATTCATAACACTACTTACTAAAAATATATTTGCCAGGTCGACAGTATGATGGCCAAGGAAAATTGACTGATTGGTGGGATAAGCAGACAGCCGAGAATTTTATGGAGACAACGACATGTATGAAAGAACAATATGGCAGCATGAAAGTCAGGGGTGTCAATGTAAGTTTTCAAAACAAGTCCGTC
>JAGDYQ010000222.1:413616-440668 GCA_021962125.1 Bulinus truncatus
CCTATACACGCACCTATACATCTATCTATACATCGACCTATACACACACCTATACATCTACCTATACACCCACCTATACATCTACCTATAAATCTACCTATACACCCACCTATACATCTACCTATACACCCACCTATACATCTACCTATACACACACCTATACATCTACCTATACACCCACCTATACATCTATCTATACATCGACCTATACACCCACCTATACACACACCTATACACACACCTATACATCTACCTATACACCCACCTATACACCCACCTATACATCTACCTATACATCCACCTATACATCCACCTATACACCCACCTATACATCTACCTATACATCTACCTATACACCCACCTATACATCTACCTATACACCCACCTATACATCTACCTATACACCCACCTATACATCTACCTATACACCCACCTATACACCCACCTATACATCCACCTTTACATCTACCTATACACACCTATACATCTACCTATACACCCACCTATACACCCACCTATAAACCCACCTATACATCTACCTATACACCCACCTATACACCCACCTATACACCCACCTATACACCCACCTATACATCTACCTATACAGCCACCTATACACTCACCTATACACCCACCTATACACCCACCTATACATCTACCTATACACCCACCTATACACCCACCTATACACCCACCTATACACCCACCTATACATCTACCTATACAGCCACCTATACACCCACCTATACACCCACCTATACACCCACCTTTATATCTACCTATACACCCACCTATACATCTACCTATACACCCACCTATACATCTACCTATACACCCACCTATATATCTACCTATACACCCACCTATACATCTACCTATACATCTACCTATACACCCACCTATACATCTACTTATACATCCACCTATACACCTACCTATACATCGCTTTATTTATCAAATGCTTTATTTCAGTCTTGTTTAATAGTATCATAGCTTTATTGTAACTATCAATGCATTCATTATTTTCTTTATCTACTAATTCTTCAATTGTCCCGAAATCACCCACTATGTCATATTAAACACATTCCCCGCCCCTCATTACCAGTGACACAGACGCACTTGCCAAACATCAAAATGTTTACTCCAGTTCTCTTCACAGAATATTTACCAAACAGAAACCGCATCGCTATTTAAAAATTCCTTTA
Source organism: Bulinus truncatus (assembly GCA_021962125.1). NCBI lineage: Eukaryota > Metazoa > Mollusca > Gastropoda > Planorbidae > Bulinus > Bulinus truncatus. Next base: position 414,822 of record JAGDYQ010000222.1, read on the forward strand.
CCAATGACTAAAAAAAATCACCACATTTTCTGTTATTTTCCTTATTAATAGTGTAGCACCTAAACATTGATACACAATAACGTAGTGACACAAATATGGCGGATCTTTGGAAAAAAAAAACAATTGAAATTGATAAAGCGCTTTCTGTATAATTTATGCTCTGTGGCTCTCTCTCTCTCTCAATTCAGCGAGATTTCCTAACAAAGCATGAAAATTTTATTGATTTACTTATTAAAATATGATAATATAAGGCGAGAGAATGGATGATTATATTATTTTGTTTAATATGAGGGCCAATTTACTGCAATTCAATGAACTGTTGCAGACAATATCCAATTGTCCTGAACTAGTGACCACAAATAGTGCTAATAAAGTTCACGAACAGGTGAGTTGTGGCTATTTTTGATATTATGAGGCCGGTATTTCTAGACAAAATATGCCGCGGAATACGTGGACACAATTATCACGTCTGATGACCAGAAACACTTCTGAATGCAACAAAAAATAACAGAACGTTTCAGCCATTAGATTTACCAAGTGAAATAAACTTGAGAAAACAAAGACAACTCTAATTAACGATACATGGCTAAAAGCGAGGGAAAAAAACTTTCAATGCCTTTTGTTGAAGGAATGAGCAGACACAATGGGACTTTTAGTATACAACAATCTGAGTAAATGTTGTATTCATGACTAGCAGTGGAAATGTTACCGGATATGAGGGGGTCTTCCCGTCACGTACACATCTATTGTTCATTGAGTTACAACACAATCGCAATATAAATATAGACTGGTGAATAGTCAAATGACATTTTTATGTAAACGACCACTGGTCTTACAAACAAAGAAAATAGTAGAGTGTCAAATGGTCAGTTATACAGACTTTCACATACCCGTACTAATGTCTAATGGTCAGTTATACAGACTTTCACATACCCATACTAATGTCTAATGGTCAGTTACACAGACTTTCACATACCCATACTAATGTACAATTTTTACTTAACTGACCGATGGCAAAGTTAATACAACGAAAATGTTATATATGCAATGCTAAAAAAAAATGGACAGTAAATGAAATTAACGTGTTGATAAAGTAACTGGGTCATATTTGCCAGTTTAAGGTCTAGCGGGGAACTACTTGCAACAGAATTAACATACTGGGACCGGGAACATCTGTATATAAGTACAGCCTAATAAAATAATGACAGAGGGATATTTCATAGTTAACCCAGAACTAAACATACTGCCACAGAGCATGTCCCGGTGAACTAATAAGAGTTAAAGAAAATATACCTGAACTGAGATATAACATATCGTTACAGAGAACAAATCGGGTAATTGTTACAGAGAACAAATATGTAATTGTTGCAGAGAACTAATAGGTAATGGTTGGAGAGAACTAATAGGTCATGGTTGGAGAGAACTAATAGGTAATTGTTGGAGAGAACTAATGGGTAATGATTGGAGAGAACTAATAGGTAATGGTTGGAGAGAACTAATATGTAATTGTTGCAGAGAACTAATAGGTAATAATTGGAGAGAACTAATAGGTAATGGTTGGAGAGAACTAATAGGTCATAAGTAATAGATGTAAAGAACTAATAAAATAATGACAGAGGGATATTTCATAGTTAACCCAGAACTAAACATACTGCCACAGAGCATGTCCCGGTAAACTAATAAGAGTTAAAGAAAATATACCTGAACTGAGATATAACATATCGTTACAGAGAACAAATCGGGTAATTGTTACAGAGAACAAATATGTAATTGTTGCAGAGAACTAATAGGTAATGGTTGGAGAGAACTAATAGGTCATGGTTGGAAAGAACTAATAGGTAATTGTTGGAGAGAACTAATGGGTAATGATTGGAGAGAACTAATAGGTAATGGTTGGAGAGAACTAATATGTAATTGTTGCAGAGAACTAATAGGTAATAATTGGAGAGAACTAATAGGTAATGGTTGGAGAGAACTAATAGGTCATAAGTAATAGATGTAAAGAACTAATAGGTGATTGTTACAGAAAATAAATTAGGTAATTGTTACAGAGAAATAATTGGTAATTGTTACAGAAAACAAATTAGGTACTTGTTTCATAGAACTAATACGTAATTGTTGCAGAGAACTAAGGTACGCTAGCTAATAGCTGCAGCGAACTTATAAAAACACGTTAGAGAAAATTATCAACAGAGCTAGTCAAACCGTTACAAATAACGTTACAAATAACATATCCAGGAGGCTATACAGTATCGCTTTATAGAGAACGAAATTAAGATTGTTTGGCCTAATTAAAATATGCCCGGAAACTTCTATAGGAATAGGATGAAACAAAGTTGATATAGAGATGTTACTATATAGTGAGAATCAATGGAAAACTCTTTTAATAACATTATTTTTACAATGAATTCACCAAATGTCATAGAAACTATTACACGAGAACTCAACAAAAGCTTTTACATAGAGTCAAAGGATAACCAGTGGCAGCCATTACTTATCAACAGAGAGCTTGGTATATTTATGTGTCAAGTTGACCTAGGTCCGACCTGCTGTGTTATGCTCAGCGTCACTTTATAAACGCCCCCCTTCCCCCCCCCCCCGCACCCACCCCCTTCAAGGTAAACAATTCAGATACCTGGAAGGTAAACATTGCAACAGGACAGGAGGTGTGCTAACACGCAGTCTGTTTGTTTGTGTGTGTCTAAAATGGAGGAGATGGGCTACGAGAATTGGGGGAAGGGGGGGATGGTGACAAAATCATTCGGTGATCATTACCTGGTTCATTGAAAATATTGAAACCAGGCTGCCGATGTCTGGGGGCACGGGAAATTGATGCAGACAACTGACAGTCGAGTAAATTATGTTAATGAGGAATGGGTGGTGTTTGAGAAAGAAATGTTAATACTGATATCGATACTTGATGTTTGATACAGGGAATATTGGTATCGATGTTTGATGTTTGATACAGGGAAGTTTGATATAGATATTTTTTGTCGGATACAATGATTAATATATCTTTAAAGTCTGATGCAAAGATTATGTGTAACTGATATGTGATAAGATACAGGTAATACCTGAATACATACGATATAACTGATAGATAGGGTAAAACCTGAAATAAAACTGATAGATACATGGGATATAACCGGTAGAGAGGTTATACAAGAGGTATGTTGAGAGGTAATGCATGAGATATGACTGATGGATACAGTTATTACCTGAGATGTGACTGATAGATAAAGTTATCACCTGAGATGTAACTGATTGATATGGGTAATACCTGAGATGTAACTGATTGATATGTGTAATACCTGAGTTGAAACTGATTGATATGGATAATACCTGAGATGTAACTGATTGATATGTGTAATACCTGAGTTGAAACTGATTGATATGGGTAATACCTGAGATGTAACTGATTGATATGTGTAATACCTGAGTTGAAACCGATTGATATGTGTAATACCTGAGTTGAAACTGATTGATATGGGTAATACCTGAGATGAAACTGATTGATATGTGTAATACCTGAGTTGGAAACTGATTGATATGGGTAGCCCTGAGATAACAACTGATTGATATGGGAGCAGCCTAGATTGTAGCTTGATATGTAACACACAAGGATGTAACTGATTGATATGGTAATACCTAAGGTATAACTCATAACGTAATGCCGCCATAGAGTATAACCGATCAAACTGAAGAACCCTGAAAGAACAAAGCCATGTTGTAAAAACTTTCAGCTTCTCACCACTATCCATTTGAACACGGTGGCAGCACGACGGATAGAGATGTTGACATGGCAGTCTCTAGGGTTCGAACCTAAACCATGTAAGGCCGATGGGTTAACAAGCTCCACGTCCTCGAGAGAGGCGAACTTGAGATCATTTAGAGGCCCAAGGGCGAAGGCCCCTGTTGGGCCCTTTAAAAAACAGATATATATGTTCATGAAGATCATCATCTGGACTCATAGGCCCTTGCAACTTTCAAACAACTTCAAAAACTCATGTGCCCGGTGAACCCAACTTTTGTCATCCCCTCTGTATCTATCGAATATCTCACTGCAGGTGATGGGCGAATACAACAAAGTGGTGAATACAATCATATATGTTGTTTTACAAAAATATACTGGCTTAAGCAATGTTCAAAATTGACAAAAAAAAGTTAACTCCCAGTATCGATGTCAATGAAGAATGCCAAAAGTCACTACCAAATATCACAAACAAAATTAAACGATCTACCAACAGTGAAGCAAACTAATTCTTTTTTTGAAAAAATGGGAAAATCCAAACAAATGTTTATAGACTCAGACATTGATATACCAATCATCAACTTAACATTACGCCATAGATGATCAACACTACAAATTGATATGTCTGGATTTTTAACACACACACACACACACGCACATACATATACACATATATATATATATATATATATATATATATATCGAACAGACTTCAGTCACAAATACTTCGATTAATTATCGATAATGTTAATGAATGCATCTATCGAACAACATTTTTACACAGTTAATTTCTCATACTGACACACTTCCTTAAAAAAAAAATAAAAAGTTCGCTGTTCACCAAGAAATTAAAAAAATTAAAGATCATAAATTCATCAAAACACAGGTTTTTAAAGATTTTTTTAAGTACCTCCAATTTTATCTAACACAGAAATATAACACAGCAAACGGTTTCCTTGCTTCACACTGCACGCAACTACAACACACCGACACCTGTGCCGAGATCACACACACAACACACACATGCACACGAATTCGAGGCACGTTTAAGTTTTTTTTCCCCCGTTGAGTTTTTTTTTCATTTTTTTATGTTATGTTTTTTTTTATAAAGACCATGGTTCTTCATTCCTTGAGTCGCGACACATTTTTTTTTACAAGTAGGTCAAAGGTAATATGATGTTAAACGGGGGGGGGCGAGGGGGAGTTAAGGTCAAGGGGCATAGGTAAAACAGGTTCAAACTTGCCTCCCCTGCTTGAAGTTCTTGGATGAGATAGTTACAGGTAGAATCTGTTCAGGTATTTTAATGGATGAAAACATTGAAAAAGAAGCTGCAACAATCTGTAAATAAATCTGTGCAGTTGTTGTTCTAACATTTTTTCTTGGAATTATTATTATTTTAACCTATCGACTTTTCTTTATTTCGCTTTTTTCTTTTATCAAATGTGCTGAAGAAATATTTTACCCATCAATGTAGGCGTGGTTATAGATTTCTGTAAGTTTGTCTGTTTCTTAACAGATTATTGCGTTTACAGAACTTCGCAGTGTCTTGTGAGCAGGCCCATAGCGTGCGGGGGGAGGGAGCTGGGGGGCTGCCTCCCCCCTTGCGTTTTGTCTGCCCCCTCTGCCTGTTTGCTTTTAAGCCTGTTTTTTTAGAGCATTTTCGAAAAAAAAATGCTCTATTATCCCCGTTTTGTCTGTCTGTCTGTCTGTCCGTCATCACCCTAGATCTCAACAACCATAAGTCCTAGACCCATGATGTATTTATCATTTTGTAGGTCTTGGCCTGCCATGTGTGCAGCAAAAGTTCATTTCGCGATCTGACCTATGAGGGCCGTAAAAGGGGGCTTGTAAAGTACCGTTTTTACTATATAAGCTATATTAACAATGGAGCGCCCTATATCTCAGCAACCATAAGTCCTAGACCCATGATGTATATATCATTTTGTAGGTCTTGGCCTGCCAAGTGTACATCAAAAGTCCATTTCGCAATCTGACCTCTCAGAGCCAAAATATAAGAGTTTCTTATGTACCGTTTTTGCTTATATTTTAAATATAAATAATAAAAGCTAATCAAAGGGGCGTAATCATTATTTATTTTTGTAATAGTTATTCAACATGATTACTTCCATCTCTAAATTTATCGAAATTCATGCGCGTGGAGCAATATTTATGGCTGTAACCCGGAAAAATAAATACGGATTTCGTCCGGCGAAAATGCTCTAAAATGTTCTTTGTCCGAAACGGAAAAGACTTAAATTGCTTGTTTTTGTATATATCTGCACCTGCACGGGGCTGTATTAGCTAGGGAGGCACATCAGCCGATTTGGTAGTTAGAAGCTGAGGCAACCACGCGCCTAGATGGGCATCACGCGGGAATTGTCCGATGTTAATTAAATGTAACAAAGCTACACTATCGTACACTCCACTCCACCTAGGCCCCGCAAACGGCACTTAACCTTGGCTCCACGAACTGCCAAGGCCGCATCTGTCATAAAGTACGATGAGCAAGTCCAGTCATTGTGGTGCAAAGCAAGACACATTGCAAATGGAGAGCGCGGGGGGAGGGATGGATTCGGTCGAACTACGGCGTTCAATTATGCCTGAATTAAGCTTTTTTCGTGGAATATAGACCCCAGCTTCAGTGGTGCAGTGGATCCAGGGCCGCCACTAGAAAATCTTGGGCCCCCTGACAACCTTTAAAAACTGGGGCGCCCCTCAAACCAAATCTCTCCCCCCCCCGCCGCCGCATTAATTTGAGGATGTAGGGCCCAGATCATTAACAAATGTAGATGTTTCGTTCGTGTGGTTGTTTTAAGGGTCCCCCAAGGCACACTTAATGGTCGGGGAGAGAAGGGTGGAAGGGAGGGGGGAGGGGGGAAAGCTATTATGACGGGTCTGATTGGCAGTGTTGTAGAATGGGGCGGAGGGGGGGGGGTAACACTGGCCTAAGAATGGCAAGTAATCAAACAGTCCCTATTGAACCAAGTCGGATTGTTTCACAGTAAAAAGAAAATCATGAGGTGATGAAAAATGGACCTGAATGAAATAACAACGTCTCTGAAATATTATTTCTATGTCTGAAATATTATTTCTATTATTGCCCATTTTTACGAATCTTGTATTATTTACATGCGGGGTATCTAAATTATTTATTTATGTCAGGTTTAATTATTGTTGTCGACTGAAACTTTGCGCATGTGTCATTTGACACCTCACGGCGAGCTCTGTACGTCATTTTCAACTCGCGCTGAGCGAAATATAAAATTAACAAAAAAAAAAAAAATTCCAATACAAAGAATCAAGTGTCCGAATATGTAAATTTTCCCAATGGCTAACTAACTGACGCCATGCTGTGTACCACGTCATCGAGTTAGATTGGGTGGGGATTACGGGGGGGGGGGGGGGGAGGGGTAAGTTTAAAAAAAATGATTTGTGTTATGAATAATTGTAAACAACGCTGGGTGGGTGTGGGAGAGGGGTTTGGGGGGGGGGACATGGAAGTGAGGTTTTTAAAACTATTGATTATCACCAAAGGGAATTTTTACCCTTAGATTGATCGTCATGCTGTTATGGGGATGTCTGACGTCAGTTATCACATAGATGGACAAACGTTTGTCTGATTGTCAGCCTAAATGTATGATTGTTGATATTTTATGTGGGACCGATGGCCGAGTGGTGTAGATACTCGACTGTCGACCTTAGAGTCCTGGGTTCGATCCCCCATGGAATTTTTCGAGGTGCAAAGTCGTCTACCCCAAAGTACACCCAGCTTTAGATGGGGACATGACTTTAAGTTGGGGAAGTTAAAGGCGGCTGGGCGTTGTGCTAACCACACAACCCCTTCATGTGCCGAGGTTATAGAAACAGATGAATTCTACACTTCATCTGCCCCGATGCCCCCCCCCAGGGCTAAGGGAACTTTACTTGAAAGTGTCCCTCCATGTGGTGTATACATGGCCTTTGCAAAATAAGCTCTGGGGGCGATCAAAGAAAACCACCCCATTAGTGGTTTATAGGCTCTAAGAGATAGGCATCTCATCCTGACAATGAATCTGCAGGCTCAAACCTCGCCAGGGTCGTCAACAGGGGGATGCACCCCAAACATATATCAAGGGTTCACGCCCCTTAGGTACTCGGTGGGCTACATATAAATTGATAGAAACGACTTTTCATTTGGCGTCTGTGTATGATAAGGGAGGGCCCCAGTTGTTAGAGATTTTTACAGGGGCCCCCAGTAGATGGATATTGTTAGAGGGCTCCAATAGGGCTCCATTAAGGGACCTATTTTTGGAGATGGTTTTACGAGGTGCCCCAATGTCGATTCCCTTTGCCGACACTGCAGAGAGAGAGAGAGAGGTTGAGGAAACCGTGGATCATGTTCCCCGGGCTGGCTGACCACAGGGTGGACCAGTCGGGTAGCTTGCTGGCCATTGACCTTTGTTTATGGCCAGTTCCCAGATGTTGAGGGACACAGCGAGTTTGATCTCACGGGCTCTAAGAGGCTGAAATCTCTGCCTGCAGTTATCACTGAGAGAGTTCAAAGAGAGAGAGGGGGGGGCGGGGGGGGAGGTGTTCCAGTTGTTGGAGGTTTGCTAGAGATTATTGGATGGGTTCAAGCTCAGTAGGCGGCATCTCTATACCCAGCTGAACTTACAAATTTAAAGTTTTTAAACCTGAATTACTTGCCCCCAACCGCCAACACAGCCGCTAGTCTGCTTATGTCATCGGAAATACCCTTTTTATCTTTAAATGTCAGCCCCCCCCTCCTCCAACCCCTTCAACAGGTAAACCGTTCCTCTTACACTCCGACTAAACCTCTTACAGAACTCTCTTGTTTCTTTAATATTTTTTTTTATGAATGATCACACACACACACACACACACACACAGACAGTCTTAGATTTACCTGAAATCTACACACCAACTGCAGTACACACCAAAAAAGAATTTTCACATTTTTGTTTTCTTCCTTAAAAAAAACTGAGTCATGTATTTCCTTATATCTATATGATTATATTCTATCTATGTGATGAATGAATCGGATGAGGCGGGATGGGGGTGGAAATGGAACCGGGAAGGGGGGGGGGGAGGGGAAGGAGACCAGAAAATCATGAGCATCTTCAGAGCCTACCATTATTTTTTTTTGTTTTTCACAGTAAATCTTCAAACGGACAAATTCTCTCAAGTGGCCAGATTTGATTTTGACAGATAATTGGAACAAATTGGCAATACATTTTTTTTTTAAAGTCAAGATGTTTTGGTTTTAGTTTCTTTACTGGCAACGATCAGTTGTGAAGCATTTTTAGACATCTGATTGCAAGTCCAATAACTGTGACCAAAAATATTTCTTTACAGTCATACTTGCTAAATTCTTTCCCTTTGACAATCTTTTTAATTCGAGATGGGGAAAAAGTAAAAATTCAGATCAGAATTTTTTAAACAATGTGTTAATTATAACGTGTGTTTGACAATTGTAACATATATATGAAGAAATTTGCTCGATTTGTTTGAGTTAATCTTCTTGAGAAAATGAATGGGTGAGTGATTGTTGTGTGTGTGTGTGTGTGTGTGTGTGTGATTGTATGTGTGACTATGTGTGTGTGAATGTGAGAGAGTGATTGTGTGTGTGTGTGAGTGATTATGTGTATGTGAATGATTTTGTGAGTGTGAGTGTGTGTGTGTGTGAGAGTGATTGTGTTTATGTGTGAGTGTGTGTAAGAGTGATTGTGTGTAAGAGTGATTGTGTGTGAGAGAGTGATTGTGTGTGTGTGTGTTTGTGTGTGTGTGTGGCTACGTGGTTTTATTTCCCTGTCTGCTTCCATGATGTTTTCAAACGATAATAAATAGACGTGCTTTAAAAAACAAGCAATTAAGCCTGTTCCATTCTGGACACAGGACGTGTTAGCGCATTTTCGTGTTATGTACCAGTATGTATGTTAGCTTTGAGTAAATATTTGTAAATTTTGGAAATGTTTATAAATTCAATTGTGTAATGCATATATCTGTAAAAAAATATTAAAAAGACGTTTCTTTATATTTGAAAAAAAATTATTTTCTCTTAAATCTAACTACAAATGGTTTGTGGTCACTGAAATAGGACTCATAATTGAAAAAATTCGAAATTGTAGTCATTTGATCGTCCGAAAACTCCGACAATTGTTGCATAGCTCTGATACTTTCAATTAAACTCAGAACACAAGCTTACTATTTCATTTGATGAGTTTCTTAATAAATAAAATTAAATATGTATGGCGAATATGTCACAATCTTGTCCAAATCAAGGGAAATTACTGGTGCTAAATATAGTAACGTAATTCGGCACCAATTTTAGACCACTTTCCGAAAAGATATAGCTCTGATACTTTCAGTATTGCTCACAACCCAATGACAATGCAATATTATTACCATTTCGTTATGATTTGACGAGTTTCTTAAGTATTTTTCGAAAATAAAATTATTGTGACTGAAGAAAAAATACTCTACTGCGCAGAACACGTGTGACATCAATTTTGGTGAAACTACGTGCTGCAGTATTTCGCACCAAATGAATGGGTTATTGAACGTATAAGGTGTAGAATGGGGGCATGAAAATGACATAATCATTAATATAGCTTATATAGTAAAAAACTGTAAAAACACTGCTGTCCAGCCCTCAGAGGTCAGATCGCGAAACGGACAAAAGTCATTTCTTGGAAGGCCAAGACCTACAAAATGATATATACATCATGGGTCTAGGACTTATGGTTGTTGAGATCTAGGGTGATGACAGACAGACAGACAAAACGGGGACAATTAAGCATTTTTTTTCGAAAATGCTCTAATCAGACAACTAATAAATTAATTTAAAAAAAAAAAGAACAAGCCTATATATATATATATATATATATATATATTTTTACTTTTCATCATTTTTTTTTTGTTTTACTTTTTTAATGTATTTAATAAAACAAGGTAAAACTATTAATTGCATTTTTTAGCTCAAGCCTCAGAATTTAATTTCCCCCTAAATTATTTTTAATCTGCCTTTTTATAAAACGTGAAGATCTCTACCAGAGCCAGCGTGTTGTAACAACATTTGCATAAATTGTATAAATAAGATAGCGTATAGAAACTGGACAAATCCTATTGTTGTTGGCAACCGCCTTAAAGCTTAAAACATGTCTAACATCATTAAACTATGTCGTGAGTACAGAATAATTATGTCTAACATTTCTAAACTATGTTGTGAGTTTTTGTTGTTTTTGTTTTGTAGTTATTATCTTTATTATTGCATTTGAATGTTATTTAATTATTGTTTTTTTTTTCTTTTGTTGTTTTCATATATTGTAAGTTTTAAAACAAAAGGAGCCACGAGGAGATAGAAAAGCCGCAATTCTTCCACGTAATAATGAGCCAAACTTAAATTAATATGAGCCCAACTAAAACTCAATAAGCCAGACTAAAATAGTATTAGCCAAACTAAGAACAAAATACGACAAACTAAAACTGACTGAGCCAAATAAAAACAGAATGAGCCAAAACTAAAACTGAGCCAAACTAAAACTGAATGAGCAAACTAAAGCCAATCACACGTACATGAATACATCACGTGATACTCTGCAGACTTCCCTGACATACTACAGAGGCGGCTAGTCCTGGTGCAATGGTCTGGTCCTAATTATCATTAGTCGTCTGTAAATCACAGGAAAGGTACACAACCCAACTTAATATCTGCTTGACGTCTGCTCAACACCTCCCCCCCCGGGGGGCCAACCCCAGTAATGTCTATCCAAGTGTATCCTTCTATGCGTGTTGTAAGAAAGAATGATGGTCCCGGGGTGGCCGGGGGGGGGAGGAAGGAGGCGGGTGCTCGTTATACGTAAAGAATTAACTTTCATGGTCAAAAAGTATGAAGTCAAAATAAACAATTTTCTCAAAGTGTGAGATCCATTATTCACTATGGTTTCTCATTTACCAGCGAATGATGGGTCAAAAAAAGGTTCTCATTATGGTATCCTGGGAAATTCCCGGTAAAAAAAAAATGTGCCCTTTTTAAAGAGGCATTACAAATGAGTTACACCCAAAGAGGAGAAAAAAAAATAATTTCCTGTTTTACAGTGTTTTATTAATTTATATACAACTGTTGAAGTTGGCGGAAAAAAACTTTTTGTATTTTATATTAAACTAGCTGTACCCTGCAAAACCTTTGCATAGAGTTTTATCCCCTTCGGCTTGATCGGTAGGCTAGGTTATTTCTTGGTTTCGGGCAGATCCGATTTTTTTCATGATTGTATTTTAAACTGGAATACTGTTGTATTAATTATTTACTTTCGATTTAACGCAGAACCCAAATTGCTATTATATTATTAGATTTTTAGCGTAAAAAAAGGCCCCGTTTTATTGAAGACTGGATATTATATAATGATTTATAATCAACATAACATATTTTTGTTTTGTTTTAAAAAAACCCGGAAGGGGTGGTTGTAAAACAGAGCGTCAATCAGTTCAATAAAATCAATAATACTGACTAATCATAGAATTACTATCTCTGAGGAAACTGTGAATCATGTGGTTTTTGAGTGCCCCGGGCTGGCGGTCCACAGGTGGACCAGTGGGGTAGCTTGCTGACCATTGGCCTTTACGGCAGTTCCCAGATGTTGAGGGACACAGCGAGTTTGATCTCACGGGCTCTAAGAGACTAAGACTCAGAAAGCAGTCATCAATGAGAGAGTTCAGAGAGAGATAGAGAGAGTTCAAAGAAAGAGAAAGAGAGAGAGAGAGAGTGAGTGAGCTCAGAGAGAGAGAGAGAGAGAGAGTTCAGATAGGGAGAAAGAGAGAGTTCAGAGAGAGAGAGAGTGAGAGAGAGTTCAGAGAGAGAGAGAGTTCAGAGAGAGAGAGAGAGTTCAGAGAGAGAGTTCAGAGAGATAGAGTTCAAATGAAGAGAGAGAAAGAGAGTGAGAGTGAGAGAGAGAGTTCAGAGAGAGAGTTCAGAGAGAGAGAGAGAGTGAGAGAGTGAGAGAGTTCAGAGAGAGAGAGAGAGAGAGAGAGAGAGAGTTCAGAGAGAGATAGATAGAGAGTTCAAAGAGAGAGAAAGAGAGTGAGAGAGAGAGGAGAGAGAGAATGTCTCTCTCTGATTTAATGGCATGAAAATAGAAATGTACACTGTCCACTTGTTTCAAAAAATGCCTGTGTTACTTTCAAACGTCATGTTTATCTCATTGTTAGTCTTTCGTTCAGAAAAACAAAAACCAATAAAAACAAGCAATTAAGCCTGTTCCATGCTGGACACAGGACGTGTTAGCGCATTATCATGTTATGTATCAGTACGTTTGTTATCTTTCAGTAAATATTTGTAAATTTTGGAAATGTTTATAAATTCAATTGTGTAATGCATATATCTGAAAAAAGATATTAAAAGGACGTTTCTTTATATTTGAAAACAAAATTATTTTCTCTTAAATCTAACTACAAGTGGTTTGTGGTCACTGAAATAGGACTCATAATTGAAAAATTCTAAATTGTAGTCATTTGATCGTCCGAAAACTCCGTCAATTGTTGAATGTTTATATAAAGTACGGGAAGTAAGTCATGTTGAATAACTGTTACAAAAATAAATAATGATTACGTCCCTTTGATTAGCTTTTATTATTTATATTTAAAATATAAGCAAAACGGTACATAAAAAAACTCTTATATTTTGGCCCTGAGAGGTCAAATCGCGAAATGGACTTTTGATGTACACTTGGCAGGCCAAGACCTACACAATGATATATACATCATGGGTCTAGGACTTATGGTTGCTGAGATATAGGGCGGTCCATTATTAATATAGCTTATATAGTAAAAAAAACGGTACTTTATAAGGCCCCTTTTACGGCCCTGATAGGTCAGATCGCGAAATGGAAAAAAGTTATTTCTTGGCAGGCCAAGACCTACAAAATGATATATACATCATGGGTCTAGGACTTATGGTTGTTGAGATCTAGGGTGATGACGGACAGACGGACAGACAGACAGACAGACAAAACGGGGACAATAGAGCATTTTTTTTCGAAAATGCTCTAAAAAAATATATAAAAAATTTGGATCGGAAATAGTTCCTCGCGGGAACTCATTTTATCCCAGGATAAAAGCAATTCCCCGGGATGGGTTTAATGAGCCAAAGTTGGGCCAGGGATCACGGGATACTCTCGCTATCCCTGTGGCTATTTTCTATGGGCTAGGTGGTTTTAGTTGCTGCACCCCCTCGTTTAGAGACATCGGACCAGAGGATCGAAACATAATAAAATGAATAAGGTGTTGATAAATATAGCAGTGAGTGCGTGTGTGTGTGAGGGGGGGGTAGGTCGGAAAAAAAACCTATAGACGTAAGAACACCAATAAAGGGGAGAGAACGAGTGTTGCGGCCTTGATTTACTCATTATTATCACAAATACTGTATCGTTGCCTGATTGTCTCCCCTTCTAGGCTGCGTCATGGGCTTTCTTCCCCCCCCCCTCTCCCTCCCCCCTCCCCAACCCTATCTCAGTTATCACCCAGGTCTCAATGGAGATCTGTCATCCTTGATACCTGAGAGAAACCACCCCCCCCCAATCCACCACCACCACATTCAAACCACCAGACCTGCCGACCATCCATCCATTCCACGTACATCATGCATACACACCCGCCACCATTGTTTCAGCTGTTTTTGTTTTCATTTTTTTTTTTTTAAAGATTTAAGACAATACATGAACTTTGGTTACGCTTCGCTGCACACCATGTCGATATGCATCAAGGAGGAAAAGGGTTTGGGGGGGGGGGGGAAGGGGATATCAATGAATCATGACCCAAGCCGAACCTAGAAGGGTTTTTGGGGGGGGGGGCAATCGATATCCCTCCCCTTCCCCGACCCCCTAACGGTAAGCAATTCCAATTTATACTTTAATCGTATTTTTTTTTTACTTTATCCGGCTAAGCATGACACAGTTGACTTTTAAAAAAATCTGGCAAATGGTTAGCACGGTATGGCTTGCCAGGATTGATTAGATGAACCAATGTATTTATTTGGTGGTCGGTATTTATTTCCAATATTTTTCTTAATGTTGCATGAGTGACCTTAATTTCTACATGGTTAGCTTGTAGGTTGAAAAACAAAATTATATTTTAAAAAATCAATTATATTATCCAATGAAATTAAAGTCATAAATCTAAATCAGCTTATTTTTTTATTATATTTTTTTAAATGTTGTTTTGTGTAAGCCTTTCTATGTGAAGCTCGTGTTATGCATTTTGAAATGGCCAGGTTTTTTTATTGACGTCACACGTCATGAATGCATGCCAAATACAGTTTCTCTCTTATTATTATACCGTCACGATAGTTAAAAATTAATTTTCAGGTTTCCTGGAACAATGGTGAGTTTCTTGTTACTCTTAATTGATTAATTTTATTTTTTATTCGTTGCTTTTATCCTTGGATCTTCAGCTTTTTATTTGTTATTTCATATTTTTAATAATTTTGCGTCATATCGATATTTTTTCTTTGTTTACATTTTCATAAGTGTGTTTTATTTAATCTTTTGTTATGTATTTGTTAACATTTTTGTTCCTATAAATATTTTATCTGAAATAATGTTAGACCTACTCTGCTAGCTATGTCCATTATCACATATTCTTGTTGATAGAATGTTGATTTGCGGAATACTCATCCATCACAAATAACTTTTCCTTTTGTTATTTTTTGTTTAAACAATAGGCCTCCTATTTATACATTTTTAGTTCATGATTGAAACAGAAATTGTGTTGGTATTGTTAAAAACATATATTATTAGGGTATAAATCAGGAACGGTATTCTTTTCCCTAATATCACCCAAACTATTGTATTGAGGTAATATTTAAAGTTGGCCAGATTTCGTTTGGCGTGTGGTGGTAAACCAAATGACAGGAAATCGGTAGCGGATCATTGATTAAGTTCTCTCCAATTTTGACCACAAGCACTGAATCAACGAAAACTATGACGGTGCGGGGGGGGGGGGGAGGAGGAAGGGGTGCGCTACTGAGAAGTACAAGTGACAGCTGGAACTTTCTTTGTTTTATCAGAGTGATAAGGGTTCAGGTACTCGTCTGCGGTATTAAGTGTTTATGAGATTATGGGATTAAGTCAACCGAATAACCAACAAGTAAGAACAAAGTAGAATACGTCAGACTAAAACCATTTTTTTTTTATTTTCGTTGTATAATAAATAAAACAGCAAACCTGTTGACAATGTTTACAATATAAATGAAGTTAAACTAAAAAGCAACCAGCTAGAGCAGATTTGAGGGGGGGGGAGGGGTGGCGAGGTAGTTTGCCGGACTGGATTGACACAGGGGAAAGGGTTTCGAATTCCGATATCAACAGGAAGCGCTGATGCCTAGCACTGATTTCACAAAAAAAAAGATTGATTCGGCCGACCCCTTTTACGGCTTACTCTTATAACGCCGCCCAGGCGTAACATGCGTAATGCTTACACATGTTAGAAGTACTTGAAAAAGAAATCTTTCACTAAGTCTTACATCATATGAAATTGTTATGTTATAATATGTGTGTAGTAAAGCCACTTTGAGGCGCAAAAGTCTATCCACCGGTACCTCCCTAACACTTAAGCTCTTCAAACTCTTTGGTTGTTTTGAAACAAAAATTGTATGTCGCTGCTTACCCCTGCATAGCCTTCCCCCCCCCCCATACTTCTTGGGGTATGCATACCAGAGGTTGAGAACCGGGGTATTGGGGAAGAGATGCAAGGGCACCTGTCTTTCACGGGCACCTGTCTTTTCATTTTAGAATGTCCTGTCGAGTCTCGTCTCTTATTTAAAGATATTCAAAGTATTTTCTAGAGGTTAGTACTGTGCCATGACTGTCTCTTTACAGAAGTGAACATTTTAGGTCTTTATTTTTTTCTTGGTCGTTTTGCTTACGTATATGAAGTAACTATGTGAAGTATTAACTGTAAACTCCTCCTATTGTTTTTAACCCTACCATGTATCCATAATATGTAATAAGTAAAGTTCTCTTAGCCCCATCGGGCCATCGGGGCAAATAAAGTGTAGAACTCATCTGTTTCTATGACCTCGGCATTTGAAGGGATTGTGTGGTTAGCACAACGCCCAGCCGCCTTTACTTCCCCCCAACTTAAGCCAGGTACCCATTTAAAGCTGGGTGAGCTTTGCACCCTATTTCACCTGGGAAAATTCCATGGGCCTCACCAAGGATCGAACCCATTACTCTCAGGTCGATAGTCGAGTATCTACACCACTCGGCCATCCGTCCCGCCTAATACTGGCTTCAATATAATATGAAATAAAACTTGAGGCATTTCACCTGTTAGATCTGGTTTGAGGCATTTCACCTGTTAGATCTGGTTTGAGGCATTCCACCTGTTAGATCTGGTTTGAGGCATTTCACCTGTTAGATCTGGTTTGAGGCATTTCACCTGTTAGATCTGGTTTGAGGTATTTCACCTGTTAGATCTGGTTTGAGGCATTTCACCTGTTAGATCTGGTTTGAGGCATTTCACCTGTTAGATCTGGTTTGAGGCATTTCACCTGTTAGATCTGGTTTGAGGCATTTCACCTGTTAGATCTGGTTTGAGGCATTTCACCTGTTAGATCTGGTGTAAGATATGAAAACAACATTACACGTTAACAACAATTGGCAGTATTCTCCGAACCGCTATCAAGTCATGAATTATAAATAGATGTTTTTGATCTTTCCATATCATTCGATCAATTGTTTATGTAGCCATCTTTTTTGTTTTCAATCTTCAGATCTTTCAAAACTCCCCAAAAGTTCCCCGGGCCGTAAGGAAAGTTAAGCCGGCCCCCCGTATTCCGATGACTACAATATTAATGTTATATGGAGGCAGTGCTATGCTAGCGTCATAGGCTTGAAAACAGATTGAGCTTAAAGACAAAGACCACGACTGATAAGACCAGAGTCTGGGGGTGGTGGGGTGGGGGGGAACGCCTGTTTGGCTTGTTGCTGGTTTTATTTCAAGTTCTCAGCGTCCGAAAGACACGGAAGCACGCAAGCGAACGCGTGTACACAAATAAACCGACATATTGAAAGGCAAACATGGAAGGTGTGATGCATGCTGCTCATGAAGAATTCAACCCTCGTCTATGGACGCACTGACCACATCACATTTGTGGCATTGAATCCCCCCTCACACCACACCTCCCTCAATTTTACCCCCCCCCCTTCCCTCCCCCCTGACATTCTGGAGACAAATTATCTAACCAAAATACTCACCAAAAAAAAACAAAAAAAAAACAGCAGTTATCAAAACTAATAAAAATAAAAAAAAAAAATGAAAGCTTAAAAGATACAGTTATAGGGTGTTGGTCTCTGTTGGTTTTATTGTAACTATCCCATCCCACCACCCCACACATGACCCTAGTTTGACCCCCATAGATCCCGGAGATCATATGGCGCAGAAAAGCTGATCAATGATGTAGCCATAATACTAGCCAAATTTTCGAACAAATTAATAGCCAAAGAATTGTGCGGCCGCACTGAACCCCTCCCCACCTCCCCCAACCCCCACCCCCACCCCCACACCGAAGTAACGTTGTAATATATATATATATATACACACAACACACACACATATATATATGTTGCATTTTTTCTAGCTTTGGAGTAGGACGCCCAATAAGAATTAATTTGCACAGGGACAGGAACAAGAGGTAACTACGGATCTGACGCAGCGGATCTTTCTCCTTCTAGTACTGGGCGTACTAAAAAAGGGGGTGTGGGGGGGTGGGGGTCAAACAGCTCAATAAAATCATGAAAAAAAAATCAAAGAATTCCAATATTAGGCTTTAAAAATAAATGATTGTTATTATTATTGAACAGTTTGGAAATCGCCATCGCTGAGAAATAAATGAATCAACAACACTGATCGATATAATCAAATACACTGATCGATATAATCAAATACACTGATCGATATAATCAAATGCACTTTGCAATGAATGCACAGAGTAATACTTGTGCAACGTCCCTGCGTAACTTTGAATCAAATGTCGTCGTCCTAGAACTTTAATGTGCACTGTTTATGACATGAATATATATATATATATATATATATATATATATATATATATATATATATATATATATATATATATATATATATATACAGTAGATTCTGCTTAATTGGGACACATCGGGACTGAGGCTTTTTGTCCCAGTTAAGCGGCTGCCCCAATTAAACATACAAATTTACTATTAGCTTCTAGGTTTGGTTCCTTTGACATTTGTCCCAAATAAGCGGCTGTCCCAATTAAGCGGAATCCACTGAATATAGATTTAGTTGATGTTTTTAAATAAGATACAATACTCAAATAATTGAAAGTTTAAATTAATTAAAAAAAAAATAATAATTGGTAAGAGCTTTTAATAATGACAGTATTAACGTTCAGGGAAAAAAAATTTAAAAGTGATATAAATATAAGAACAATGGCTGAATTGTTTTTTTACTCCTGGTAGATTCTCTTAGATCTTCAAGACAATCATTTTAACTTAATGGCTAATAAAAGGTTTTACAGTTCTCAACTTTAACATGTAAAACAGCAACAGCACAGCAACACACGTACACACACACACACACACAGCAACAGCAGTTCTCAACAGGTGGCGCGAGAGCCACAAAGGGAAACGGACCAAAGTTATGCAGTGGTACGCAGCGGCACGTGATTTTTTTCGTTTAAAAACAACCAATGAGTTTGAAGAAAGGTCGCCAGTTCGCTATATGACTCATCACCAAACTCACATGACCAAGTCTCGCATTATGACAGTAAGTACATTTGTGCCCTCGGACATACTTTCATACCTTTTGGGGGGGGGGGGGTGTACAGACGCGAAATTAGGTTGAGAACAGCTGGTCTTAATTGTACAGTCAGTAGACACCGCGACAAATCATAACTAGAACAAAACAAAAAAAGTCTCTAGAATAAGAAATATATTTTATCTACTTTACATATTAAAGGGAATGGGAGGTGGGTGGGGATTATTTTGCAGCAGTTTTTTTTTTATTATTTTTTCTAATTAGTTTCATTTGTTTTTTCATTTTATTTATATTGTGTTGAAAAAAATCTGGCCATAAACAGTTGTAAACATAGACGTCAAAAGTACTCTCGCGTTTTCTAATATCGATAAAGAAAACAAGTGTGTGTGTGTGTGTGTGTGTGTGGTGGGGGGGGGGAGATGGGGAGAGAGGTAAAAAAAATGTTTTCATTAATGGAAATATTAAGATTAAAAGGTGTGTTTAAATGTGTGTGTGTGTGTGTGTGTAAGTGCGTCATTATAACTTTATGAACTTTTATCTGAAAATTATCTTGGAAAGGAGTTATCCTCCCTTTAGACAGTACAATGTATACGTATGGGTGATGCACGGTGAGTGAATTGACCGTGGAAGTCATTTTAAGAAAATAAATTTATACTAAACAAAGAAAAATGTTACAGGTGGCTTAGTTCTTAGTGTAGAGATGTGTCCACTACATGTATATTTAGACACTTGCATATATATATATATATATATATATATATATATATATATATATCCAGAGAGAGAGAGAGAGACACACACACAGGCACCAGGTATTGCAGAATATATATTTGAATATATATATCCAGATTTGCGAAGCTGTTGTTGTATATGTGCTGACTAGAATGCTACGGCGGCCTTTGGGACTGGGAACTAGGGTAGCCACCCCAGCGGTTTTGGTACGGCATATATATATAGCCTACTAAAGTTACTAATTTTTGGTTCCGTGTTCGACGCCCTCCCCCTAGGTCTCTAGGCCCCACACATTCAACATGAACTCAAGTGAACCGCCTCGTGTTTCCTTGATGACGGCGTCACTAGGCAGTTGACTCCATGTTAAACTGCTAAACTTTGATAGGAGACATACATTTCAACTGCTCTCTCTCTCTCTCTGTCTCTCTCTTCTAAAATGAACTACTAAACTAACAGTACTAAACCTAAAATGAACTACTCAACTAACAGTACTAAACCTAAAATGAACTACTAAACTTACTAACAGAACTTTAAAATAAAATAAAGATAACCAAACTTTAAATTTCTGAACTAAACAGTCAAGTTTCACACCCCCCTCCCCCACCCCAGAAACATAATATCAACCCTACGGATATATCTTTGGGACGGGCATGTCATTTGAGCTTGTTTAAAATTCACTTCGCTCCTATTGCTTTCTATTAAATTTAAATGAATTTCTTTCTGTGGTTGCTTTATAAAGTACGCACAAATGGATAAGATCTGCACAAAATATTATTTTTTTTAAGCAGACGTAGCCATTAAAAATTCATACATAAGCTAGTAACTCATTAGAACTCATTAAATTATAAACATTCATCGAAAGCAGACGTAACCAATCAATTTTTTTTTAAAGAAATATCTTTGTGACATACAAAATCTTATTGCAGTTTACATTTTATAGGCGTATTTTTGAGTCTTTTAATATTTAAAACATCAACGTAAGTGAATGGGCCAATAATGACGGTAAAGGTAACAACTGACCACTAATGGGTCGGTTTTTATGATGCCCTTCTTCCATCCCTACCATAGCCGACAGTGCAACGACCATGGAGGCACCACGGGAGATATATAGCGAGAACTTTAACCATGACCTTAAAATCTATCGGCACTCGCCGGAGATCGAACCAGGGACCCTCATGTCGACAGTCGAGCGGCTTTACCGTTTCTGTTAGACTTGTAGCAACATCGAATCGTGACTGTCAAAGGGAAACAATAAACTAGTATTCTTGGATAGCGACACAAACAAATGCCGCTAATGTATTAGAGAACAGAAACACAAAACACATGAGAGGAATAGAAATAGTAGTGAATGTAAACAAGGGCATCTTTACAATGCGATGTTAATATAGACATTTATTATAGTTTTTTTTTTATAGTAGTACAAGGCCCGTAGCCAGGTCAAAGTAAGCAGGGAGGCACCAATACCCAGCAATAGGGAACCTTTACTTTTTCTTTTCCTCTTTTTATTCTTTTTTTAAGCGGCACGGACCCCCGGTGCTCCCTAATCTACTGGGCTGAGTAGTGCCATGGATATTTTATGTATAGTCCATACAATTTTATTTATTTGACGTTTGAATTACATAAATAAAGAACAAAGTGCTAAATGTAATACTGTAGACTGTTTAATACCTAAAAATGGTCATAATTAGTGTGATTATTGATTTATTTATGAATAAAATTCCAGGTTTAAAAATGACCTAAGATGGTAACATCTCAAGCATAATACATTACATGTACTACTACATATTATTTTAATTAAAATTAATATACATAAAATTATACTGCATTTTTTTTCGTTTTTAATTTTAACTGCTCTTTTCATTAAATCAGGGGAGGGTACTTCTGTCGTGGACTTGGATCCTATAACGTCTGCCATGTTCAGTGTGCTACGGTCTCAGGATGTCCTTGTACAATAATAAGCTAATGTCATAATACGTTGTTGATATTGGTATATAGTTTGTTTTCCTTTCTCTGAAACGTAACAAACAGATAAACCAACAAAAAAAATAATAAAACTTACGCGAAATCATCCTCGTCATTATCTACCTGGTTGTCCATTTTTTTGGGTTTTTCTGGTGTATTTTTTTTTTACTAATTCAAATTACTAATAATCACAATAATCCTTTTATCCAAGAAAGAACACAACAACAAACACAACAAGCCCTGTCTGGCATGGAAGTAAACCGCCTCCACCGTCCTCTGCCGTACGCCGGGAAATTTCCGGGTTATCATCATCCACACTGTGTTACAGTGATCCAACATGTTGTTGTTATCAGAGCGGCCCCCTCCCCTCCTCCTCCTGTCCCCCCCCCCACTTGTGTTGTGAATGAAGTATTTTTTCCCCCTGATATATGTATATATACCCCCCGTAACTCTTTCGTTGCTTAGACCCTGTCTAATAGCAGAATCTAATTTTTTTGTCCAACCCACCTTGCCGATATACAAAAATATCAAACCCTCACCAAAACACAGAAGGTGAGTGAAGCTTTAGAAACCAGCTGGTGTCGGCAGCGCCCCCCTCCCTGGTACCTCCCTCCCTCCCACTTACAACCTCCTCGGCGATTGTCGGTAAAAAAAAAAAGCCAGAGAGAGAGAGAGAGAGAGAGTGAAAGAGAGAGAGAGAGAGAGAATGGCCGTGCTATGATAGAAATAATGATGTAAGATGAAGAAGAGAAAAACAAAAAAAATCCTTGTGTGACCACACTCCCAAACATTCGATGACTGCCTCCACTTCTGCTACACACAAGAAACTACTGATAAATCCACGAACATCGCCCGACTCGGTTTGACGAAACTGTACACACTGTTGTAACACTTTTCTTTACCCATCTTATCAATAATGTACGCCAGAAGATTTTTTTTTTAATTTAATCCCTCACCGCTCTCTCACCTCTCATTTCCTCGCTTAATCAGACCCGCTTCCTTCGCAGCTGAGTTATTTCCGATCCGGTATTGACCAGGCGAATCAAATATGCAAGAGTAAACACTGTAGGGACTCATCGAGCGGAATTCAGTTGGCCGTGGATGCATGACAGAACATTCAACACGGTAGATGGCGACCCCCCCTCGATCTCCCTTATTCCCACCACCCCCCCCCTCCGCTCGCCACCCCCACCGCCCCTCCCCGATAGGAAGAACTTAGTCAATGACTTAGGGACTGACTAGAAGTTATCATCCCACCCCAATCCTCCCCTTAAATTGATATATACTATCGTGTTTCCTTTCCCCGCCTTCTCCCCAATCCAATGACCCCACCCAAAAGGTGTTCCCAAGAATCTGTTGACCATTACGCCGTGATGCGGGAAAATGACTTCTACGAGTAAGAATATTGGTATCACAATACAACCACTATAACTCACCTTCATACATTTGTTTTTAAAAGTCACTTGGGTTCAGCTGAAGGTCCTTGCTGGAGAACATTGGATATTGGGCAACATCGGTCTAGACCAGGGGTCGGCAACCTGCGGCTCGCGAACCGCATGCGGATCTTTCGATGTTAAGCTGCGGCTCTTTCGATGTTGAATTGTGGCCTAATCAAATATCATACTATTGAAACAAAAATTTTAGTGGCTCTTTAAAAACTGAGAAAAATGCAAATTTTAACTTTTGGCTCTTCCGTCTCAAAAGGTTGCCGATGCCTGGTCTAGACCAGCCTTGGGCAATATTTAGGACCGCTGGGGTGAATCCGGCCCACTGGCTTGTTTAACCCGCGGCACGCCCACTCGTTTCAAAGCGAGGCACATGCCTTTTACACTTACCTTAATATTAATTCTTGTCAACACTCCATCCATCCGCTTCTTTTGGTGCGGCCCGATGAAAAATTGACGAACCCAACGTGGCCCTCGACTCAAAAAGTTTGCCCACCCCTGTTCTCTAGGATTATGAAAACTAGGCTATCATCTAGGGCCTCAGTCGTCAAAGGACCACCCCTCCAAATATCTGAGATTCTCTATCTAAAAACAACAGAAACAAAGAGCCCAGGAGTTTTCTCTCCTCCTATACAAGCGAGTTGCATATTCCTTTAGCCAATCCTTCAATTTAGGCGATGTATTTGAAAATTTGTCAAATGTAGGTTTTCTTCTGAGGCATGGACGGACGACTTGTCACCCCGTTATGTATGGAGCAACTGATGGGTTCGAATCTAGCAAAGTCATTTACATAAAGCCACTGTGGTAACCGTTTTAGGAGCTTGGGGGGGGGGGGGGAGATTGAGGTTTAGCTTCTCAACCTTCCATAAAAAACAGACAATCAAAATTATGAAATTACGGCAGCCAAGGAAAAGCTCTTCAGTAACATGAAAGTAAGGATGCTCTATAATCGGATATCTTGTCTCGAAAGGAAATTTCCGGAACATTATTCATAAACAAAACAAAAAAAAAAAAATATGATTTAGGCTGTTGATGATATGAGTGTCGTTAATTTTTCCAGAGGTTGCTTTTGTGTGTGAGTGGGTGTGAGTGTGTGTGAGTGGGTGTGAGTGTGTGTCAGTGGGTGTGAGTGTGTGTGAGTGGGTGTGAGTGTGTGTGAGTGGGTGTGAGTGTGTGTGAGTGGGTGTTAGTGTGTGTGTGAGATGGAGTTTATCTTCTGCTGTTCTTGATAGCACCAGGTCACATTTCATTTTTTTTTATTTTATACATCAGGTTACATCAAGGTTTAAAATATTTGTAGAAAATAAATAAAGAAAGAAATATTAAATCTCCATTAGACAAAATAGTTTGGCTATTGTTTTTTGTTATTTTTCGTTTTGTTTTGTGTTTTGTATTAATAAAAAATATCAACAAAAATTTGTGAGAATTTTTTTTTCTTTTTTTAACTTTCTAAATATAGTTAACAAGCTCTCCATTCTATCTCTCTCTCTCTCTCTCTCTCTCTCTCTCACTCTCTCTCTCTCTCTCTCATTTTTTCTTTCTCATTTTTTCTCTCTCTCACTCTTTCTCTCTCTGGGTGCTCTAGCGTGCATGTGTATCTGTGTGTGTATGTGTGTGTCGTATCTATGGTTGACGACATAATCACTACAAACATTTTGTTTGGCATAGGTCGGGTAAACAGTTTTCCCCTTACCCTGTGCCCGGATCAGGGGCTCGATTTACCGCCAGGGATGCCGGGGATAACCTCGGCACTGAGACCTGTCATCCCCGGCTCTGCTTTACCTAATATATCCCCCCGGCTCTGCAGAAATTTTTGTTCAACCCCGGCACTGGTTTTTTTTTCTTAAATCGAGCACTGATCCGGATACAAAAAGTATTTGTTTATGGTTTGATTGTCTTTTAATATTTCTAACATGATGTTTCCGTACCTGGTATTGTCCTATAAGCCTCAAGTGGAACAACAGGTCACGACAAAAGATCTTAGTGAGAAATTCATCAAAGGTTTGAATTACATGGGTTTTTTTCTGTTCTACTGTAAGTCGATAAGCCTAATGTGATAGACCAGAGTGACATTCTCAAAAAGTGATAGACCAGAGTGGTGTTCTGAAATAACTCTAGCCATATGAAATCTTCATTATATTTTTATATTTGTTCAATGGATGGGGTG